>CM047815.1:84599083-84938987 GCA_026214975.1 Gentiana macrophylla
AATCTACTCAACAGGAAGATCGACCTAGACCTAACGGAATAGAAGAGATTAGCGATGTATCATCGGCTCGTGAATTACAAACAGGCCGCTAAGCGACACCATGACAAACGAATCCGTGACCATTTCTTCAAGGTCGGCGACTTTGTTCTTCGAAACAGGAAAGCCACCGGTCTTCAGCCCAACAGGGGCAAGCTTACGGAAAATTGGGAAGGCCCTTACCAGGTCACTCAGAGATCAAGAAAGGAACTTATATTCTCAAGAATCAACAGGGTTTCGAGCTCAACAGACCGTGGCATGCGGAAAACCTCAAAATGTTCTACATGTAACAATTGGCTATGGTTATGGCTATCCTTTCGTTTACGACGTGAGTGGTTAGGCTTTCTTGCTTGTATATTTCACTTACCTAGCGGGGTAAGGCAAACTTAATAAAGCCCGGTTTTACATTTATCCTTTAAATACATGTTATCATATCCTTCATATATGTCTGCGGTGCAAATTGGTGTGATTTTCGACGAAATTTTCAACAAAGCCCGTGAACTCATCTTAGACTTTGTTAAAAATGGGGGCCATACTCTGGAAAAATTTCAAACATTCAATTGGACAACTTATTCCAGATACACATTTACAACTCCGAGCCTTATATGAAACAAATGGGCCATACTCCGGAAAAATTTTGAGTTATTAGTGGATAATTATTTCAGATAAGTCCGTCCGTTGGGACTCCAAACCTTACCTCAAAGAAGGGGGCCGGATACACGATATATCAGACACACAAAGAATCAAACTCGATATATGCAATAAATTTGAGCAAAATACAACATACAACATACATGCGGATACCAAAGAAACTTCATATATAGAATGAAGAGAATATCATTACAACAGCGGACTGAAAGAAAAATTTATACAGAATCAAAGAAAAAGTCATACAAGGCGGAATCAAGAGAGAGTTTTACATCAAAATATTGTCTAAATGGAACAGAAATAATTTCAGACTTCTCTGCGCTAAGGGAGGGATGCATCATGGCATCGGCATTTGCATCAGATTCTGTTTTCTCGGCCTGTACTTGACCTTCAGCCTCTCCCCGAGTAGCTCGAAGAACTAACTCATGAAGGTTTTTAGCTTCAACGGGGGGCACCTCCTAGCCATCAACATAAGTTTCCAGCTCGATCTGGGAATAGGGGATGGAAGGGTGGAAAACCCTCAGATGGTCGGAGAAGGGAGGAGTAAGGTTCCAATCCCGCAAAATCTCAAGGTTTGGAACATCGCCGCCTTGAGCCACACACACCTTGCGATGTGATAGAAGCCTTGAACGTATTCCATCAAAAAATTCTCCCCCACGGCATCCTTTCATGCAGTCTCTACCCGGGCTTCAACTCCAGAACTCAGATCGCCAGCCTTTGCCTCAGATCGGCATTCGCTTCTTGTTCGGCTCTCCAGTGGCTCTAGGCTTGGTCAAATTGCGTCTGCAAATCCTTCATATTTTAACCCACCTCTTTATCTCTCTGATCCAGTTTACGGTTATGCTTTTCAAGACCCTCGGAGTTTGCATGAGCCTCGAGTCGCAGCTTCTTTGCTTCAGCGAGCTGCTTCTTCAGATTATCATTCTCAGCCAACTGCCTCTTTAGTTTGGCATTTTCAGCTTCAGCAGCATTAAGCCAAACACGCAGATCGGCCCCGACCTCTTGAGCGGCATTTAAAGCCTTTGCAGTATCAGAGCTTGACGATATAGTGTTCCTATAATCGTTTATGAATTGTTGAAGACCGGTACCGACCTGAAAAAGCAAAGGTTAAGCAATTGAATTGAAAAGCAAAAAGATAAGTAAAAATAGAGAAGGAATAAGGTGTTTACCATGCTCACCGTGGCCTTGTACAAACCCCACAGATCCTCAATATTCTGGAGAAAGGCCCGGCGGGGGTTGGTCTGGTCTGTTAGCACCATCCTATCCGTAATACCTCGGCCAATCTCTAATTGAACCAGATTGGGAAGACTCCATCTCAGATGCCTAAGCGGGGCTACGTCAGCTATTCCCCTGGAGATCGTAATCGCCCTAGGCAAGTCAAGGGGAAGTTGGCGCATGAATTCCTTGTCTAGCTAGATGGCAGGATGCCCCCGAGGTCCGACGAGTACACCAGCGTATGGCACCAGCGCCGTCGTGCCCACCAAGGAAGACTTATCGGCCACAGATTTACCTTGGCCAGCAGCATCTTTGGATGTACCCTGAGGAGGGGCGATGGACTTCAGCTGATTACCGCCAACTTTGGATTTTTTGGCTTGACGAGCCTCCTCCTCGCCACCCCCAGCGGGGTCTCAGCAACAAATTTCCTTTTTGGCTAGACAGTTTGCTATAGAGGTTTGTTTGTCGCGGCCTTCCCCGCCGCTTGACTCACTGAAGGCTGGGCCGACTTCCCAGCCTTAGATCTAGAGGTTCCCGCCGAGTCAACACGGATGTCGACCATAGGGAGGGCGACCTTGGCCCCCCGTAGCTCCGCGGCCCTCTTCTCCTCACCAGAAGTCCTTCTAGTGGCTAGCAGATTGCGTTGTCTCAAAGCATCCATGGTACCTGCAAAAGGCAGTGTTCATTAAAAGGCAATCAAAATGGCAAAAATGAAAGAATGCGAGTAAACAAATAAAAATCATACTCGGAGTCCGCATATAAGGGTTGCCTAAACAGACTTTACATAGAGAGGGCATGCATCTGCCGAAATGACACTCCACATAACAATCGGGATCAATAGGCAAGGGTTCGACCACCACCAAGGGATTCCCAACACCTACTCCGGAAAGTCCAGCCTACCTAAGAAAAGGTTGACCGACATCTAAAAGAAGCCTCCAGTTAAAGGCTCGATCTTGACCTTGTCCCTTTTGGGTATACCCGAGCAACTCCTTGAGTTCTGATCGGCCTTTTCTAAGTGTCCAATCTCACCGGCAGTGTACCGGGTCAACTGTAGCTTAGAATTGGTGAGTCAAGGTCGTATCCCATAGAGAATCTGGTCGAGTACCAAAGTCGGTCTCGTCCCTAGTTCAGGTCAACACAAATATTGAACGTGGTGATTTGTCAGATCACCGGTTCTACAAACTAAATATACACAAAACAAAGATTTTAAACTATATAAAAGAAATAGCCGAGCTATGATCCAACCAACTACTCTCTAACCCTAACTCGTTTCCGGAAGTGTTTCGACAAACTCTAATGTTCTCGGCATCGTTGAAGGGTGTCGTCTCCTCTTTCCAAAAATAGACATTAATTCAATAATCTACCCTCTTATGTTAGGTTCAACAGTCCGCCTCGTTGTCACTCAAAGGGTGTCGTTTCCTAATTCCGAGACTAGACATTAATTCAATAATCTACCCTCCTATGTAAGGTTCAACAGTCCGCTGACCGGATTTAACGGACCCGACACGGTCTACGATCTATGAGACGCTCATTAACAATGATATAAACCTCACACACGAATCCGAATCTGAACAACTCAGTCGGTTTTACACGGTGATCCTAGAACCCCTTTTCCCGTATCCTCTCGCAAAATACATATGTAAAGAAGACACGTATACTACGATTATCGAGTCGCGAATTCAACAACTGTGATCAAGCACAAGCTCTAAAACAACAATAACACCAAGAATCTAACAATCAACTCATCAAAACACTTCAATCAACGAGCTAAGGTTCGATTTCGAAGGCTATCACATATCTCGGCTATAAACGGATTACCTACTCATTATAACAAGAAAATAACAAGGAAACAACAATAAAAACTAACATAAAACAAGATTGAAAACAAGAACAAGAAAGGAAATTGAAATTACCGGGTAGAAAATTGATTTTCCGAATGAAATCCCGTAAATAACGCGTCAAGCTATCCCTGAGATCCTCCGGATTACAACAATCTACAACTAAACTAATCTAATCTACCTACAACTAATCTAAGCTAAGAAAAGATGAAGAAAAACGCAGAAAAAGCTGTAAAAAGTGATCTAAAAGAGGAAGAAATCGATCTAGATCAAATGGGGGGGTATTTATAGTGTTTTTGCAGATCTGGACGCTAGGCGTGCGCCTAGGAAAGTGCAGGCGCACACCTATGATGATAAAAACACGTCATCGAACTTCGGCCAAAAATGGTCAAGCTAGGCGCGCGCGCCTAGCATTTCTCAGGCGCGCGCCTAGCTGACACACCTTCAGAAAAACAGCCATAACTTTGTTTGTAGACCTCCAAATCGAGTGATTAAATATCCGTTGGAAAGCTAATGAAATTTTCTACAACTTTCATGAGGATGTACAGCCCAGAAAATGCCTCTAAGGTAGATCAAAATGCAGATCAATGGAAGGTATGGTTGTAGTACCACTGTGTTTTGATCCGTTTGAACGTTTAAGCTTCGGGCAAACGTTCCAATCCTCGTATCTCGCCTTCCGGACATCTCAAACACCTAAGTACTGTACAAAATCACAAAAAATACCACACATAATCCCTACAGGACACTAGGGTGACCGAGAATGTATAGTAGATTACACCAAAAAAGACCGAGAATCCCAGACTTTACGTCCTAGGTTCCGAAATGATAACCAAGGTGTAAATACATCAAAATACAACCAAATGTCTCAGAAAACATATAATACGAGGTATAAACAGGGTATAATTACATAGAAAATGATAGCCAATTTGAATCTCATCAAGTTCGGCTATGAACCCGTCTCAGTTTCCCGAGTTTTAATTTTCTTCAGATGATCAGTCTTAGTCGAGTTCGCTGGGATCTTTTTGAATGTCCAGCCTATCCTGGACTCCACTTTCATGCATCTCTTATCCAGTCTGACACCTTGTCGGGGAGATCGAATAAAAGTCGAGGCCTAGCGCTGCTTGATCTACTCTGTGGTTGTATCTGTCCTTCAGCTCCTTTTCTATTGAAACCGTAGAAGTAAAGCAGCATTGGCATGGACGGCTCGTGACCTCGAAGCCGAATTATTACTATGAAAGCCATTACTACTCGGATAGCCCTAGGGTAAGATCACACGGCATGACCCGAAGCTCCTCCAAGAATCTATTAAAGAAGAGATCGAAAGGTGGCCGAAGCCCGGAGACGAGGTGGTCATAGTGTAGCCATAAAAAATCCTCGACCACATTTCCGGGATACGTTCGTCACGCCCATGGTGGAAAACCGATAGTCATTCGGGATGCCATAGGCCGTCCGGGCCGAGGTATAATCAGTCCGGTCTCGGATCTCCCTCCATCGACTCCGAACCTCATCATCGACGCATTTCTGGTCCGCCAAATCCTGCTCGGACGCACTTGACCTCTTATTGGGTGGTCTTTTCTTCTGTTCATGAACCGCCGATGCTGCCGATTTCTTGGATGCCGCAGATTTCTTGGAGGCCACAGTTTTCTTGGACACAGTTGTTTTCTTTGGGGCCACAGTTCTCTCTACTTCCACGACTTCCTAGAACTCCTTATCCCGAGCAGCTACCGACCGAGTCACAACACTGAATAGGTCGCTCAAAATCACCTGATCCTGGTCGTCGACCTCACCCCCAGCTGTACCTTCACCTATAACCTCGACCTCCTCATCGCCGGAATCAGACACGATTTCGTTTGCCTCTTCTTCATCCTTGGCTACTTCCTCCTCGTCACTCATATCGACCTCCTCCGAGCCATAGCCGGCAGTAGCGCGGACTTATTCATCCTATTGGGTATATTCTAAAGACATTCTGGAAAAGAAACCGGGCGAGGTGGATCAATTAAATCACCTAAACAAGGAAGTCGGGCCGAGGTGAGAACAATCACACCCCGACACCTCGCCCCTCCGTTATTCCTATACCCAGAAAACCCCCCCAACAAATCCAGAAAAAACCCCAATCAACCCAGAAAAACCCCATATAAGCCCTGGTATTGTCTAGGCCTCTATCTATCAGTGAATTTCTAGGAAAGGGCACATGCATATTGAAGCATAACAGGATGAATTTACGATTCACAATCAGAGGAACTCTAGATTCTAGCATCATTTCTATCAGATACAACCTTCACACAAAGGGGAAAAAACATGATTGAAATCAAAATTGGAGTGAAATCATACCTTAAGATTTAGAAGGCTTGAAAAACGGTTGAAAAATACAGACTTTTTCGCCGGAAATTGCTTGATCTTGCCGGAATCCTTTTGCTATTCTCGTCGGAAAATATATCAGAGGAAGAAAAGTGTAAAAATGGGGGAGGAGCCCCTATTTATAGATGAGACGGTGGAGGGAAGCATCGTTTCGGATTCAAATTTCAAAAATAATTATTGCTAGTAGTGGTTTTCGACACCCCTCAGCCAATCAGGATACACGACGCTTTATGTCAAACGTCATGTCATAAATGCGACTGACGTGACGATTCGCGAACCAATACAAATTTTCCGGGTTCAACTGCTCTGGCCAATGGCCTCAACTCAACACGGCTTACGGCCTCAGATTGTTCAGGCTTACGACCTAAACTCAAAACGGCTTACGGCCATATAAGCCCACCAGCTCCATTACGTGGCATCAAAGCCTGTTCGCTACAATGCACAACATATATCAGTAATTCGCAACGTGATACTTACACTGATTCAAGCCCGATTACCATTATCGACATATAAGCCCGCTAGTTCCATTACGCGGCGTCAAAGCCTGTCAACACTGACTTAAGCCCGATAGATATTATCGGCATCTCTCTGTCACTCACGACAACGATAGGGTGCAGTTCTCTACTATTTCTTTGAGCTATACTCTTCGCCTCGGCAGACACGCCGGACATAGAGTAGGGGGCCATTGATATACCCAAACCGGATTGGGGCCCTGTGCACTAGATTGGGCCTATTTCCTAGCCCAATAAAAGATCGTGGGCCTCCCTCTATTTAGTCCGCAGCTCGTAAGCCGGACCCAGTCCGCGGTTCATAAGCCGGATCCAATCCGCATTTCATAAGCCGGGCCACTCTCCATTCCGAGATCTCGGACACGGTGGAATCTACCCATATCCCTAGGCTGGTATCAAGACAAAGGAAGATATGAGTCCGACCTACAAATGAGTCCGCTGTCCGCCTCACTTATCCAGACAGCTGTCAGGTCAACTTGTATCTATTTATATGATTATCGTTAATTATATCCTTTTAATGTCTTGTCATGAATAGGTTAACTGACTTAGTCTTTGCCTATATATATGGGGTCACAATGTAATAGAAAAAGGCCAAGAACGAATATACACAAAGCTACTCTGTCAATTTGTCAACTCACTTGTGTTCTCTTTCATAAGCTTTGGTCCGACTGCTTTGTTCTTGATAAACACCGTTTCTCCCCGGAGAAATCATACATAAACAGCCATTCCTCATCATATCACTATTACCGCAAACCTGATATATCCGACCATATCAGTTAGGTTCTTTTATCATTTTATCATCTTTTAGTAGTAGATCATTTATTTCATGCACTTACTATCTGTGAAATTGCGACCTAGATCGCATTAATAGAAGCTCTTTGGTGTTTAGCCTCACAAATCCCTGTGGGATATGACCTTGACCACTGGACTAGTTTACAATTGACCCGGTACACTGCCGGTTAGATTGGACTCTAGAAAAGTCGCATCACTGCCAGCAGAGACCTCCCATGGAGAAAGTGGTTGCCAGCTACACTTAAGAAGGCCCTCGGACAGTTTCAAGTCAATTAGGCCTTTGCCGATTTACACCAGACATTGTAAACTAGAGTCAATTAAACCTTGAGGCATGATTTAGATGAAATTTTACCAAAACATGAATGCAAAATCAAAAACAAGAAGCTCAAATACTCATCGATATGTTATCAAGTAGGAAGACAACACAAATTGAGAAATATAGCTGTGGAGTTATAGCTAGGAGAAGAAGGAAGAGAATATACTACTTCTTATTCAATGAAAGCCGTATATATGTAGGTAGATACAAGACTTAGAATACTAGGGAAAAATGATCAAAAAATCTCTACAATGTCAGCTGTCTCATTCCATCTTCTTCAACTCCTCTAACTTGGCTTCATACTTTTGAAAATTCTTCGACATAGCCCTAGCTGAAATGTTATAATCGTCATCGAGCATGGCTAGGATACCGTTAACTATTTTGTAATTCCGACCTAATTTGATACGCCTTCAGTTCCAACTCAGTTTTCATAGCAACATAATGATTTCCTCGTCCGGTTCCTAATCACTTTTCTGAGCCAAACAACAAGCAAGTCCTTCTAACACAGACGGCTGGGAAACAAGTACCCACCATTAACTTCTCAGGGAGTTGTAACATGAATGCTGGGTCTGTAGCTTCAGTCACTTCTACTCTCAAATTAAATGAGAGATATTCCCTTTCAGCATGAGGGACATCTAGCACAAGAGAGTCCATAAAGACATTTCAGCTCTGTTTGTTCAACTGCTGTAACGCCCCGTTCCCGGATACCGAGTCCTTATCCGGAAATGGAACGTTCGGCACGTATAAAATAAAAGTAAATTCATTTTATACGTAAGCCTCTACTACGTCGTATCAAATTAAAGGCAAAACAGAAGCAAAACTCGGGTATATAAAATTTTCCCAAAAATTAAAGTAGAAAAAGAAATCTAAGGAGGAAATGTAAATTTTTACATTTGGAAAAGTACGATGATCCCTAAAAGATAAAGTACTATTAAAAGCTCACAAGACCAAAGGTCTACCTCAAAAGTAATGAAAGAACAACCAATGAAAAGCGAGAATAGAAACATCTTGATACTTCAACGAGCGCCACAAACGTCGTCGTCAAACTCTTCCTCGTAAACTCTGTTCGCCTTCTCATCCCCAAACACATAGAAAAAGTATGCATTCAAGTAAGTACAACGTACTTAGAAAGAAAGAGAAGCTATGAAAATAATCATAGTTATAAAGAAAAGATAATTATTTAATCAGCTTGATTAAGTGAGACCGACTCAATCTAAGGTTCACTTCATGCTCATCAACATGTTGTGACTAATCTGTTTCTACTTAGCCTATCTATGCTACAACCGCACTCAAGGGCACTACGCGCGCATCCACCTCAAAGCAGAGTCCTCTCAGTACTTGGGTCTTTGACCTACAGAGTTCTTCTCCTTTGAGACACTCTTTTGCAACATATTAGTGGATCACACCAATATCCACGAAGTCTAGAAAGGTAGACTCCTATAGCACGCACACCTCAAAGAGTCCCTCCGTGCTTAGGGTCTTTTGACCTCACGGTTCCTCTACCTTCTTGAGGTAGCACATGCATCGCGATTTAGCCTGGGTGCCTAGCCAAGAGAGTCATGTTGTTTAATCTTTTACTTGTCACATACGTTGTTTAATAAGTGATTAACTAGCCAGCCTAAGTGTTTTCAAATAATCTCCCTCACAAATACTACTCTCTTCCTAGACCACTAGACACGGACAAGTCCTAGCCCATACACGTACATTGATGGATACTAATCCATCAAAGCACAAGCCTATCATGCTCTTCCGACGGATCCGAACTTCAACTCCTTGAAGAGTACATTCGGTGTTTTAACCGAACGAATCGTAAGCTCAATTCAGGCTTGTCTAAGTTTTATACCATTTTGACATATCATGTATAAAGGTTTCATAAGGACAAATCATGTTTATAAGGCTGAACAACAACCCACAAATAAAGAAGGACAAACCCAGCTAGACGCCCGTTTAAGACCCTGGGCGCCTGTCTAAACATTACTGGACGCCCGTCCAAAGCCGACGCGCCCGTCCACTATGCCCGACGCCCGTCCACCTAAAACAGCTTTCAATCTCGAATGTAAAATAGCACCTTAGACGCCCGTCCGGATAAGCCAGACGCCCGTCTAAGACACAACCTAAGCAGACGCCCGTCCAGAGAACCGGACGCCCGTCCACCTGGGTTCGACCAAAACCCTAACCTCATCATCATGCGATTTCCAGATCGTATTTCAACCAAACAAAGAAAGATATTATCAACACATTCAGCACAAAAGCTTCATTTAACAATACCATAACCCCTATAGACATTTACCAAGGCAACAACTCAATTTTCTAACACCAAAACGTCTTAGAACATGATCATATCCCTATACCTAGTAATTGATTTCATAGGACAGGTTCTTCTTACCTAATTTGCAGCCGAAACTGATCCAAAACTGCTCTGAAAGTCTGCTGCAATCCCACAGAACTGATGTCAAAATGCCGTGCTCTTTACGCCGAGTCAAATTCTTGAATCCGTTCTGAAAACGATCAACTTTCCCTTAGCAAAAGTGAAGAACTTTCTAACCTCTCTTCTCTCTTTCTCTCAATCGCATAAGGGAAGGGGGAAGGGCTGAATGAAAACTGAAAACTCCCTGATTTAAGTTAGGTCTTAATATTAAAAGAGAGTTAATCCTTTTCCTTAATTGCCCTTGACCACAAAAACTGATTTTCCTTTTAATTATATATATAAAACTCAAACTTATATATATAAAACGTCCAAAATAATTAACTCCGAATAAAAGGAAACTGAACCTAATATTTTGTTTTCGCAAAAAGACACGTCTGCCCTTTCCCGAAAATCGGATTATTACATTCTCCCCCCCTTAAAAGGAGTTTCGTCCTCGAAACTAGAACATACCTGGTAAATCCCCAAACTCTTGGAACTCACTAAGCATGTCGCTTTCCACTTCCCAAGTTGCCTCCTCGGGTGAATGATTGCTCCACTGAACTAACACCAAGGGAATCATCCGTTTCTTAATCGTCTTTTCTTTCCGGTCTAAAATCTTTATAGGTCTTTCGTCGTAAGCTAGATTATCTTGTAGGATTTCTGGATCAACCGTAGTTTCAACATCATTCTTCGTTAGACACTTCTTCAACATTGAGACGTGAAAAACACTATGGACTCTCGACATCGATTCCGGCAACTGCAGCTTATATGCTAACGTCCCAACTCTTTCCAGAATCTCAAAAGGTCCAACATACCTTGGACTCAGCTTTCCCTTTTGTCCAAAGCGTTTCACCCCCTTCATCGGTGAAGCTCGGAGGTAAACTCACACCGACTTCAAACTCGAGCGGTCTTCTTCTAACATCACCCCAACTTTTCTCATCTGCCTTGAGTCGCTTGATTCTTCTTGACCAACTGAACCCTTTCCTTTGCTTGTTCAACCATTTATGGCCCTGTAATCTGTCTCTCCCCGACTTCATCCCAAAACAGTGGCGTGCGACATCTTCTCCCATACAATGCTTCAAACGGCGGTGTTCGGAGGATTTTGCATCACTAAACAAAAAGAAAATTTATAAACCCTAACCTATATGCAAAACTAACTCCTAACCGGCCGAATACCGGGTTGTTGATAGTAGAGCGAGATAAGTAAGGGGTCGATCCACAGGGAATTGGGATGTTGAATCTAACCTTATTAACTCTTTAAATTGTTACTACTAAACCTAAACTAAAAACGATAAAATAAACTGGACAGAGGATTGTCAATCCAAAGCCAGGAAGGATAAAAGCGAAAATAAATAAATAAAACGGAACAATAAAAACGACCTAAACTAAAGATACATGGGATTAAACATAATATAAACCAAGTGATTTCAATCCTAGTTCATCTTATGATTTTAATTCAAATTGTGGTTTCACCTTTACACGAGATACAAATTCCTAATCTCTTAGTGAATCTATTTCTCAAGCTATGAACTCCTAATTCCTTAGTGAATTCAATTACCGATCTCTCCTCTTCCGAATGTTGAGACCAATTTCCATACAAAACGAAGGTGTAGATTCAGGTTAACTCTCGTATTTTAGAATCTAACAACCTAGATAATTAATCCATTAATTTTTCACGAATTAACGATTAAAGATCCTATCTTTCTATGGTGATCTAGTTTACGCAACTCCCGTATGTTGTAAATATATCAATTAGTAAACAAATCTCTCGATATGAGTTCACACGATAGCATCATAATCATAGAACGATACAAAATAAATCAAAAATCATGAAGATAAACAAAGCTTGAATAAATCAAAAGATGAACTCACATAGTTTATACAACGGATGATCCATGAATTGAAAACGAAAAAACGATCCTAATCTAACCTCGGATCACCCGAGCACAAGGCTCGGGTGACCGGCCTTCAAACTCCCAAAGTGCGGCTGCTCCTCTAGGTTTTAGTGTATGAGAAATTATGTATGAATTAGGGTTGGGGCGATGCGGCTATTTATAAGATTTTAGGTCGGCCAGGCTAAGTCGGGCAGACGGACGCCGTCCGAATTGTGGACGCCCGTCCGTAATGCCTTGACTTGATCGACGCTTTCGTCACTCGGCGTCCAAACTCTCTGTACAAATTTCTTCTTTGGGCGCCCGCTTGAATATGGCGGACGCCCGTCCACTCGACGCTAGTTCACCTCCCGACGCCATCCGCCGGATCAATCAACTTGATTTCTTTCCTCAAATCTTTTATTCTTCCATAAATCCTTTTGATTCTTTCTCCACTCGAATTTCTCTCTTTAAGATCATCTTTTCCATAACCAATGTGTATCTACAAATTAGGAAAACATACCAAAGCGTAACATAATTCCAAAATCATATAAAATCACAATTAAAGCACATAATTAAATTCGTTTATAATTTAACTATTGAAAACACCATTTACTCAATAATTCAATATAAAGCTCGATTTCTATGAGAAACATCCACATATGGGGGAAATTGATATAAAATATATCCTTATAAAATGCATAAAATCACCCTTAACAACTCCCCCACACTTAAACCTTGCTCGTCCCGAGCAAAACAAAACATAATCAAGAGTCGAGACATATAAACATTTATGCAACCATAAAGCATATTCAATAGTTTAGAGGTTCACCCAAGTGTGTTCATAGCCATAATAAATTTCCACTAAATCCACACTTGAAATTGATTCAAGCAAAACTAGCCAACATCCCATTTAGATCAGAAATATAAAAACGATTATAACATGCACCTCACAAAACATACGTATCCCAAAAAGGATAATAAAATGCGTTTAGGATCTTTCCGACATACTCAGAGGATAATCCCTACAACATATCTTTCAGTTTATACTGGGGATAGTCAGAAGATAACTACGGTTTTCAACCATCTTTTCACAATACCATTTGCAAATTTTCTTAAAGTTCTCTTAATTACACACGTATAGCATATGCCCTCATTCCCAGCAATAGGACGTTTCGTGATAACACCCTAGCTGGACTTCTATCATCAGGCAGTCGGGAGCTATTGAACCTCATAGTGGTATAGGACATTTCGTGATAATGCCCTACCGCACTCAAATCATTGGCAGCTACTTCCGACATATACATATATTATTCATACAATTCATCTTAGAGTGGAATTCAAACCTTAGATTATATCCCTCCTATCACATTCAAACCTTCAGATATTCACAGTATGTCATACTTTAATATTAAACACAAACTATTAAAATTTTCAAAATTCGTATGTACGCAAAGAATCATGCGATAATCATCAAAAATCTCTAATCAAATGGGCATAGCTTTAAAATATAGCTCATCATTTACTATGGCATGTGAAAAATAGTGTTGGGTGAGACATCTAAATTTACTAAATATGCAAAATAAAGCATCAATGATATAAAAACTCAAATAAAGATATGCCTTTGCTCACTTGGGACAAAACAAACAAAAAATTTAAAATTTAGCACTTTTTTCATAGAAATATAACGAGAGAAATATAACGAATTAAGCAAACGATATGTAGATACACCAAACCATTCCCCTCCCCCACACTTAAATGACAACATGTCCTCATGTTGTGCAGAATTAAAGAAAAGATAAAAGAACTTAGCTGATTTGGTAACGAAATGAAGATAGGCTGAAGAAGGATAGATAATCGATCCGTGTTTCCGAGGCACGAGACGTCATAGGTATTCCTCCCCAGATTCACTTCCTGGTTA
Organism: Gentiana macrophylla; assembly: GCA_026214975.1. Taxonomy (NCBI): domain Eukaryota; kingdom Viridiplantae; phylum Streptophyta; class Magnoliopsida; order Gentianales; family Gentianaceae; genus Gentiana; species Gentiana macrophylla. The sequence continues at coordinate 84,612,995 of CM047815.1, forward strand.
GCTTAACAAAACAACTAAAAATTGTACCTGCACCACTTGAAAAACATGGCAGTATCTCGGGGAACACGGGGGAATATAACATGGCAAAAATAATGATATAAGCACATGGTAAAATTGCTCAGATGGAAAAATCACCAAACAGTTAAAACACAGGACACCTAAGCGTCTAAACACAACTGAACGGAAGTTTGATATAAGCACAAAAAGAAATAAAGCCACATAAGCTTGTAGAATAATATAGACCACATGTGCAAACAGAAACATCAAACTCCAACTAATAATGATAGAGGATTATACATGGAAAAGAAGTCAAAGAGATTTTTCAAATTAAGCTCATGTAAAGATGGGACATATACATGGAACATTACAAAACAGTAGGGCTAGGTGCAACTACATGAAAAAGATATTACAATGCAATCTACATGATAAAGTGGTAGCGTACGGCAAGCCGACAGTAACTACCCTCAAGAAAAATAAAAGAAAAATAGAAAAACAATGCAACTAGATGACATGCAACTAACACTACAAGAAAATCGATTTTTAATGAGGGGAAATCCGGTCATTAAAAGTCAATTTCCCGTCATTAAAGACTTTTAATGAGAGGAAAATTACTCTCATCGCCTCGCCCTTGTCGCTTCTCTATATAAAGATAAATTGTGAGAGTAAAGGTCCCGTGGTTTTGATGTTTTAGTGACATGGGTTTCCTCTCATTAAAAATTGTTCTGTGACGACATATTTTGTCACAATAGTTCATTTGCCCTCATTAAATATTATTTTTATTACGGTATATACCCTCACTAAAACACCATTTACCCTCATTAAATCATGATTTAATGACCAAACATCCCCTTGGTATAGCTTAACTTTCCCTACATTAAGTAATGTTTTATTAGGGCATATACCCTCACTAAAACTCTATTTACCCCCACTAAATCATGATCTAATGTCCAAACATCCCCTCGTATAGCTTAACTTTCCCTCACTAAATAATGATACAATGAAAACATAGCCTCTCATTACAAGTCATCCGCCTCAAGAATTGTTTTATTGATGACAATTACCACCATTATTAATCATGAACCCTCTCTACATTAGGCCAACGGTACTATTGCTAAAATAAAATTAGTGACATAGATAATAATGTTAAAACACAATCATATGAATTTCTCATGCATTAATAAGAAAGTTCCAATCTTGGTACAATTGAACACCGGTCAAATCTTGGTACACCGGTCAAAGTTCCAATATGAATTTCTCATGCATTAATAAGAAAGTTCGAATTACATGTTTAAATTGTCACTTGATTTAGCCCAAAGATAAAGTATGGTGAAGAGGAGCAAGAACACACTGGAAACTAATGATATCGGAGTGTAACCACATCTCTCAAATACCAACCATGCCGCCATTGTTACCCCAAGAATTCAAGTAGTCAGGTTTTTATTCCTCCACAATATCACATCCAGCAATCAGAGAAATAACACCAATAAGAGCAAAGAAAGAATCCCAAACCAAAGGGCAATAAAACAAAGAAAGAAATTTGTAAAACAGCAAAAAAAGAGAGAAAAACAGCGAAAACAAGATCGGTGACAAAAAAAAAAGCAGAAAAACAAAGACACAAAAACGCAAAAAAAAAAGCAAAAATAAAGAAAAAAAGAAAAAAAAAAAAAAAAAAAAAAAAACAAAAACAGCAAAAAAACAAAGAAAAAACAGCAGAAAAACAGCAAAAAAAAGCGCAGCAGCAAAAACAAAGAAAAAAAAGAAGATTGCAAAACCGGTGACACAACCACCGGCATCCTCTTACAAAAACGGATCACGAAATAATCAATATAAGACTGCTCGACAAATCCCTCACGCCTTCATTATCAACAAACAATAGCAAAACACTAAATCATAAGCCATAAACAACATAGATATGGGAGAATAATTTTCGAGAACAATACCTTTATAATGTGAGAATGCCACTCAGTAGATTATTAAGACAAAAAGCGAAAAGAGCAACTACCAAAGATTTACTTGACTCGCTCCAATGTAGCTACTTCAAATGAGAAGAAATATGTACACATATGACAAAACGAACCATCATTTTCTCAATCACAAAGGATTACAACAACAACACTGTTAAAACTAAAAAGTGAGTCAAGTTATGAGTAAAAGTTATATCAAGAAAAGGAAATATAATAGAAGATAAACCTCCATACTTGATGTTGACCTCAAAGCAAATTTGAAATGTATTTCTCAAATCTCCTTTCTCTTTCTCTTCCTTTTGATTGTTGGCAAGTCAACTACTATTGGCTCATAGTTTGTTGTCAAAATATCCTGAACATTCCCATCAAAAGAACTTGTCTGACCACAGTCATAATTGAAAGATTCACCATGTTGATATGCTTCATCTAAATCAGCTGCATCATTGTCTTCATCCTCTGTTTCTTGTGGTGTCGAATACAAATACCGAGGTTGCATCTTAACAACAACATGCCAACCTTTATTGATGTTGTCAATGGCATAAAACACTTGTGAAGCTTGATTGGCCAAAATGAAAGGTTCATTTGTTTTCAAAAGACGATTGGGATTAATACTAGTGAATCCATACTCACCGCTTTTGGCTCCTTCACTTTATCATAAACATCGAACCATCTACATCGAAATAAAACTAGCGCTTTCCATCAAGGTACTGCAGCTCAAGTATTTCACAAGACTCCATAATAGTCAACAAAATTTGTCTCGAGAGCCTATATCACCAACTACACACTCCCCGCATTTTGTGTTCTACAATTATTGTCACGAGCTTCAATCCAAAACCTATATCCATTGACAACATAACCATTGAAAGTAGTAATGTAAATAGAAGGACCACGGGCCAATCTAAGTAACTCAGCAGATTTAGAGCTATCATCTTGCATTTGCATTTTTTCAACCTGAAAACATATTACAATGTAAATGAACAAGAACAACTAACCTTGCACAAAACATGATTACCAATATCAATAGAAACACTTACTTTCTTTTTAAACCAATCAATAAAATTGATGTTGGACTCATCATCCGACACTTGATGTGTATTACTTTGTTGTATTTGATTGTACTCACTACAACAATATACATATAAATTAAATAAATTCACACACTATACAAAAAATATATATTGTTTATGGTTAGTTTAGCTTACTTGAGGAAAGGCAGTACATCATCACAGTTCTTTAAGATATATATATGAGATTTCTCCATCTCATCATCATTCAGAATACGACTCGTGCCAGCTCCTAAAACTCGTCCATGTTGTGCAAAAATGGACATATCACCCTCATTGAACGAGACAGATCACATATGTTCGTGATGTATCACATCCCCTGCACTTAAATGAGAACGGCAACACTGAATCTCAAAGCATTCAAAGATAACAGTGCATATCCATATTGACAAGCAACCTCTCAAAGGCCTGGAGAAATTGAATGTACTCTTTGGCGGCTTACCACTGGTGGTGCACGTAGTGGTGACAAACATCCAACTTATATTGTGATCGAACATTAGGCTACTGAAATAAGAGGAAAGAGGGATGTACGGGTTGTGTCGTGTTTGGTCAAGCTTTCAGTGGGACTCAGTGCTTATCTTCTCGCATCTAAATCAAAGAAATAGATCAACTCTATGTAAATGCCTATAATGATAAGTTCTATTCTATTTGATTACACAATCTTTTCCATTAAACTTGAATGACTAATCATATCCTGAATGCTCTTTTTTTGCCATGTAGGTGAAATGAAATTATGCTAGCTAAAGTGGTTCCTAGTTGTAATCTTCTATGTTGTTTGTCTTATTGGTAATATATGCATCAGCCACTGATCCGATGAATGTTTAAGTATTTGATTGCTCTTGTTCTCGTTGCATCAAGATTGTGAAGAAAAATGTTTTTACCTTTGATATTACCAAATACACTCGTCGTTTGCCACGGCAAGTAACACATGATTGTCCAAGTAATTGCAGTACTGTAAAAGTAAATAATACCTATAAATTCCGAAACTTATTCTGACAGGTCAGGGACTAAATACTCTAGCAATAATAGTATATAGTGTCTGTCTGTTTGTTTTTTTCCTCTGATTTTTATGAATGAAATACCGCATGGTGCTTTATGTGAAGGTTTTTGTGGAGACAGGGTTGCCATTTCCTATGATGCTCTTCTTCATCAATCAAAACTTGTCTCATTTAATTACTGTATAATACTGTAATCATCATGTGAATTCTATACAAGAACGATCTGTCTCAATATGACCAGTTCATTCTACTCGACACATTAACGAATATGTGGCTAATGCTCTACGATATTTTTTTACTCGACAACACTAAAATGAATATTGGTAGCATCATCCTACATAAAAAGCACATACAAGAGGATTTACATCCAACTGCAACAGAGAAATCGATGACGTATCACACCAAGAAAAAAGTAGCACACACAGATAGGGGAAGCACCATTGAACTAAGCTAGCACATTGTCCACGTTGCTCTCAAGATTTCTCTACTTGATAAAATATATCATCAAAGAAATTCAAGGGCATCATGTTTGTAAAAGGGATATATAGATTTAGCACACAAAACTTCTCACACAAAGACAACCATCAGCCCAACCAAAGCAAATATGAACATTTCAACACATTTCTGTTTGAAAGAAAATTAAATATTAGCACAAATACTTCACCTGATACAATCGAACTCTGCAGAAAGCAACCAAACTGCAAATCAGCGGGCTTAATTAGATTATAAACATAGTCCAGAATCGGTGCACATTAACGAGGTCAGAAGAGACAGGAAAAATAAATTAAGGAATATATACTAAGTAGATTGCCAGATTGACTAAATTCATGAATATAAACCTGCTAAAGTCATCAACCATGAACTTGAAGGCTTTCTTGTGTGTGCTTGTTGGCCTTCACGTCGTTGATTTCAGCACTGTGTTCATCACATCAAAAAGAAAGCTTAATCGACTGCAAAAAGAATGCTTTATCGACACCATTGGGGATATATATACCTCTCTGTCCACCGATGCTATTATCCAAAACCTATGTTGATAAGAGGACTCCTCCTGAAATCGCGATTGAAACCGAAGTATACCCTAATTTCACTCACCGAATCTCGCAAATAATCCCTACTTGTTTTGACTATCACCTTTGAAAATTCTTGAATTCAAAGGCGTTCTTTGTCTTGCTCTCTTTGAAAAATCTTGAACTCACCGGCGTTCTTCATCGTCTTGCTCTGTTCTTCTTCAAAAGGTATTTTGTGGGTTTTGATCGGGCAAAAGAGGGTTGAGGGGTGTGGATAGGAACTGGATATGTTTTAGGGAGGGGAAATGGTTTTTTGATAGGTGATTATAAGAAAAAGATGGGTGATTTTATAATATTTTATTAAAAATATGTCATTAAAAGCCATTATTTAGCTATGTAAAAAAATCCTCCCACTAAAACAGTCTTTTAACTAGAGGATTTACATTCTCTCATTAAGTTACTCTAAGTATTGGTCCCTTTTCTAGTAGTGTAAATGATATGCAAAAATAAAAGAAAAAAAAAGGAAAACTAGCCCACTCATTTGCAACACGACATGTATATAATAAACGTTTACCAAATAATGATAGTTTACGATAAACGACAGTACTATTCATTATATGCAGTGTAGACGCGCCTTAAGACTCATCAAAGGTGATAGCATTATGGAAAACCAACAGTTAGCTATACTAAACAGATATAACTCATAAGCCAAAGATAGTAGCATACGGAAAACCGACAGTAGCTACTCATATGAGTTACAAAAATAACAAGAAAGCACATAGGTCTCAAAGCTCACAGGATTCATCACAATGATATGTAGCATACGGAAACCGACATTAGCTACTAAATAATAATAAGAACAGTTATAGCATACGAGAACCGACATTAACTATAACATACATAGATGAATTAGGACACCCTAGATAGACGACAACAGGAACAGCATAAGTCATATTAGAATCACGTCTAGCTAGGTGAATTACTCAACATGGACTGCAATAGATGGAAAGAAAACCATAACGGTGAAAGAACAGGACATCTACGCATATACACAACGGCCACAGAGGCTCACAATAAACTATCCATGTCAATTAATGTAGCATCTATATAAAAATTAATCAATTATTTAACATGCATCAGTAGATGGAAAGATGTAAACATGCAAGTTCAGAACATCTACGTAAAAATAACTGGCCATAGAAGCTCATATGAAAATATCCACGTCAAATAAAGCATTAAAAATCAAGTTAAGAAGAAATTGGACCTGGACGTGCGTTCAACATACCAAACGGGCGTTTGCCTGGAAATTCTATACTGGACGGGCGTTCAATGAGCCGAACGCTCGTCTGACTCAGAAAAACTGGAACAGAGTTGAGCAAAACTAGACGGACGGGCGTCTAATAGGCAGGACGCCCGTTCACCTGCATGTTATGGACTGGACGGGCGTTCACTTACCTTGAACGCTCGTCCAAACATCGAATTTGCACAGAAAAGTAGGAAAAACACAGCAAACCCTAAATAGATTATCAATGCAAAACAAACCAGAACGCATACAGCAGCTGATGGGATTCAACTTCACGCCATTTCGGTGTGGTTTTAACCCCCGTTTATCCCTCTTTTGGCCTGTTTTTTGGTAGATTAGACCTTTTTAGGGCTTTATCATGAGAATATTGCACGTGGAATGAAAACGATACTTAATCGGGAAATTCCTCCTTTTATCGATATTTTGCCCTATTCCGGACACTTTTACCCCCGGGATAGTGTATGGCTTGTTTTGGTGAATGTGAATTCAGGGGTTAGGTGTCTCGAGACCCGGAAGGCGATGATTTACAATGACAAGCATGCTCGGAGCCGAAGAATGGACCGAGAAGTGAAGAAACAATGAAATCAAGTTTTCAGTCTTGGCTCAGTCCACTTCAGCTGCAGTTTCAGCCAGGAATAAAGCCTTTTCTGGACCTGACTTCTTCATGAAATTTGTAGACAATTCAAAGAGCTTTCCAACGGATCTTGAATCATCTCAATCGGAGCTCGGACGAAGAATTTATGGTCGTTTTACGAAGACAGTTCAGGCTGAATCGCCAACTCGAGCCGAACTTCGGCAGCTCGGCTCGTTCACGTATTTTACCTTACAAAAACAGATTCAGCATTGAATCCTGGGGGATTCATTCAGCATTCTTCTCCTCCTCCACCAAAAACCTAGCTCCTTCTTCCCTCTAGTTTTAGGAGTAGTTTAGATAGCTTAAATATAGTTAAAATTAGGTAGTTTGTAGCTAAAATTCCTCTATTCTCAACTCTAATTTCTTCCCCAACCCCTAAGAACTCATCTTTTCCCCAAATTCTCCATTGTTGTGCCTTGTGGTGTTCTTCAACTTCAAACTCGAAATTCTTGGATTCTATGGTAATTTCTTGTTCTCTCTTCTTTATTATGTTGTTTATTTGTTGTTTTGATTGTGTTTTTCCTCCCCCCCCCATGAGTAGTTAGCCCTTTTGTAGTTGAATCATGTGAAAACTTGTGAAATTGGCCCTAGATTGATGAAATTGGAGTGGGTAGTGCTTGAATGATTGTTTTATGATTGATTCATGTTCTAGAACTTGTTTTAATTGTGTTTCGGGCTAGATTGACAACCTAGGTCGATAATTTTGCATGTTCAACCTATAGATGGATTTTGCGGGGATACGCGGAATTGGGTTCTAAAATCGCGGAGTAAATCCGGCCGATGTGTTTCCGGTCCGGGTTCAAAGTGAGGCTTTTCGTGTTTGGTTCCGAGCACCTCTAGAGCTTAGTCATACCTTAGCATCCGAGCTTCTAAAGGGAAGTGAGGTTGGGTCCAGTATAGAGCGCTTAGGTTACGGTATAGTGCCTTTTCGCTAGAATAGAGGTTGCGCCATGAATCGTCTTAAAACGTAGTTTGATTGGTTGGTGAATGCACACTCCAGGTTGATTCTTTCGAGGGGCTAAAGTAACTTGTTGGATCATGGTTCGACTACACCTTTATCTCTCTCTCTCTTTTAGACTTGTTAGTGTTCCTTTCTCCCTACCCTTAGACTTGTTAGAATTCCTTTCTCCCTACCCTTAGACTCGTTAGCTTAACTCTCTTTCTCTCTCTCTCTTGATTTTTAATTGTTGTTGTAGTATAATCTTGCCAACCTTTTGATGCACCTAGACTAAGTTGTAGGTCGGCTTTGGTACTCAATAGACTTCCTCGTGGTTCGACCTCGGACTCTTGTAGCTTTACTTACAATCGACCCGGTGTTTGGCCGGTTAGAGAGTTTGTTTCGCCAAAGTTTCCCGAGTAATTTATAAGTATTTTTTTGGTGGTGAAAATTCTCTCATCAAAATGGCGCCGTTGCCGGGGAAGTCTTTTTGATATCTTGCAAGTCGATTGAAGGCTTAGGCCTAGGTCTTGTTATTTTACTTTTTTCTTGTTGTTTGTTGTCTTGTAGAGCAATGGACCCGAACGCCATGCAACAATTTCACCAAGTGGTGCTTAATCAAATTCAAGCTCAATTCCTTACATCCCGAGCATCACCTTTTCAACAACGGATTTCTCAAGTACAAGCCCAACCACAGGCACCAAGACAGTATTATCAACAACAAGGTCGTGCCTCACCCTCAGATCAACAAGAGAATAGCCACGGTTCTTGGTCTTATGAATGCCCTAATACATCTCGAAATCGTAATTTTGGTTATTCGAGTCACGAGCCATGGTATTATGAGGGTTGTCCAAATCCTAATGATTTTCAAGATTATGGTGCTCGACTCAAGAGTTGATAGTTTCACACGAGTCACTCACCCAATCGAGAATTCGGCATGGCAAGAGCCTCTACCATCCACTTCATCATGACCAGTTTGCACCTCATCCACACGAGGAGTGCATGGAGCATATAGCATATGTCTATACTTATGATGAAGCAAGTAGGGAAATGGACAGAGTGGATGAGCTTTATGAGAAAGTTTCTATAGCCAAAGCCGAGAAAATTTCGGAAAATCGATTTCACCCGAGATGCGAATGGATGATCCAGCAGAGCTCATGGAATCTACGATTCGGGTTAATGGAATCCGAGAACAGAGTAAGAAAGATGAGAATGAGACTCCTATGGATGAAGAAAGTTGGGTAAGTGTGCATGACGGACCTTTTCTATGCTATCAATCCTTACCGGCAGTGTACCGGGTCAAATTGTAGTGATAGAGTGATGAGTCGTGTCGATCCTCGTGGAAAACTTGGTAATTCACCGTGTGATTAAACACCAAGAAACTGTTATTATCTCAATCTAAGTCGCAATTTTATCATCCAACCAAACTCTAAACTAACAAAGCATAAAACTAAAATGATATATATAAGTATATAAATATATATATAGATATATAGCAATACATATATATATATATATATAAGTATATATAGGTACCAAAACAATATCTAAGGGAGGAGATAGATTTTATAATTATAGACTAGCCAAGAATATGTTATTGAATCCTTATATCTTTTAGTGAAATTGGATGTGCTTGATCTTTATTTTAAGTTAAATCAATTATACTGGCTTGGGTGCACTCCTAAACTAAACAATTCATTCTCACACGAGCATCCTGAAATTGTCATATGTCTAATCATTTGTCCAAGGTCATCCTCAAGCATGGGTCACTCCCGTTTTGTCATTCGGCCAATTTTAAGGTATGTCAATTAAACAAATGAATTAAACGTAATAATCTCTCGAGTACATATTTCAATAAGAGTTTGTTTCTCCCGAAACAAATCTACCCCGGTTTAGAAATCGGATTCCGTTGTCACGCTTTCACTCGCCAATTTTACCCTCCGGTCTTCCTATTAACGAGTTCATAACCTAACTACGAGGCGTCAATTCATAATTAGATTATGAATTCTTTCATATCAAGTAGCTAATTCAATACGAATATAGAAAGAGATTCATTATAACCGATTTTTATCCAATTTTAGTATAGTCATCATCCATTTCCCTAAAAAGATAATACTAATCCAATTTCATATCTTGGCTAGATACTAAGTTAGCCTAATATCATTATAAGTAAGATACTAATAACAACATAAATACATTAGAAAAGTTACCAGATTACAATCGAAGCTTCAGAGTTGTATCCTCCGGAAATAGCAACTCCTTTACATCAATGAGCCTTGATACATCTTCTAAGCATTATAACGATACTTTATACTACAGCATTATTCCGGCAGAGTGCCGCGTTTCTGCCTTTTATTTAACTAAAACAACAAAACGAAACTATATATAGATATAGAAGAGAGATATATGCATTGGTACACTTCAAAATGGTTGCATTTGAGGTCTATTTATAGACCATATCACAAGGCCGGCGCGTGCCGGACCACCACCGGCGCGTGCCGGCTACACAGTATATATTCCCTTGTCAGAGATTTGTGGGCCCAGTTTCAAAGATTTTTCTGCAATATTCGGCCTTCTCCGGCGCGTGCCGGTCATACAACATATCTGATGTTTGTAAAAACCTATCTCGAGCTGTAGACCTCAGATTGACATGATTTGATATTCGTTGGAAAGCTCTTTTGAAGGCCTACAACTTTCATCAAGGACTTTTTCTCTGAAAATGCCTCTAAGTTAGATCAAATGTCCGTTGAAGATGAATTACGGTAAAACATTAAGTCAAATTGATCTGCTCAAAGTTGTTAGATTTTGGCATAATCTTTTATCCCACAAAAACTCATGATTTATACTTCAAAGTATGTCATATTTTGGGATCTTGGTAAACATCTGATCCTGCAACAAACTCAACGAAACACCAAACGTAAATCTGACAAAAAACTATCATTTTTATCGTTTTTTATAACTTATGCATCTAATTATAACTAACTATGATTTTTATAAGTTTTTAATGCATTTATATGAAATTATACTAAAATATCATAAATATAATAATAAAAAGTCTTATAATTTGATCATATATTTTTCATACATCACAACTCCCCACTTAGCTTTTGATCGTCCTCGAGCAAAATAAGCGATAATATAATTCTTCTAGATTAAATTCCTAACTTAGTAACGTATGCTGTCAACATTAAAATTATATTAATTTCATCTATCTAAGATTTTTTAGAAGATAAAAAGTGTATATAACTTAATAAACTAGTTATAAAATATTATTTAAATGAAATTTTTCATGAATCACTTTATAAGTATAAATAAAATATTTAGAACAACTTTTTAATCTCCACTGTATGATTTATCGGAATCAATGACTAAGTCAAGTAGTTGGCAAATTGGCTTGTAACGTTCAGGCTCAGGGTAGTTGGCTAATCGAAAAGGATAACAAAGGGAAATCAAAAGAGATAGAAGTCGTCGATGCGTTTACACCTTCATCTTCTGATCAAAAATTTCTCAATCAGTAACACTCCTGACATTGTTTTCAATTTTTAACTTTAATAACTTCCAAAATATGGTTTTTTTTTTTTTTTTTTTTTTTTAATAAATAAGAACTTAAGAACATAGGCATTGCTTTATCAAGATTGATCGAGTACTACTCTTTCGATCGAAAATCACGAATCCGGTTTCCTTAAACTCGTGATAATTCTTGATGGTTTTGATTCGACTTTTTCTTTTTTATCGATTTATAGCATATACCTTCATTCCCAAAGAATATGACATTTCGTGATAATACCTAGCCGGACTACTATCATCAAAGCACTTTTATCTCGATATTTTATTTTTGGGTTGTCGATCAAAAATGTAAAAGATACCTATAATACTGCTCTAGATCTTTTTTTTTTTTTTTTTTTATTCGAGAATAACCATATTTGATAATAAATTGCCTTCCGAATAACATTCATTTCAATCTCAAGATATACCAAATTTCGATGTCATCACCGCTATCCATAAATACATACCAAACTTATGGGGATTTTCAAAGAAATGTAGACCATTATTAAGTTAGGGTTGTAATTTCTAGTTAATAATAATGGCTATTTCGAGTGAGGTCTTGATCACTCTACAAGGTGAGGTGGGGACAAAATTGGAAATTATGTTCAGTAGGCTTATTTGGCTCTGGTTTATCAAAGTTATGCCAAAATCTCATCATTCCTAATCCGATTCCAATTTCATACTTTGTCTTGAAAAGAAAATTATTCTAAAATTTCATTATAATTATAAGTAACTTTTGTCTAATTTCATAAAAAAATATTTCATAATATTTATCAAGATATATATGTTAGGAAATCTACGCGGGAACGCAGCGGAATTTAAAATTTTATTTCCTTTTAACCAGGATCGACTTCGTTTAAGCAATAAACAAACGAGTTAGTAGACGGTGGTTACCTTGGTTGATCTAAAAGATCGACGCTTTGACCGCCTCTAAGGAGAGTAGTTCTCGCAAAGAGCCGCCCAAGTGTTCGGCCTCTACCGCTAGTCCACACGAACAGCCGCCGGAATCCCATCATGGATTGCTATTGGAAAACTCCGGTTGCTAGACCGGCCCTTTTCCCTCTCTCCAACTCTCTATAGGATGCTCTCCAATTTTACACAAGAACTATTAGCTCTTGAATTATGATGTGCCAAAAGAGCTTGACACCCACCTCTTATTTATAGTGTATGGGGGCGCCTCTAGAGAGTAGAGTAGAGAAGAAACCTTTTCCAATAAAATAAGGAAAATATAATTGATTGATTTATCTCATTTATTATAATATCTCATATTAAATAAATCTAGGATTTTGTCAATATCTCATATTGAATATTCCCAAGATATTGTCAATATCTAATATTGACTATCTTTATTTTATTACCATAAATCAATTTACACATGTGTATATATATATCACTTATATATATTACAAACACATAAATCTATATATAAATATCTAGCTAACACAAATGTGCACATGTATATCTTATATACATGTAGCACACGCTTGTAACCATATATATATTTATATATATTAATATCTTATATTAATATATGGTAATCTTATTAATTAAATTGCACAATCCAAGTGTATCTTATACACTTCAATGTGGCGCCCCTTTGACCAACAAATTGGCTTCCGGAATATTCTTTAATTAATATAATATTATTAATATCTTGTATTTAATTTATTCATAATAAATAAATAACACCATATTAATTTACCACTATAACCTTTATAGTCTCGAGATAAACTTTCCTTATTTGGTTATCATCTATAACCACATTTTAATCCGTGATATTCATATGTGTGTGTGACCCGATAGGCTTCCGAATATGTTGGCCGTAGACACAAAGCGCAAATTACTTAAAATGCCCTTCATGCCTAACGATCACGGGATAGCGTCTAGCAACACACCGTGACCCCCAATCATCGGAAGAGTCAAATGCAATGACTACTACCTTTCATGTGAAACAGCTTACGTGTAACTTACAATCCTATCATTGTAATAATATCCATACGGTCGTGACGTCAGTGTCAAACATTAACAACCGTATCTTATAATCTGATATCATGCTCTCTCGAAGTAACTCGCTTTACTCCCACTTTGCAAAGATTCACGAGAGTAAGACATTCCTATAAAGAAGGCCATTTCGGATATTCGATCCCAATCATAGGATACGCGATTCCCGGACGACCAATCATGTATACTCCGCGATGCTTCAAAGATCACACCCAATCACTACCGCATGATCGCCCCGTGGCTGTGGAAACCTCAATAGTGTCAAAGCATGACAATCCACACCGTGATGCCATGAAGACTCGGTCAAAAGGATAATTACACAACCGCCACATAGTGTGACACTTATCTCGTGTAAGTGGGTCACCTAACGACGCATTCTCTAATACACGCCCACGCATGCACCCAAGTGTCTCTACACTTCGATAGATTTAGATCTATCCTCGCCTAAAAAGACAAGACATCTAATACGTGCTAGCAGCTGCTCATACTATCAATGCCCTGCTTAATAGTACATCGGCTGAGAGACATTTAAGTATCAAACTTATAATGTGATTAGAGATCTCATCAACCATAATCGCCTATCATGGTTTCTCTATCACGCTTTAATACTAAGGATGTTGTCATATAACAATTCATAATTGGTCCTTTAAAAGAACATATATATGACAAATCGAAAAGCCATTTAATATATGTACAAACATAAAGAAATAGTATAAATGATCCGACCGGTCGGATCCGGTCCAACCCGATTGGGTTTAGGACACTATTTCAACAATCTCCCACTTGGCCTAAAACCAATCACTGCATACACACGAGACCAAGTTGAAACACAAGAATCTCATGCAATACTTGCAACCAGCCCCTATCCATAAACGGATCACTATCCGTGGGGACTCAGACTATCTTCACAACATGTTCCAAATGACCAAGTCAAAGGAACCGCCTTAACACACACACGAATCTCTGACGAGACCCTGGTCCTTGCTTCAAGCAATAAATCCACTTACTATATCAGCTATATAGAAAAGTGTGAAGAACCGCATAAGGTTCAAGAATGAACCTTCTAGATCCATGTATCGCCTCCCACCGCGCCTCTAAGGCACTACTTGTGTTTTGGCCTACTTGTAGAACTTACAAAGACCCATAGGCTAGAACATTTCCACTCACCGTATCACTTGATCAAAGTGATCGCAAACCAGCATAAAGAGCTCCCACTCGCCTTCATAAGACTCGGGATATACGCCTCAGTATGTCTACGCTTATTTAATTCCAAGTTTTAATAAACTAGGAAACTTTCCTTAACTTGTTTAAGGATATTCTCGACATTCACCATATTTACTTTCATACTTGCTCATGACTATTCATGGACTATGAACATCCGGCATTACCTATAAGATGGTTCCTATCGCAGAGAGCGAAGAAACCTTCCATAAGCATCATCATTCACCTTATCATTAGGACTAACGTCCTAACATAGATAGATCTTGAGAACACCGACTAGCAAGATCCCCTGTCGCGATCTATGCTAAACTTCCTTTAGCATCACATCTATATAGTAAACTATAATATAACAGCAGTTAAATCTATCGCTATAGATTCTTATTTCCAAAATAAGAACTACTAATCCAAGTGCTTTTGTAAAGACCTTGAACTACCAAACATTAATTGACTGTGACATGGGGTGATAATTCTCGAGAGAGATATTCAATACCTTACTCGAAAATCGTAACACACTCCCACTATCCATCTTGCACATGGGCATATCCTTCTTTTGACTAAATCAAACTCCTTTGATTATCAAACAAAGAAATCGCTCTAGAGAAACTTGTTTGAGTCCATAAATGGATCTCATGGGCTTACATATCATGTTATCGCTCTATGAACATCGAGTCGCCGCGCCTGACGCCTTCAACACTATCATATAGCCATGATACGGTTATAACAAGCTTAGTCTGAAATAAATCGGGCTCACCGGCAAAGATAAAGACAATTACAAGGTTTACACCTCATACCCTTCAAATTGTCCACTATAGCCTTACGGTAATCATATTACTATCCATGTCACCTTTTTCGTAGACGCCTCCTTGTAGGTAAGACAGACTAGGTTCGCAACCTGGTTGTCACTGATGGAATCTAATTCAGATATTATGGCTCCTAGCCATATCTCTCAATCTTGCCTCTCAAACATTCTTTCACAAGTCGTGAGATATTCATTCTTTAAGATGAACATACCAACAAATTTTTCAGTGCTTGAGGTTATCCACGCACTTACAGAACTTTTGTGTGCACTGAGCAGTGATCTACACCTCATCGCTATGTGGCGTTTGCTCATGTTCCATTGGTTGAATATATCTTTGGGGTTCTCAAACTCTTTGAGATCACTCCCACTGCTTCTTTTGGAAGAAACACTTCCTCTAGAAAACAGACATGTTCGAGAGACAAACACCTTTTGCTCCGCGGACGAGTAAATAATATCTAGCGTACTTGCCGAGATATTCCACAAAGTTGCATATGTCGTACTAGGCTCCAAGCCTTTCTCGACTTTGCCTATGACAACTTCAAATCATCGCTTAAGATAGATTCGACATTATCCTCTTCCATATCTAATATGGAATTTATTCAACCTTTATTCTTTGGAACTTGGTTAAGTATGAGGCACTATCCCAAAACGGGTAAGGGATACTTCGCATGGCTTGCGTCCACACCTTTATCATATAAAGTGTTGTTGCCATTTAGGGAACACAATCTAATTGCGTATCCCAAAGATGGTATCCTTCAAGGGAGAATCTTATTCCTTTCGCATTTACTTCAAACACCCTTCGTGTATTAATTACTTCAATCCAATTGAAGATTAATTCCTAAGTAGCTCATCAATCTCATATTCGCATTAGCTCGAACTTTTTTCGGGCTTCCAAATTTTTCACTTTACTATACACTTGACTATTTCTAAAAATAGTCATAGAGATTAACAAACAATTATTTGTGGCATTAATTGTCATAAGCCAACAAACATCGGTATGTTTAGGCTTTAGACAATTTTTCTAGAATTTATAACCTTTTCATAAAAGGGTATTTTAGTCCTCTTTGGATAAGATACGTATAACCCACATGATTCATAATCATATGGTTCAACATCATCAGAATGATGTTTAATTACACGCTTCCCTTCCAGAGAGACTATGTCTAGAGTAAACACAAATCAAGGATAATAACCATACAAATATTTAGTTGAGATCTCATCACATATATCATCTATATAGTGACATCAATCTAGTATGTTAGATTCAGTGACCATCCAATTTTATCAGAATAACATTTATTCTTTACAATTGAATGTGTCTACTAAATCCTAACAAATAACTGAACTTGTGTCCTTCATAAGAACCGGAACATAATAACATTTATTTAGTTCCCTTATCAGTTTACTAGATCCAGAATATGGTAAGTGTTACAACGTTTGTTTCACCTTCCATTTTTGTATTCAATCTTTCTAATTTAATCACACTCGTAAGATATCATATATCTTAGAGTTGACTTGAACTTAGATTGATTTATCTCAACTTACTTGCCTATAATAGAAACTTCAATAAGTTCTCTATTTAAGTACATGCCCTAACTTTCCTTTTTAATCCTTTAAGCACTTGAGAAATGTTTCTTATTGTAGTCTTCATAAGACTTAAGAAAAGATCACAAGAGCTATGTCTTTGATTTCCTTTCATAAAGAAAATCTAAAGTTTATTAAATAGTTTATTTAACCTTTTAAATCGTATTTAAAACATTAACTATTTAATTAACCTTTAAGCAATGATTAAAGAAATAAGTCGATATTTAAATCTTACAATTTTGAAAACAACCTTTCCAAAATTCGATGTGGTCATTCTTATCCAACGCTTGAATTAATTGTCATCGTATGATCGAATGATCATCTTGGATCGTATCCAATATATGACTAATTCGTTGAAACTTATTTCAAATGATTTAATCATATCATGAGCTTCCGCTTTCATTAATAATTAAAGTCTCGAGCAATCGCATCAATTATGTAATCTCCTTGTCTCTAACTACTATAACGGGATTGCTCATGCCATTGCTTATTTTAAAAGGATTAAAATTACTCAACCATATTTGAGAACGCTTCTCAAAATTAATAAATCATAATTTGGTTTTACTAATCGAGAATAAAACATAAATATAAAGTTTGCTAAAACTACAACATAAAAATGAAAATAAAAGAGTGTTGTTGTCTATACACGCAAAATCAAAAATGGTCTTTTGATTTATGATTTTGCTCCCACTAGTCAACTACTCCCAATTGACTTTCAAGAATCTTTCAAAAATTCTTTAGTGGCCAAGATCCCATCTCGTTACCCCGATTCCCGACGAGGGCCGATCAACCGAATAATTCGAAAGGTATGTAACTCTTACCAATCACATCTCTATGTGACTCTTGGTGGTTGACTAGTCAACTCTTTGACAATTCACATCTTTATGTGGTAGTCAACCCTTGCCTCTGTAATAAGACGGTCCCGACGAGGCCAATCACCGCAATACTCTAGTCAAGTCATAACCCAATATTCGCGAGATCTCATACGATCATATCTCAATAAGGACGATATACCCGTGGTAGGTCAACTCCCGACGAGGGCCGATCGCTTGGATCCGAACAAAGGCTCTTCACCGTCGCTATAATATTGGGAGACAATTTTCGACTTGATTTTTGTTGTGGAAGTATTTACGTAAATTAATTCACTTAATTAATTTAATTACGGTCTCATCAAATATATCTATCTCTATAGACATACATCCTATACATTTATCTAGATCGTGCCTAGTCATGCATCTATCGTATCATATAAAATAAATACAAGCACAAAATAAATAAATGCGTAAAGTAACCGGTATGATCATGGACTTTTCCTAGGTGCGGTTTCGAATACAAACTGACGAAACCGCGGGTCACAATCTAAGGGTAGCTGCAACCGCCAATGGGATCTTTAATGCTCCATTCTCCAATGGGATCTTTATTTTCGCTTTCTTTGGTCTCCATCTTCTCGCTTCCATTCTTGTTACATTTAATTCTATCGAATAAAATAAATACACCCGCCGCACACGGGGGAGCTAACGGAATGGGATAAATGCAGAAAAATAAACTAGGTCACGCTTCTTCATAACGGCTAGGACAATTTTAAACCAACAGAAAAATTAAATCATTCACATCTATCCTATTGGTCGAGTCCACGATCAATCGGGTCCATATAATCATATTATATCTACTATATCTAATCCATACAATAAAATCTTATGAAAAAGATAAAATTAAAATTTAACTACTTGCGCCTTAATTAATCAATTAACATTTAATCTATTAAATAATTTTACCCAATCAATCAACTAATTAACATTTAATTAATTAAATGATTTTAATCGAAATAAAATTAACGATTAATTTTAAACCGATCTTAATTTTAATTTTAATTAATTAGAACTATTCCAAAATAAATCAAAATTAAAATTAAGTCTCTTTTGTTTCTTTCCTTTTGATTCGTAATCAAAAGGGATGCTTTGGTTTCTAAACCAAATTTGGCTTAGCTTCGCCACTTTCCAAAATCAAAATTTTGGAAGTGCTTGCGCCTAGCCCTTTACAAATCAAATATTTGAAAGGGCTTGCAGCTTATTCCAAATCAAATATTTGGAAAGGCCAAATATTTTTGGTTTAGGCTTCGCCACTTTCCAAAATCAAAATTTTGAAGTGGCTTGCAGCTTGCGCTTTTCCCAAATCAAATATTTGGAAAGGCTAGGCCTATTCCAAACAAAGTTTGGAAAGGCCATTATTATTTTAATGCCATGGCATCCCAACGGCCAAAACTATTTGAACCATTGGTTAGCCACATGACACAACTAAACAAAGGAGATTTTAATCACAACTATGAACCATATTGAATCACAAAATACACAAAACAAAAATTAGAGATCCACCAAAGATTGACCGGTCAACCGATCGCCGGCAAAGAGTTGCCTGCGCCGCCGCCGCCGCCGCCGCCGCCGCCGCGGTGGTGGTGCCGCCGCCATCGGCCGAGCACCACCCGATCCCTTTTTTTTTTTTTCATGTATCAATTTTTCAAATAAAAATCTTTCATCTTTTAATTACGTGATTTAAACGATAAAATTAACTACGCGTAATAACATGCTTATTGCTTAAGCTCAAGCTCGCTCCGATACCACTCGTTAGAAATCTACGCGAACGCAGCCGAATTTAAAATTTTATTTCCTTTTAACCAGGATCGACTTCGCTTAAGCAATAAACAAACGAGTTAGTAGACGGTGGTTACCTTGGTTGATCTAAAAGATCGACGCTTTGACCGCCTAAGGAGAGTAGTTCTCGCAAGAGCCGCCCAAGTGTTCGGCCTCTACCGCTAGTCCACACGAACACCCGCCGAATCCCATCATGGATTGCTATTGAAAAACTCCGGTTGCTAGACCGGCCCTTTTCCTCTCTCTCCAACTCTCTATAGGATGCTCTCCAATTTTACACAAGAACTATTAGCTCTTGGAATTATGATGTGCCAAAGAGCTTGACACCCACCTCTTATTTATAGTGTATGGGGCGCCCCCTAGTAGAGTAGAGGAGAAGAAAACCTTTTTCCAATAAAATAAGGAAAATATAATTGATTGATTTATCTCATTTATTATAATATCTCATATTAAATAAATCTAGGATTTTGTCAATATCTCATATTGAATATTCCCAAGATATTGTCAATATCTAATATTGACTATCTTTATTTTATTACCATAAATCAATTTACACATGTGTATATATATATCACTTATATATATTACAAACACATAAATCTATATATAAATATCTAGCTAACACAAATGTGCACATGTATATCTTATATACATGTAGCACACGCTTGTAACCATATATATATTTATATATATTAATATCTTATATTAATAAATGGTAATCTTATTAATTAAATTGCACAATCCAAGTGTATCTTATACACTTCAATGTGGCGCCCTTTTGACCAACAAATTGGCTTCCTAATATTCTTTAATTAATATAATATTATTAATATCTTGTATTTAATTTATTCATAATAAATAAATAACACCATATTAATTTACCACTATAACCTTTATAGTCTCGAGATAAACTTTCCTTATTTGGTTATCATCTATAACCACATTTTAATCCGGGCCGATATTCATATGTGTGTGACCCGATAGACTTCCGAATATGTTGGCCGTAGACACAAAGCGCAAATTACTTAAAAATGCCCTTCATGCCTAACGATCACGGGATAGCGTCTAGCAACACACCGTGACCCCCAATCATCGGAAGAGTCAAATGCAATGACTACTACCTTTCATGTGAAACAGCTTACGTGTAACTTACAATCCTATCATTTGTAATAATATCCATACGGTCGCACGTCGAGTGTCAAACATTAACAACCGTATCTTATAATCTGGATATCATGCTCTCTCGAAGTAACTCGCTTTACTCCCACTTTGCAAAGATTCACGAGAGTAAGACATTCCTTATAAGAAGGCCATTTCGGATATTCGATCCCAATCATAGGATACGCGATTCCCGGACGACCAATCATGTATACTCCGCATGCTTCAGTATCACACCCAATCACTACCGCATGATCGCCCCGTGGCTAGGGGAAACCTCAATAGTGTCAAAGCATGACAATCCACACCGTGATGCCATGAAGACTCCGGTCAAAAGGATAATTACACAACCGCCACATAGTGTGACACTTATCTCGTAAGTGGGTCATCCCAACGTCGCATTCTCTAATACACGCCCACGTGCATACCCAAGTGTCTCTACACTTCGATAGACGAGATCTATCCTCGCCTCTAAAGATGAAAGACATCTAATACGTGCTAGCCTGTTCATACTATCAATGCCCTGTTTAATAGTACATCAGCCTAGAGACATTTAAGTATCAAACTTATAATGTGATTAGAGATCTCATCAACCATAATCGCCTATCATGGTTTCTCTATCACAGTTTAATACTAAGGACGTTGTCATATAACAATTCATAATTGGTCCTTTAAAAGAACATATATATGACAACTGAAAAGCCATTTAATATATGTACAAACATAAAGAAATAGTATAAATGATCCGACCCGGTCGGATCCGGTCCAACCCGATTGGGTTTAGGACACTATTTCAACAATATATACTTAAAATCTTATTAAGAATCTAAAATAGACATAATTAATATAAGAATAATATATCAAGATTACTTTACTTAATTAAAAATTTATTCTATCCAAATATATCATTTTTATCAAATAATTATATATTATTGCTTATTAAACTAAGTGTATAAGTATTTGATGTATTAAATTCAATTTATTTACTAACCAATCTCTACTCCCCACTTATGAATTGGCATCGTCTCGATGGCTAATGAGTAGTAAAAATTTGGATTAGAAAATAAAATGAATTCTATCATGGTTAGATTATTTTAAGTGTCAAATAGATGAGCGTTTATATAATATAGAAGAAAAACAAAAAACATAAATTAAAACATGCAAATATATTACAATACTAAAACACAACTTAAAACTACTAGGAATGTTAAACTAGAAAACCATAAATTAAGTTAAACTAATTTAAACTAATTTTTTAACTAAGTTATTTTAATTTATTGTAACTTATACTAACGCATCCGTACTACTTTTATTAATTTGTTATTCCTTCTTTCTACCAACAAAGTTATCTAATTTTCACCACTTGACGATCCTCCCGAATATCGATCGTAAAAGCCCAACACGAGGAATACGAGCCGAAAATATTCATCCGTCGCTCTTTCCGAACCGCTTGCCAAACGAACACATAAACCTAGAAATCAACCATCCAAATGGTAAAGGATGATAATTCGGTCTTCTCCGAACGCAAAAACTCACAAATGATTTTCAATCAAGACTTCAATCTATAACGACTCCAGTGTAATCGCATATAGAAGCATCAATTCATCATCACTAACTTCCGAGAAATTAACAGCTTGGATAAACACGTGAATTGATGAATCGCTTCCACGCTCTAAGATGGGAAAGCAAAGCGATCAGAGAGACATTTTGATCAATATCATAATTGTAGAACAAGAGTGGACAAGCTTCCGAATATTTTGTAATAAAACCGTTAAGCGTATCCAATCTCCATTGGTACTCAAAATGACTAGGTGAAGTTTGGACCGGTGGAATCAAGAAAATTTGATTTATGTTGGTGGAAGTGAAAGGAACAAAGAACTCCTCTCACAAGAATAGATTGTGTTAATGACACAAGAGTAGCTTCGACAAGATCTTGAATAGAATTCTCTTACCACAAGAACATTAATCCTACCTCTCGCATACGACAAAAATAGTCCCACCCATCTACATCCATCCTCGTAAACGCCCCAGTTGTCAACCTTTCTCAAATTTAAACCTCTCTCAATCAACACCGTGATTGATTGAAATTACTTATATAAGGGTTGTGAACCAAGCATACATAGGCTCGTAAGGGACTTGATGAAAAAATGTATTTGGAATGACAGAATTTGGTGTATGTGGAGGTGAATAACTGTTTACGGATGAACGATCGGACATTTTAAACTTTTTATAGCAAGAGAATTAAAGCAAAGGAAGGGAATGAGCATTTTAGGAATGCTGCATCTGTTTCCTTTTATAGACAAAGCTTGGACTGAAATGGAAATATCCTGAGAAGATCCTGCAGCCTACTACACCGGCGCGTGCCGGACACCAACCGGCGCGTGCCGGTCAAATAGTGCTCAGTCAGAGATATTTCAATTTCTAGCTTGATCCAGGATTTATTTTCTGACAAATGATTCTGCAAATTTCTAAAACGTGGGGAAAAGATCTATAAACATCCGAAAACTACGAAAAAGATACAAAATAACAATGTGCACTACCCCGAGAGTGCATCAAACGCTTAACGACAAAACAAACATAACAAAAACTAAGTCAAACCAAAAGTAGATAGTTAAATAACAAAGAAAAGAAATCACTCGTCCTCATCATAGTTAAGATCAATGTCATCATTGTAGGGTCGCATCGAGATGATGATGATCCAAATGTAGATAGAAACGGTATAATCACTCTCCTTGCGATTGCTGGTCGTATGAATACCATAATCGAATCATTGTGGGATCCGATACGAAGTTCGAAATGATGTCTCGGTCCTCATCGCCGACATAGAAATCGATCCTCAAGTCCAAATGAACCCAATCCTGCTGTCACATCTGCTACAGAAGTCACTCCTCCCATGCCCAAGGATGTCCCTGGTGTACCTGTAAACATACCACCCTGTCCTATGGATGACGGCGTATAGTCCTGATAAATAACAGGTGGCGGAATCGGCGGAATCCAATCTGGCATAGTATACGGGTAAGGCTGACTATAGGGGTGTCTAGCAGATATCTCAGCAAATCTAGGATCAAACTCACTCATAGCATCTCGAAATCCTCTCTGACCAACTCTAATGTCCTCACCCCAATGTCTATTCTCGCTTCACAAAGCTAAAGCTATATTAGCATCGGCCTAGCCGAGCTTGAACTAAATGTCAAACATAGCCTCAACTTGACTCTGCTGTGGCTGATGTGACTGTCTAGGTGGTCTAGGTACTTGAGTGTCAATAGGAGGTGGAGGTTGTTGTTGCTGACGATTAGGATTATTGTAATTTATTACTCCAGTAGGTAAGGCTCTCAGTTTAAGACCAATGGGAGGAATGTAGGAGACACACGCTTCTATCCGAGGGTAAGACAGTGGACTTCTCGCAAGCTCACACAAGGCAGAATGAGACTAGGGAACGGGAGACGCCCCTCGATAACGAGTCCTGCAAACTCACATGCCTTAGAAAAGATCAATTTCCCAGATTTATAGGAATATCATTAACCATGGCCCAAGCAATAACTACTTCCTCTCGACCAAATGCACAAACATGTGTGGAAGGACATACATTATGGCCTAAGAACTGCTTTTTTATTGCCCGTATGTCCCTAATACAATTCCCATAAGCAAACCTATTTTCTATCCATTCAAAGAGGTAGGTCAAAGGCTTGCTGGCTTCATAAGCTTTGGTTTGTAGAGCCATAGGATGTTCTAAACCCCATACATTGTGATAATCCTCTTCTTCCGTATATCGCTTAAGCCATAAAAATACATTAATCATAGCAGGGGTAAAAGTAACATTAACACTTCTGTAGGGATATAAGTCATCTCTCAACCGTACAAGATCATAAGTAGATAATATCGAATAAAACTCGATACCATAGAAACGTTAATCTTATCTTTCCTATCCATAGCTACATCCAACCATCCTCTATCCTTGAAAATTTCTTTCACTTCTTTCCCAATCTTCAAAAATCAATCCTCGTTCTAACCAAACCTTACTTTTACTAAAGTATCGTCATGTGTGCCCGCTTAGCTTCTTCACTAGCGGTTTTCAAAGGTTAAACTTTTCTCCTTTTTGGTTAAAGGTCTAGTTTGAACTACCGGTACTACGATTGGTACTTCATCTTTTCCTCTTAGGATTACTTCTAGATGATGAGGCCATCTACGATAGTGATATGACAAAACAACAACACAAACAAACAACACCAACAACAAGAACAAACAATTACTTAGGCTAAAAATCAAAATAAATTCAAAATAAATTCAGAAAATTAACTAAAATTTGAAATATTTGAAATATATATATATTATTACCTTAAGAAGCTAGAATGAAAAGCTAGGTCGCTTGAATTAATGGGGTCGCCGAATGAGAGAAAAGAGAGCCTTGAGGTTGCCAAGCTTCAACTTTTTCCAATGGGTATCTTCTTTTATGATTAAGTTGAAGAGAAGAAGAGAGATTAACACTTATGTGATGTTTGAGTGAAGAAAATTGATTGAAAATTGTTGATTTTTGAGGAGAAGAGAGGGAGAAGTCGGGCTGTTCTTCAATTTGAATTGAGGGTATGAGAAATGAGGAAAGGGGCGCATTTTTTAGGGTTAAGTGTGTACACACCGGCGCGTGCCGGTAGTGTACCGGCGCGTGCCGGTCACATGGCCCAAAAAAAACGGAATTTTTATCATTTTTTTGTGTAATAAGCTCTAATTATATCACATAAAAATCATTTGATGTTAATCCTATGATTTATGTTATATAATTTAAGTTTAAAACGATTTTTCTATATAAAACTTGACTAATATAATATTGAAATCACATATTTTTTTTTAATATAATATACCTACTTTACATGATAAAATAGGTTTATTATAAATTTTTCATAAAAATATTTTTCTTTTTAAGTTTAGAAAAATAACTTTAAAAATACTTAAATTTAATTAAAATTTGAAAAATTAAAACACACACTTTTGAAATTCTTAGGATTTTTTGCTAACTCCTCAATCTCGGATCCTCAAGATTGTTATTATAACGGTCCCTTAACCTTTCTCCTAGAGTGATGCGTTTGAATTATCTCTTTGTATTCCTCGGGATTTTCGGATAACCACCTAATCGTTCCTTTCTTAATAACATTCAAACACTCATCCTGGGATATGGTTGTATTTCTTCCACACTCGTCCAAAGATGTTCCACTTTTCCACATTCTACACTTCATTAAAAACCTTGCTCTTCTTTTATTGCACTCCTTGAATTTCCATTACAAAGTTCTCTTTCTCGACTTCGATTAATAATTCCTTATTTAATTTAGAAACTAAGGCTTCTATCTTAAAGCGACATCCTTATTTAGACCTAATCTTAAAAGTAAAATAAAAACTTTTATTCTATCTATGAAAGGCATCCAGATTCTTTTAAATCTATCCGGTAAAAGACGAAACTACTTTAAAATGCATATTAAAAGGTAAATTAGAAAGATAGTACCAGAATCGGTGAGTTTAAAATTCTCGCTCTCTCAATTCGTTGGAGGGTCGATAAGTAATAATACTTCTTCTGCTTGAGGTATCCTTCACTTTCCACGAACAATTTCACCTGTGTCCATTGGCTATAAAAGTTGTTTTTCCATCGCTTAGTTCAACAACTCAGCACTTATAGATTTTTGTTACGTCCATATGGACTGTCCATCTAGATTTAAGCTTTCCGAAACAACTTCAAACGTGAATTATATAAAAGTACTCGATCACCTATATGGAACTCATGACTATAGATTTTCTTATCATGAAAAGCTTTTGTGCGTTCTTGTAGATTCGAGCATTTTCATAAGAATCGAGTCGAAATTCTTCTAGTTCTCATTAATCAAGTAATCTATGATCACCGATAGCTTTAGGATCAAAGTTTAGAAATTTAATAGCCCATAAAGCTCGGTGTTCTAATTCAACAGGGAGATGACAAGATTTTCCGAATACTAATTTGTAAGGAGAACAACCAATCGGTGTTTTAAAGGCTGTTCTGTATGCCCATAATGCATCATCAAGTCTTTACGCTTGCTTTTACGATTCGAGTCCACTGTCTTCTCCACGATTCTTTTAATTTCTCTATTAGACACCTCTACCTGTCCACTAGTTTGTGGATGATAGGGTGTTCCAAGTTTATGAGTTACACCATATTTCTCAATTATCTTAGTAAATGGTCGGTTACAAAAATGTGAACCTCTATCACTAATGATAGCCCTCGAATGCCATATCGTGTGAATATATTCTTTTAAGGAACCTAAGCACTACTCTGGTATCATTAGTAGGGAGAGCTTCACTTTCTACCCATTTAGAAACATAATCAACCATTACTAGAATAAATCTTTTTCCAAAAGATATAGGAAAGGTCCCATGAAATCTATACCCCACACATCAAATAGTTCACATTCTAAAATCGGTTGCATAGGCATTTCATGTTTTTTCGATATATTTCCCCATTTTTGACATGATTCACAAGATTTTGCATATTTATATGCATCTCTATATAGTGTAGGCCAATAGAAACCACATTGTAAAACTTTGAAAGCAGTTTTCCATCCTCCATGATGACCTCCTGCCTCACGATCATGACAAAATGATAATACACTTAAAATTTCACTATCGAGAATACATTTCCTAATTATTCCATCTGAGCATCTTCGGAAAAGATCCGGTTTATCCCAATAATAAAACTTTAAGTCATAAAAGAACTTCTTTTACATTTGCCAAGTCCAATGAGGTGGGATGTACTTACAGTAATGTAGTTAACAATATCCCCAAACCATGGCGAATCTTCCTTTGATGGTATTCTAGTTTTTAATAATCGCATGTTTGAAGGAGTATCTATCTTAAATGAGCTTCTCATCCGAAACGAATCTCGAATTTCTTTTCCTTTTCCTTCATCATTATCCATCCTGCTAGATGATCTCGCTACTACATTTTCACTTCCTTTTTATCCTTAATTTCAATATCGAATTCTCAAGTAATGAAATCCACCTAAGAAGACGCGGTTTGGCATCTTTCTTACTTAAAAGATACTTGAGTCGAATGGTCTCAGATAGATTATTACCTTAGAACCAACAATATATGATCGAAACTTATCTAAGGCAAATATTACAATATGCATTCTTTCTCGATGAGTTGCATAATTAAGTTTGAAATGCGTTTAATGTGTGAGAAGCATAGTAGATAGCTTTGAGAATTTTGTTATACCGTTGACCTAAAACAGCTCCTACAAATAAATCACTAGCATCACACATAATTTCAAACGGCAAATCCCAATCTGGTGCTACTAGTACTGGTGCAGTAGTTAATTTCGCTTTTAGGGTCTTAAAGGCTTCCATACATTTATCATCAAAGTTAAAAGGTACTTCTTTTTCTAGCAAATGACTCGGGGTTTTGCTATTTTTGAGAAATCTGCAATAAACCTTCTATAAAATCCTGCATGTCCAAGAAATCCTCTTAACGTTTTCAAATTAATTGGTGGAGGTAATTTTTCAATTACTTCGACTTTAGCTTTATCAACTTCAATTCCTTCTTCAGAGATTCTATGACCTAGTACAATTCCTTCAGATACCATCAAATGACATTTTTCCCGTTTAGAACCAAGTTGGTATCTTCACAAACAAGTAAAAGCGCTTTAAGTGTGATAAGCATTTATCAAAAGAATCTCCATAAACACTAAAGTCATCCATAAAGATTTCTAAGAATTTCTCAACCATATCGTAAAATATTGCCATCATACATCGAAATGTAGCAGTGCATTACACAAACCAAACGGCATTCTTTTATAAGCAAAAGTTCCATAGGGACAAGTGAAAGTAGTTTTTCTCTATCTCCTGCTGCAATGAATATCTCAGAATAACTTTGAATAACCATCTAAAAGCAAGAATACTTATGTCCACTCAATATTTCCAACATCTCATGCGATGAATGGAAGTGGATGATGATCCTTTTAGTATGATCATTCGGCTTCAAAGTCAATACACATTCGATATCCTGTAATTTCCTTTGTCGGAATCCATTCATTTTATCATTTTCTTTTACCGTGAAACCTCCTTTCTTTGGAACTACTTGAGTCGGACTTACCCATTCACTATCTCGATATGGGAAAGATTATTCCCATTTCTAATAGCTTAATGACCTCTTTCTTAACGATTGTTTGCAAATTCGGGTTGAGGCGGCGTTGTGGCTGAATACAAGGTTTAGCTTCTTCATTCAAAATAATCTTGTGAACACAAATTTCGTGGCTAATTCCTTTGATATCCGCCCATCGCCCATCCAAAAGCTTTCTTATGTTGTCTTAACATTCTTAATAATTGATCCTCTTGTTCTTTTGTTAAGGTTGATGAAATGATAATAGGTAATGATTATCATTTTTAAGAAAAGCATATTTCAAATTTGAAGGAAGTGGTTTCAACTCATTCCTTGGTGGATCTTCTAACGATGGTTTTAAAACTGGTCCTTCCATTTCCAATTTCAAATTTTGATGCCATGGATGTTTAACAAACCCTCCTTTATCTAAATAAAGGATTACTTCTTTCATTTCAAGATCATCTTCATCTTCTTTATAGATAGAAAATGCCAAACATTCTTCTAATGTATTTTCATAACCTTTAGATTTGGCATCCCGTATAGTAGAATATTCATCTATAAAAGAACATAATTACAGTTCTTTATATGGATGGTTTATAGCTTTGAAGATATTGAATGAAACTTTATCCTCATTAACTCTCAAGATTAGTTCACCTTTTTGAACATCTATCAAAGTCCTTCCTCAGTAGCTAGAAATGGTCGACCTAGAATAATTGGCGCTGAATATCCTTCTTCCATTTCCATTATTACAAAGTCTATCGGGGAGTAAAATTTATCAATTTTAACCAACACGCCCTCGATTATTCCTTAGGATGTTTAATTGATCTATCTCGCCATCCGAAGGGTCATTTCAAAGATTCGTAAACTCTCCTATTCCTAGTTTCTTATAATCCTCATAAGACATGAGATTGATACTTGCTCCTAGATCACACAATACTTTCTTAAACAAAATCCTCCAATTTCACATGGTATAGTGAAACTACCAGGATCTTTAAGTTTAGGAGGTAGTCGATCTTCAAAGTATTGCGTAACATTCTTCATTAAGGCATATATTCTCATATTCTTCTAATCGCTTTTTATTAGATAGGATATCTTTAAGAAACTTTCCATAGGCAGGCATGTTGACTAAAGCTTCTATAACAGGGATATTGACATGAATATGACGAAAAGTGTCAAGGAAACGAGCATATTTCTTATCGCTTTTATCTTTTAATTTGATCTTTCGGTGGATAAGGCAAAGATTCTAAATCTATAACCTTTGGTTCTGAAGTCATTTTCTCTTTTCCTTTTTCCTTGAATCTTTGAGCATTACTTGATCGCCAAGTTTCATTATCTTGAGATTTTTCCTTTAAAACATCCCCTCAGATCAACTTTATCCTTCTCGCCATTACTTTTAAATCTTCCTGCTTTTCCCCGATTTCCTCCGACATGTTCCTTAAATAGGGTTCTCGTGTCCTTATCCATAGGATCTTTCGTAATTCTAGGGACTTTTACCCATTTTTCGCCTTCAATTTCGAGTTCAACCTTATTCTGCTTTTAAGAATTCTTCGATAATTTCTTCCTCTTCATCAAGAAATTCAAGTTCGTCCTTTTCCTTTACGATATTACCATTTAAATCTTTTTCTACCTCATTGTTTCCTGCGTTTTACGCTTCTAGTATCTTCACAATATTTCCTACTTCGTAATCACGCCTTTTACCTCTCTCGGGTTTCTTTCAAGATTACTTGGTAATCCTCCCGAGGTCTCATCATGTTATTCGTTCTCCTTCTCTACTCAAATGATCTTCCATATTCCTAACGATGCTTCTATAGTTCTCATTCTCGTATCATGTCCACCCATAGACGTTTTCAACATAGTCATATCCTTAGAGACCCGAACCTATGAAGTTATCATAGTTTCTATATTCTCGAGCTTGAGTAGATACTACACCCATCATTTTTTCCATTAATTTATCCCATTTATCAACTCCTTCAAAGTTGGGTTGAACTTTGGGTGACTGGTATAGTTTGAGTAGTATGTTGTGGATAAGATTTGAGTAACGATTGTAGGTTCGATTTGATGTATTTCCTTGATGAACTTGATTACTATATGGATTCTTATAATCGAATCGATATGGCGGTTGTCCTGGCTTATTAGGGTTTTCGGACCAACGAAAAGTTGGGTGCTCTCTTTTAATAGCATTAAAGGAGTTTGAATACGCGTTGTTCAAATTCCTATCTTTGTTGTAAAAACTCACCTCTTCCTTTGAGTATCCTTCCTGGTTCTTCTATCCCTAATGACACATTATCATGATTTGAGTAGTCATTTGGTATGATAGTTTCGATTTTACTGATCCTACTAGCTTGTAGGTCACAAACTTCCTACCCAAATTCTCCAAGTGTGCTAGAACTTCCATATTCGATGTGCATTCTCCTGCAAATGCTACTTTCACGGTGCTAGAACCGGTTTCCCACATTCTGTTATTTTTGGAAATCTTTTCTATAGCATCGTAAACTATTTGAGCTTCACTCATCATTAATGAACCACCACATGCATGATCTACATCCCCTGCGTGAATCTTTCCTTAATTTACGACGTAAAAGTTGGATTTGCATTTCTAAGGAATAACCATGATCGGACAAGATCTTAGTAACTTTTAAATCTCTCCCACGCATTCCCAAGCGCTTTCTTCGTATCCTTGTCTAAAGTTGGCAATTTCGACTTTTAATTCCAAATTTCTACCCGGAGTAAAATACTGCTTTAAGAACTCGGTTTGAATCTCCTCCCAACTAGTCAATGAATGATGTGGGAGTGACATAAACCAATCTCGTGCTCTTCCTTTTAAAGAAAAAGGAAACATAGACATCCTTGTTAATTCACGATGAGCACCTTGACTTTTGGCTGTATTGCACAATTCTTCGAAAAGATAGAGATGATGATGTGTATCCTCATCATCCTCTCCTAGAAATTGGGCTCTTGCGTCAATTAGACCAAAAAGATGAGATTTTATTTCAAAATTATTTGCTCCTTCATTGGGTAAACGAACTGGATTATTAGTCTGGTTTATTCTTAAGGTCTGATCACAAATAGGTCTCGGATTTGGTGGGTTATTATTACGATTGTTCTGGTTCCGATTTTGATTATTTCTATTCTGGTTATTTGGTATTGGTAGATCCTGATTAAGATTTTGGCCATGCCTCTTGAGCATGATCTAGCCCTTGTTCGTGTTTAAATCATCATCAATGCTTTCACCATTTTCGTATTTTGATTTGATGATGATTCTCCGTCGAGATTTCCCGACCGAGATGACCTTGTTTCCTTTACGCTCTTAATCGCCTTTCGTAAGTATCTATGTCAGGCTTATAAGGAATAAGTGGGGCCTTACTTTTTCGGTCATCAACTAACGAAAACCGAAAATAGTTGAAATCGATAAAAGTAAAGATTGGTAACTTACTTATTAGGTAAGTACCAAATCGAAAAAGAAAATAGAAATGGGGTAAGAAAAGTGTTGACTTATCCTCGAGACTTTTGAGTAAATATAAGTAGAAATCATTCGAACACAATGAATTAGCGTCGTTCCCCGGCAACGGCGCCATTAAGCTGACGGACCTTTTCTATGCTATCAATCCTTACCGGCAGTGTACCGGGTCAAATTGTAGTGATAGAGTGATGAGTCAGGTGTCGATCCTCAGGGAAAACTTGGTAATTCAACGTGTGATTAAACACCAAGAAATCATTATTATCTCAATCTAAGTCGCAATTTTATCATCCAACCAAACTCTAAACTAACAAAGCATAAAACTAAAACAGATATATATATAGTATATAAATATATATATAGATATATAGCAATACATATATATATATATATATAGATATAAGTATATATAGTACCAAAACAATATCTAAGGAGGAGATAGATTTTATAATTATAGACTAGCCAAGAATATGTTATTGAATCCTTATATCTTTTAGTGAAATTGGATGTGCTTGATCTTTATTTTAAGTTAAATCAATTATACTAAACGGTGCACTCCTAAACTAAACAATTCATTCTCACACGAGCATCCGAAATTGTCATATGTCTAATCATTTGTCCAAGGTCATCCTCAAGCATGGGTCACTCCCGTTTGTCATTCGGCCAATTTTAAGGTATGTCAATTAAACAAATGAATTAAACGTAATAATCTCTCGAGTACATATTTCAATAAGAGTTTGTTTCTCCCGAAACAAATCTACCCCCTGGTTTAGAAATCGGATTCCGTTGTCACGCTTTCACTCGCCAATTTTACCCTCCGGTCTTCCTATTAACGAGTTCATAACCTAACTACGAGGCGTCAATTCATAATTAGATTATGAATTCTTTCATATCAAGTAGCTAATTCAATACGAATATAGAAAGAGATTCATTATAACCGATTTTTATCCAATTTTAGTATAGTCATCATCCATTTCCTAAAAAGATAATACTAATCCAATTTCATATCTTGGCTAGATACTAAGTTAGCCTAATATCATTATAAGTAAGATACTAATAACAACATAAATACATTAGAAAAGTTACAGATTACAATCGAAGCTTGAGTTGTATCCTCCGGAAATAGCAACTCCTTTACATCAATGAGCCTTGATACATCTTCTAAGCATTATAACGATACTTTATACTACAAAGATTATTCCGGCAGAGTGCCGTTTATGCTTTTATTTAACTAAAACAACAAAACGAAACTATATATAGATATAGAAGAGAGATATATGCATTGGTACACTTCAAAATGGTTGCATTTGAGGTCTATTTATAGACCATATCACAAGGCGGCGCGTGCGGACCACCACCGGCGCGCCGGCTACACAATATATATTCCTTGTCGAGATTTGTGGGCCCGATTTGAGAGATTTTTCGCGCAATATTCGGCCTTCTCCGGCGCTGTGCCGGTCATACAACATATCTCGATGTTTGTAAAAACCTATCTCAAGCTGTAGACCTCAGATTGACATGATTTGATATTCGTTGGAAAGCTCTTTTGAAGGCCTACAACTTTCATCAAGGACTTTTTCTCTGAAAATGCCTCTAAGTTAGATCAAATGTCCGTTGAAGATGAATTACGGTAGAAACATTAAGTCTGATTGATCTGCTCAAAGTTGTTAGATTTTGGCATAATCTTTTATCCCACAAAAACTCATGATTTATACTTCAAAGTATGTCATATTTTGGGATCTTGGTAAACATCCGATCCTCGCAACAAACTCAACGAAACACCAAACGTAAATCGACAAAAACTATCATTTTATCGTTTTTATAACTTATGCATCTAATTATAACTAACTATGATTTTTATAAGTTTTTAATGCATTTATATGAAATTATACTAAAATATCATAAATATAATAATAAAAAGTCTTATAATTTGATCATATATTTTTCATACATCGCTGTGCTACAAGCTTCTACGGACGTTGTGTGATAATCTCAGTCGATTCGTGAAAAAACTAAGAGTGGAGCATGAAGAAGATGCATTTGCAATAGAGGCGGCTAGGGTTGATGAGGACTTCACTGTTGAAGTTCAAGAAGAGAACGAGATTGAGGATTCGGTTTGCAATGACGAGGTGTCCGAGCTAGATATTGAGTTGGGATCGCCCATATTGCCGGAGGCTCCTATTGAGATGTTTGATTATGGTAGGTTTCACGTTCTTCCTATTACACCTTCACTTCCCGAGATGGAAATTGATTATGTCTTGATGGAGTGTGTAGTGGAACCTACCACTTTATTATAACTAAGCAAGAGTTCTTCGGAGATGATGATAGCTCGCTTTGGGATGAAGAAAGCATGGAAGAGTTGGAGATGGAAGAGGTGCAACCTTTATCTATTACACCGCCTCCCGAAGAAATACAAGACGATGACTTGGAGAAGTGTATGATAGGTTTTAGCACACTCTTTGATGATAAAGACCTTAATTTTGAAGAGAAGACGGATCGCCCATTTCACCATCACTCACGATTGAGGCATATGATGGAGTTATTATAGAATGCGTGGTGAAATCTCATGAGTTTGATATGGCACCCATGGTAGAGCTACCGGAAGAAGTGGAGATTATTGACATGCCGGTCCCGGACTACTACACTCTTCCACAATGTGTTGAGGAGTATTATTCGATCGAGTTTGTGTACTCCCCGGTAGATGAAACTCACAAGATTCTTGAAAATGGACGACTACCATGGGATGGCAACTTCAAGAAGAAGAAGATAAAAGACTTTGAAAGGAATGGACTCCGAGTTGGCAAGAGGTGGCCTCGAGAGCCATGCGAGGTAAGTTCCTTGTGAACTCGTTTTTCCCTATGCTTGCTATTTTTGTTCTTCTGAAGTTGTTGATCTTTTTGAGTTCGGATTTCGGTTGATGGTGTTTGGTGTTACTTGTTTGAAATGAAAATGTTGGCATGTTGTTTTGAGTCTTTTGTGGTTTTGGTCCATTTAAGTGCCACTTGGTCGAGCCAACGACGTAAAACAAATGCGCTTGGGGGAGGCAACCCGCCGTGTTAGTAGTTTTTGGTAATAAAGGGTCTTGGTGTAGTCTTGGTTAGTGAAGAAGAGTTTTTGGGTGATTTCCGTTTTTGCTTGGTTTGCTAGCACTTTAATGTGGATACTTGCTTTTGTGCCTCTGTGGCCCCATTTGTGCCTAGATGTTCTGTTCTTTCCCTTTATGGTCATGTTTCCATCTAGTGCAATCCATGTTAAGTGCTACCGATATGCTTTTTCGTCCGTGTGGCATGGCTTCTACTTTTATATATATCTCGTATCTATCACTATCTTTTGGCACGTGGACTTTTCCCGTGCATGTGTTTGCCTTGTTTTCTGTCTATATGGTGTTTAGGTACTCGAGATGGAGCTTACTAGAAGATGTCACGTGAGCTTACGTGTGCCTTTCCGCCGGGTCCTACAAACAGCTAAGTCTTTCTCTCTTTCTCATTCACACACTGAGGATGATGCTTCGTTCTAAGTGGGGGGTGGTAGGCTTAGCCATTTTGTTTTTGTGCTTTGATCGTTAAATGTGCCATCTTGTGTGATATACTTAGTCTTTGACTATTTTCGGGTAAATTTTGGGCATTTTTTTAAAAATTTCAATGGTTTCAACACCGCGATGTTGTTGTATGCTCCACATTTGATTCACGAACGATTAAGTAGTGTGGTGAATGCTTACAACCCAAGTCAACCTTGATTTGAAAACGGACCCTTTTAATACACGGTTTTCATCGGTTTTACACAAATTGGTTTTTACACACACTCATAGTACTAGTTCTCGAGGCGAAATAGAGAGGTTGCCTAGCCGGACACGGAATGACGGAAAAGGCGCTTCTTTGACCCGACCAAAGCCAAATAAGCTTATCCCGAACATTAGACCCTCGCACTTCCTCTAAGCCTTGTTAGGACGGTCCGACCACCGTCCGAAATTGAGCCGTTTTGTTATATAGTCAGAAAACCTAACCCCAAACTTATTATTTTGGTCACGTATCTTTGACTCACCTTTCGAGTGAACTTGATCATTAGTTGAGACACACTTGCTTAGGCAAGTGTGGGGTGGTTGGAGTAGGTGTTGTTGTGGAGTTGGTGTTTTCGGACTACATTGTGAAGGGGAGGTGCTCGAGGTGTTCTTTTGTGTATCTTTTCTTTGGCCTTTGACTCAATGAACTCAAGAAATAAAGTTTGAAGAAGAAAAAATAGTGAAAAAGAAAGCAAAGAAAAAAAAAATAAAAAAAATTGAAAAGATGAAAAGAAAAGAAAAAGTTTGATTGAATAAGAGTTCGAGTTCGAAAATAAAGCGTTGAGTCAAAGAAGCCCGTATGTCTTTATGTATAAGTCGGAGGAGTTCTTTTGTGTATAGTCATTGGTATATTCGAGTTTTCCTCATGACGCTTGAAACATAGCCGAGTTTGGACGAATTCGGGTATATCAATGTTCTATTGTTCTTACTTTGTATCCGTTAATCGAAGATCTTGGTGTTGTGCTTATAGTGATGAGTTAAAGGCGCCTACATGTTGATTTAGTTCACTCGACTTCTTTTTCTCCAATTCCCAAATGATCCTTCGTTAGCCCCTCCCGAGCCTAACGTTACAACCCTTAAAGACCTACTTGACTGTGTCTAGCCCGGGGGAGTCTCGATTAGTGGAGAGGCTAGTGCTATGAGACCGTGGTGTATACATTTGTCCGGTATTCGAGGCCGGTAACCTTTTTATGTTTTGCCCTTGTTTTACCACGCACACACTCACCCATTTTGACTTCAAGGTTGGCTTGTTTTGTTTGCATCCATTACCCTACTTGTTTTTCGTGGTGAGAATGTGGCGCTTACACCTTCATGGCAAAGTTGTCTCCTTGTCTTTTTTTTTTAAAACGCCTATTTTACTCGAGGGCGAGCAAAAGCTAAGTGTGGGGTGGTTGATGGGATTCAACTTCACGCCATTTCGGTGTGGTTTTAACCCCCGTTTATCCCTCTTTTGGCCTGTTTTTGGGTAGATTAGACCTTTTTAGGGCTTTATCATGAGAATATTGCACGTGGAATGAAAACGATACTTAATCGGGAAATTCCTCCTTTTATCGATATTTTGCCCTATTCCGGACACTTTTACCCCCGGGATAGTGTATGGCTTGTTTTGGTGAATGTGAATTCAGGGGTTAGGTGTCTCGAGACCGGAAGGGCGATGATTACAATGACAAGCCATGCTCGGAGCCGAAGAATGGACCGAGAAGTGAAGAAACAATGAAATCAAGTTTTCAGTCTTGGCTCAGTCCACTTCAGCTGCAGTTTCAGCCAGGAATAAAGCATTTTCTGGACATGACTTCTTCATGAAATTTGTAGACAATTCAAAGATCTTTCCAACGGATCTTGAATCATCTCAATCGGAGCTCGGACGAAGAATTTATGGTCGTTTTACCGAAGACAGTTCAGGCTGAATCGCCAACTCGAGCCGAACTTCAGGCAGCTCGGCTCGTTCACGTATTTTACCTTACAAAAACAGATTCAGCATTGAATCCTGGGGGATTCATTCAGCATTCTTCTCCTCCTCCACCAAAAACCTAGCTCCTTCTTCCCTCTAGTTTTAGGAGTAGTTTAGATAGCTTAAATATAGTTAAAATTAGGTAGTTTGTAGCTAAAATTCCTCTATTCTCAACTCTAATTTCTTCCCCAACCCCTAAGAACTCATCTTTTCCCCAAATTCTCCATTGTTGTGCCTTGTGGTGTTCTTCAACTTCAAACTCAAATTCTTGGATTCTATGGTAATTTCTTGTTCTCTCTTCTTTATTATGTTGTTTATTTGTTGTTTTGATTGTGTTTTTCCTCCCCCATGAGTAGTAGTTAGCCCTTTTGTAGTTAAATCATGTGAAAACTTGTGAAATTGGCCCTAGATTGATGAAATTGGAGTGGGTAGTGCTTGAATGATTGTTTTATGATTGATTCATGTTCTAGAACTTGTTTTAATTGTGTTTCGGGCTAGATTGACAACCTAGGTCGATAATTTTGCATGTTCAACCTATAGATGGATTTTGTGGGGATACGCGGAATTGGGTTCTAAAATCGCGGAGTAAATCCGGCCGATGTGTTTCCGGTCCGGGTTCAAAGTGAGGCTTTTCGTGTTTGGTTCCGAGCACCTCTAGAGCTTAGTCATACCTTAGCATCCGAGCTTCTAAAGGGAAGTGAGGTTGGGTCCAGTATAGAGCGCTTAGGTTACGGTATAGTGCCTTTTCGCTAGAATAGGAGGTTGCGCCCATGAATCGTCTTAAAACGTAGTTTGATTGGTTGGTGAATGCACACTCCAGGTTGATTCTTTCGAGGGGCTAAAGTAACTTGTTGGATCATGGTTCGACTACACCTTTCTCTCTCTCTCTCTTTTAGACTTGTTAGTGTTCCTTTCTCCCTACCCTTAGACTTGTTAGAATTCCTTTCTCCCTACCCTTAGACTCGTTAGCTTAACTCTCTTTCTCTCTCTCTCTCTCTCTCTCTCTCTCTCTCTCTCTTGCTTTTTAATTGTCGTTGTAGTATAATCTTGCCAACCTTTTGATGCACCTAGACTAAGTTGTAGGTCGGCTTTGGTACTCAATAGACTTCCTCGTGGTTCGACCTCGGACTCTTGTAGCTTTACATACAATCGACCCGGTGTTTGGCCGGTTAGAGAGTTTGTTTCTTTAAAGTTTCCCGAGTAATTTATAAGTATTTTTTTGGTGGTGAAAATTCTCTCATCAGCAGCCACGGATAAATTTAAGCACAGAGGGCACTAGGTTACAGATTAGGTTACACTTCACGTTTCACAAATCGAGTAAAAAACTTTTTGCACATTCTTAACCCAACGGTCATCGAAACACGGCAAAAATAAAAACTCTCAATTTTTGTGACGCTTCTTTTATTGAAAACTACCTAAAAAGATACGGAAACAGAAACCTATCTACGAAAAATTCGTAACAAAATAGAGAAATTAACTCAATTAGATTCAACAAAACACCGACTCCCCGGCAACGGCGCCACATTTGTTCGGAGGATTTTGCATCACTAAACAAAAAGAAAATTTATAAACCCTAACCTATATGCAAAACTAACTCTTAACCGGCCGAATACCGGGTTGTTGATAGTAGAGCGAGATAAGTAAGGGGTCGATCCACAGGGAATTGGGATGTTGAATCTAACCTTATTAACTCTTTAAATTGTTACTACTAAACCTAAACTAAAAACGATAAAATAAACTGGACAGAGGATTGTCAATCCAAAGCCAGGAAAGATAAAAGCGAAAATAAATAAATAAAACGGAACAATAAAAACGACCTAAACTAAAGATACACGGGATTAAACATAATATAAACCAAGTGATTTCAATCCTAGTTCATCTCATGATTTTAATTCAAATTGTGGTTTCACCTTTACACGAGATACAAATTCCTAATCTCTTAGTGAATCTATTTCTCAAGCTATGAACTCCTAATTCCTTAGTGAATTCAATTACCGATCTCTCCTCTTCCGAATGTTGAGACCAATTTCCATACAAAACGAAGGTGTAGATTCAGGTTAACTCTCGTATTTTAGAATCTAACAACCTAGATAATTAATCCATTAATTTGTCACGAATTAACGATTAAAGATCCTATCTTTCTATGGTGATCTAGTTTACGCAACTTCCGTATGTTGTAAACATATCAATTAGTAAACAAATCTCTCGATATGAGTTCACACGATAGCATCATAATCATAGAACGATACAAAATAAATCAAAAATCATGAAGATAAACAAAGCTTGAATAAATCAAAAAGATGAACTCACATAGTTTATACAACGGATGATCCATGAATTGAAAACGAAAAAACGATCCTAATCTAACCTCGGATCACCCGAGCACAAGGCTCGGGTGACCGGCCTTCAAACTCCCAAAGTGCGGCTGCTCCTCTAGGTTTTAGTGTATGAGAAATTATGAATCAATTAGGGTTGGGGCGATGCGGCTATTTATAAGATTTTAGGTCGGCCAGGCTAAGTCGGCGGACGGACGCCGTCCGGAATTGTGGACGCCCGTCCCAGAATGCCTTGGACTTGATCAGACGCTCGTTCACTCAGCGTCCAAACTCTCTGTACCAAATTTCTTCTTTGGACGCCCGTTTGAATATGGCGGACGCCCGTCCACTCTGGACGCTAGTTCAGCTCCCTGGACGCCAGTCCGGCCGGATCAATCAACTTGATTTCTTTCCTTAAATCTTTTATTCTTCCATAAATCCTTTTGATTCTTTCTCCACTCGAATTTCTCTCTTTAAGATCATCTTTTCCATAACCAATGTGTATCTACAAATTAGGAAAACATACCAAAGCGTAACATAATTCCAAAATCATATAAAATCACAATTAAAGCACATAATTCGTTACGTTTCGCAATTTAACTATTGAAAACACCATTTACTCAATAATTCAATATAAAGCTCGATTTCTATGAGAAACATCCACATATAGGGGAAATTGATATAAAATATATCCTTATAAAATGCATAAAATCACCCTTAACAGGCGGCATGCCTATGCTTGCCTGAAAACTGTTGTTATAGGCAAACTCTGCTACCGATAGGTAATCATCCCATGATCCGCCTACCTCCAAAACACAAGCTCTCAACATGTCCTCGAGTGTTTGGATGGTCCTCTCAGATTGTCCATCTGTCTGAGGGTGAAAGGCCGTGCTCAAATCTAACTTAGTTCCGAAGGCTTCTTGCAAGCTCTTCCAAAACCGACTGACAAATCTCGAATCACGATCAGAAACTATCGAGATAGGAACTCCGTGTAGCTTCACTATATTGTCCAGATATAGTGTCGTCATCTTCTTCAACGGCATGTCGACCTTGTATGGTAAGAAATGGGCAGACTTGGTCAATCTATCCACAATTACCCAAATTGCGTCATGACCGCCTCTTGTCTTAGGTAATCCGGTGATGAAGTCCATTGTGATCTTATCCCACTTCCATTCAGGGATATCCAATGGCTTAAGCATTCCACCGGGTCTTCTATGCTCCGCCTTAACCTTCTGACATACGTCACACTCGGCCACAAACTTGGCTATTTCCACTTTCATCGAGGGCCACCAAAATCTTTCCCTTAAGTCTCTGTACATTTTAGTAGCACCCGGATGAACCGCAAAAGCTATTCTATGTGCTTCTTCCATA
Organism: Gentiana macrophylla; assembly: GCA_026214975.1. Classification (NCBI taxonomy): domain Eukaryota; kingdom Viridiplantae; phylum Streptophyta; class Magnoliopsida; order Gentianales; family Gentianaceae; genus Gentiana; species Gentiana macrophylla. The sequence continues at coordinate 84,654,624 of CM047815.1, forward strand.
ACTCTCTGTCTTAAGTCACCAACATTAGGTACACATAGACGATCCTGGTACCAAAGATTTCCATTCTTGTCTAGCACATAACCGACCGTAGGCTTCTCTCTAGCAACTCGCTTCAAATCCAACAAAACCGGGTCTTCGTCTTGCTTTCCCCGTATATCATCCATCAACTCTGACCTTGCCAACAACGGTGCCACAAACTGTCTGTCTTCAATCTGATCAAAGCTTCTGATTTCCAGCCCATCTAACCTTTCTGCCACTACCTCAACACTGGAAGCTGCAAACACTGGTTTCTGCTCGGTGCATATCCGCCACTACATTCGCTTTATCCGGATGGTATTGAATATCCAAATCATAGTCCTTAATGAACTCTAACCATCGCCTCTGTCTCATATTCAGATTCTCTTGTGTGAAGAAATATTTTAAGCTCTTATGGTCAGTGAAGATTCTCGCTTTAACTCCATATAAGTAATGCCTCCAAGTCTTTAAGGCAAATACTACCGCTGCCAACTCTAGATCATGTGTCGGGTAATTCTTCTCATGCGCCTTCAATCGCTTAGACGCATAAGCTATCACTTTTCCTCCTTGCATCAACACACAACCCAAACCCTGTCCCGAAGCATCCGTGTAGACATCATAGTTATCAAAAATCTCCGGAACTGCTAACACTGGTGCCATAGTCAACTTACTCTTCAAGGTATGAAAAGCCCTATCACACTCATTAGTCCATTCAAATTTCACATTCTTCTGTGTCAGCCTGGTGAGTGGAGTAGCTATCTTCGAAAAGTCTTGCACGAACTTCCGGTAGTAACCACCAACCCAAGAAAAATTCTTACCTCTGGCCCAAGTAGGTCTAGGCCAATTCTCAACTGCCTCGATCTTTGCCGGATCAACTTGAATGCCATCTCCAGAAATGACATGACCCAAGAAACTCACTCGATCCAACCAAAAGTCACACTTAGAAAATTTTGCATACAACTGATTCTTCCTCAGTGTGTCCAACACTATCTTTAAGTGTTCCTCGTGTTCTTTCTCATCCTTAGAGTAAACTAGGATATCGTCTATGAACACTATCACGAACTTATCCAAGTACGGCATGAAAACTCACTGCATCAAATCCATAAATGCAGATGGGGCATTAGTGAGTCCAAAAGGCATGACGAGGAACTCATAATGTCCATATCTCGTCTTCGAAAGCCGTCTTGGTATATCTCGCTATCTTAACCTTCAATCGATGATATCCGGACCTCGTGTCGATCTTGGAAAACACTTTCTTACCACAAGGCAATCGATTAAGCGGATCATCTATCCTTGGTAGAGGATACTTATTCTTGATGGTAAGGTTGTTCAGTGCTCTGTAGTCGATACACATTCTCATGCTGCCATCTTTCTTCTTTACGAACAAAACAGGGGCTCCCCAAGGCGAGGTACTGGGCTGAATTATGTTCCTTTCAAGCATATCTTTAAGTTGAGCCTTCAACTCCTTTAATTCAGCCGGTGCCATTCTGTAGGGTGCCTTAGCAACTGGTGCCGCTCCCGGTATCAACTGAATCTCAAACTCTATCTCTCTGTCCGGCATGTTTCCCGGTAGCTCTTCTGGAAACACCTCGGGATATTCTCTTACTATAGGCGTTTCTTCCAATTTCGGTTTCACTTGTTCCACATCCACTGCATACAACAAGTAGCCTTCACAACCCTTCTGACAAGCCCTGATGGCCTTGACTGCTGAGATGATCGGATGTCGCTTCTTACTCGGCTTGTACACATTACCTTGATATGTCTTATCTGATTTCCCGGGTATTTTAAAAGTCACTTTCTTCTCTTTACAGTCCAAGTGAACATAATTCTCGGATAGCCAATCTATTCCGAGGATTACATCAAAATCCGAAAAGTCCAAAACTGTAAAGTCACTCTTACATCGATAAGGTCCAACTCGAACTTCCACTTGAGGTATCACTCTAGTTACCCTTGTTACCCTCCCTAATGGTGTAGTTATTTCCAAAGTGTTTCTTAAAGGCTCCGAAGGTAAATTCAACTTCCTAGCTACCTTGGTTGACACAAAAGTATTTGACGCTCCCATATCAAACAAAGCCTTGACCACTAGGTTTTCTAACATTATCGTACCTAAGATGCACATTCATTCATTCATAATACATCAAAACATGAATAAACATGCCATAAAATATCTTAATAAAGGAATGAAACAAAACATGGTACACGAAATAACGTCATCCTCTCTGGTTCCACAAAGCTAGCATCCGCTGCAAAAACTCGAACCGGTCGGCTCGGGCCGCCTCTCCCGCTTCCTTGACCCGAACCACTCTTGTTTCCCCTGTTGGGGCACGCTCTAGAAAAGTGTCATTGCTCACCACAAACATAGCAACCGTTCTACTACTCGCTGCACTCTCACCGGTATGATTTACGCTGCACTTAGGGCAAAGTGGTGCACTTTGCTCGGGCTTTAGTCTTTGTAGAGAGCCGTAGTCTTCTTGGCGACTTGCCGTGGCGCCCCCTATAACTGCCTTGACTTGTCCCAAAGTTTCTCTTATTACCAACAACCACTGTAGCCCTCTTCCTAAAAGTTTCGACTTCCAAGGCTTTATTCATTAACTCTGCCATATTTCTTGCCGTAAAACCTAGCATGCCCGACTGAATCTCGTAGGCCAACCCATCCTTGTAAAGAGCCATCTTTCTCTCTTCCACTTTCATCAATTCAGATAAAACCTTCCTAACTCGTTGAACTTGTTAGTGTCTTCGACACTTTGTCGATGATTACCTTGCTTGTGCTTCGTAAATTGACTTGCTTTATCTGCTTGAACCGTAACGGGAAGTACTCATTATAAAACATAGTCTTGAACCCTTCCCAACCGTTACCTTACCGTTCTTTGCTTTGAACGGCATCAATCCACGCCTCTGCTTTGCCCCAATGTAAAATCGATCGCTAGTTGTGCCATCTCTCGCCTCGTGAACATGTATGTTCCTACAAGCTTTCTCGAATCCTCTTATCCATTCCTCTGCTTTAGAATGCTCCACATTACCAAAGAAGTTCTCAACTCGATTTCTCCTCAATCTTGTATACCAATCCACCGCCGGTGTGTGCTCAAAAGCCGTCTAACTGGTAGGTGAACCGGAGGGTAACCAAAAGGTACATGTCATTGCGATCATTGCATTCAAGCGGGTAAGATGGGATTACTTGAGGCTCGATCTGATCTGGATGGTACCCCGATAAAACCGGTGTTTGTTGAGGCCGATGAAAACCAAAGGGTGGATGACCAATGCCTTCTTTGGTAGTCAAAGCGTGGTGAAGGTGGTGCAGAGGTTGAGGAACATGACTACACATGAGGAGGGTAAAAGACCTGGCATTCTTTGAGGATACACCTTGGAGGGTAAGCACTAGATGGTGGGGATACACATTGGTCACTTTGGTGGAGGCACACTAATCGGTGGAATGTCGCCTACTACTGTTGACACGAATAGGTGCTTGTCCAGGCTCTCCATAAATGTAGTTGTATCTTGGCGGTGGTCGGGTGGCGATTCGATGCGGCCTTGGTGACACCTCTTGTTGAGACATTGGTGTAGGTGTGGCTGTATGGGGTGGTGGTGAAAGACTCAAACGAGGCGAAGGATTCTGCCTCACAAATCCGCCCCCTACTACGGGCACTGGGCTCTCTGCCCGCCTCTAACCCCCCGAGCTCCCGGCTCCACGAATGCCTCTTCTTGTGGTTACCATTCGAAAGATCAAGAAAACCAGACGTTACTAAAAGATCTAAAGAAACTTATCTTAAAAGAAAGGAAGCCTAAAGGACGTTTTTCTCTGATACCAACTGTAACGTCCCGTTCCCGGATACCGAGTCCTTATCCGGAAATGGAACGTTCGGCACGTATAAAATAAAATTAAATTCATTTTATACGTAAGCCTCTACTACGTCGTATCAAATTAAAGGCAAAACAGAAGCAAAACTCGGGTATATAAAATTTTCCCAAAAATTAAAGAGTAGAAAAGAAATCTAAGGGTGGAAATGTAAATTTTTACATTTGGAAAAGTACGATGATCCCCAAAATATAAAGTACGACAAAACTGTCAAGACCAAAGGTCTACCTCAAAAGTAATGAAAGAACAACCAATGAAAAGGAGAATAGAAACATCTTGATACTTCAACGAGCGCCACAAACGTCGTGCCAAACTCTTCCTCGTAAACTGTTTCGTCTTCTCATCCCCAAACACATAGAAAAAGTATGCATTCGAGGTAAGTACAACGTGCTTTAGAAAGAAAGAGAAGCTATGAAAATAATCATAGTTATAAAGAAAAGATAATTATTTAATCGCTTGATTAAGTGAGACCGACTCAATCTAAGGTTCACTTCATGCTCATCAACATGTTGTGACTAATCGTTTCTACTTAGCCTATCTATGCTACAACCGCACTCAAGGGCACTACGCGCATCCACCTCAAAGAGAGTCCTCTCAGTACTTAGGGTCTTTGACCTCAGAGTTCTTCTACCTTGGGGACACTCTTTTGCAACATATTAGTGGATCACACCAATATCCACGAAGTCTAGAAAAGGTAGACTCGATAGCACGCACACCTCAAAGCAGAGTCCTCCGTGCCAGGGTCTTTTGACTCTGAAGTTCCTCCACCTTCAGAGGTAGCACATGCATCGCGATTTAGCCTCAGTGCCTAGCCAAGAGAGTCATGTTGTTTAATCTTTTACTTGTCACATACGTTGTTTAATAAGTGATTAACTAGCCAGCCTAAGTGTTTTCAAATAATCTCCCTCACAAATACTACTCTCTTCCTAGACCACTAGACACGGACAAGTCCTAGCCCATACACAGACATTGATGGATACTAATCCATCAAAGCACAAGCCTATCATGCTCTTCCGACGGATCCGAACTTCAACTCCCTTGAAGAGTACATTCGGTGTTTTAACTGAACGAATCAGAAGCTCAATTCAGGCTAGTCTAAGTTTTATACCATTTTGACATATCATGTATAAAGGTTTCATAAGGACAAATCATGTTTATAAGGCTGAACAACAACCCACAAATAAAGAAGGACAAAACCAGCTAGACGCCCGTTTAAGACCCTGGACGCCCGTCTAAACATTACTGGACGCCCGTCCAAAGCTGGACGCCCGTCCACTATGCCCAGACGCCCGTCCACCTAAAAGCAGCTTTTAATCCCGAATGTAAATAGCACCTCGTGGCGCCCGTCCGGATAAGCCAGGCGCCCGCCTGAGACACACAACCTAAGCGACGCCCGTCCAAAGAACCGGACGCCCGTCCACCTGGTTCGACCAAAACCCTAACCTCATCATCATGCGATTTCCGGATCGTATTTCAACCAAACAATGAAGATATTATCAACACATTGAGCACAAAAGCTTCATTTAACAATACCATAACCCCTATAGACATTTACCAAGGCAACAACTCAATTTTCTAACACCAAAACGTCTTAGAACATGATCATATCCCTATAACTAGTAATTGATTTCATAGGACAGGTTCTTCTTACCTAATTTGCAGCCGAAACTGATCCAAAACTGCTCTGAAAGTCTGCTGCAATCCCACAGAACTGATGTCAAAATGCCGTGCTCTTTACGCCGAGTCAAATTCTTGAATCCGTTCTGAAAACGATCAACTTTCCCTTAGCAAAAGTGAAGAACTTTCTAACCTCTCTTCTCTATTTCTCTCAATCGCATAAGGGAAGGGGGAAGGGCTGAATGAAAACTGAAAACTCCCTGATTTAAGTTAGGTCTTGATATTAAAAGAGAGTTAATCCTTTTCCTTAATTGCCCTTGACCACAAAAACTGATTTTCCTTTTAATTATATATATAAAACTCGAACTTATATATATAAAACGTCCAAAATAATTAACTCCGAATAAAAGGAAACCGAACCTAATATTTCGTTTTCGCAAAAAGACACGTCTGCCCTTTCCCGAAAATCGGAATATTACAACTGCCTAGAAAGAATTTGAGTTCAACAGCTCTTTCAAAGTCTCTATATGGGAGAGCGCGGTAGTTTTTCAAGAAAGGGAAGCTGTGCTCCTTTGTGCACCAAAATGGCTCGCCACCAATTACAATACGGATGGCATGATTAAGCCTACCCGATTGTGCAAACAATAGAAAAATTAACATCAAAAGTTAATGAACAGTTCAACAATTCACATACGTCTCAATGATTCATCTATGATGAATTGACATATGATGATCGAATCACTGGTATATTTGTATACATGCTTAATTAATTAAGTAACACCCAAAACTATAATTCAAAAGTCGTACGGAAGAACAGATTGAAGACTCAAAACTATAATTCTATCAATTCGATGGAGCGATAACAAAATTAAGAACATACTTATCAACAAATTTAACCGAATCATCAGGCTACGATGGTCAAAATTTTATCGACATTGAATATTCAACAGAGGGTACTATGCACAGATTTGATTCAAATCGGCTTACAGATACATCGGATAACGCGAAGGGTAGGTTGGCTCGATATCACATGTTAGAAAAAGATAGATTTAGAGTTCCTGAATAGGGGACAAAATAATAACGATATCTATCCCTGCTTACAATCGTTTTGCCATGATATTGTTCCCGCTTTGATGAGATTACGAGATATCTCTTTGCCTACAATCGTTATATATTGGTTTCTTTCGTATGCTTTATGATAGAATAAAGAATTGCTTTTATAGATGAAGAGATGACCGAAATCAGAATTGACCTAGGATTTAGCTTTAATCTTGGCCGTCCATCAAAGCCGGGTTTTAATCGAATAAAATTGTTTTTTTCTTTTTTCTTTGTAGATACGAAAGGATAACACACCCATTAATTTCGCCCATAGCGGAGTTCGAAACCTTGTCTCCCCACTGGGTAGCCAGGTTAGACGTTAGTGGAAACCACTAAGACAATGTACCTTCTACAATAAAACTGCTTTTAAGTAACCTATTAAATAAAATTAGCATGGGCAAGGCCCATTACCCTAGTGGTTTCCACTAGGGGTTTACCCGGGCCTCCAGTGGGAGGTCCCGGGTTCGATTCCCCCCACCCCGTAGATTAATTAGGTCTTTCGTCTCCTGAAAAAAAAAAAATAGCATATTTCCTATGAAAAATTAATTCCTAGAATACCACTCTTACGATGAAGAAAATTACTTGACCTCACAAGTAATGGACCGACATAATTTTTTCGTACAGGCAAAACAACTCTAAACTATTTATCTTGTGCCTCATAATACATCCTCAATACTAAAAAATTTTGGAAATTAATGGAGTATTAAAATTAATTAGTCAAAGAACGATGAAGTAGAAATCAAGCAATCCGAAATTGAAAGTAGCTAGGGTAATTCAATAAAATAGTTTTGAAGAGCAACTTCAACACACCGTCACCTCGAGTCATTTCAGAGAATAAAAAGGACTCACCATCTTCGGGAGTTGACTTACCTCGGGTATATCATTGTTATTGAGACATAATCGTATGAGATCTTGCGAATATTGGATTGTGACTTAACTAAAATTTTGCGGTGATTGACCACCATCCGGACCGTCTAACTCTAGAGACAAGGGGTTGACTACCACATAATGATATGTACTGTCAAAGAGTTTACTGGTCAATCACTGAGAATCACATAGAGATATGATTGGTAACGGTTACATACCTTTTGAAATTATATTGATATATTGATCGACCTGTTGAAATAATGTTCTAAACCCAATCGGGTTGGACCGGATCCGACCAGGTCGGATCATTTCTACTATTTCTTTATGTTTATACATATGTTAAATGACTTTTCTGTTATTATATGTATGTTCGTTTAACGGACCAATTATGATATTGTGTATATGATAACGTCCCTAGTGTCAAACTGTAAAAGAGAAATCATAATGGTAATCATGGTTGACGAGATCTCGACTCACTTTAAAAGGTTTGATACTTAAATGTCTCTAGTCGTATGTGCTATTAAACAGGACATTAATAGTACGTTTAGACTAGCACGTATTGGATGTCTTCTATCTTGTTGAAGGTAGGGATAGATCTCGTCTTGGACTGTACGTGGGCGTGTATTAGAGAATGCGTACGTTAGACTGACCCACTTACTTTATTAAGTATCGCACGATGTGGCGGTTGTGTAATTATCCTGAGACCGTAGTCTTCATGTCATCACGGTGTGTATTGTCATACTTTGACACTATTGAGGTTTCCCTTAGCCATAAGGCAATCATGCGGTGGTGATTGGGTGTGATACTGAAGCATGCGTAGGATTCATGTTGCTCATCCGGAAATCGGGTATCCTATGATTAGGAATAAATATCTGAAAGGGCCTTCTTATAAGGAATGTCTTATTCTCAAAAGTCTTTGCAAAGCAAAAGTAACATGTTACTTCGAGAGAGTAGGATATCCAAATTATAAGATACGGTCGTTGATGTTTGACACTCGACATACGACCGTATGGATATTGAACAGCGATAGGATTCTATTTACACGGTAACTGTTTAACATGAAAGGTAGTAGTCATTGCATTTGACTCTTCCGATGATTGGGGGTCACGGTGTGTTGCTAGATGCTATTCCGTGATCGTTAGGTATGAATGGGCATTTTCGTAATAGCAATTTGTGCCTACGGCCAACATATTCGGAAGCCTATCGGGTCACACACATAAGAACATCTAGCTGATTAAAATGCGGTTATAGTGATAACCAAATAAGGAAAGTTTATCTCGACTATAAAGTGTTATAGTGATGAATTAATATGGTGATATTTATTTATTATGAATAAATATAATACAAGATATTTGTAACGGCCTGCTCCCGACTCCTAGGTCCACTGGGATCATTCTAGGAGTAAACTGCGATGTTATCGCAAATACTTCACTAAAACCCCAATGTTTTATTGACCAACAAGTAAGTGTACATTTATACATTATTGATTTATTAAAGAAATTACAACATTTAAGAATACCATAACTTTAACTAGCTATAGGAAATGTATAGTATGATCTTCGTCATCTCGTGTCATAAGTAATACCAGCTACACTTTTTACCCAATCCCTTTAGCCTCATTTCTTCCTTTTCTTCGGATGCACTACCTGGTTTATTTATAAAAGAAAAAGAAAAACAACACGAGCAAAAGAACAAAAGGCAAAGAGAGAGAGAGAGAGTCGTCAGCAAAAGGCTGGTATGAGCCGTGTGTGAGAGTGTTACATTTAAAAAAATAACTTTATAGTATATCTATATAAGTTATACCATGTCTTAAAATCATGAACGAATTAATATTTTCAAATTTAGAAAAATTCATGTCATTTACATACGAATATATATTTAAGCGAGAGATTACTTGTCCAAGTTTTATTCACCATTTTCAAGTCAAGCATATATAGGTAAATCCGTCAATTCTTCAAGTTCCTTTACTAGACATCGATACAGCTGATACGATAGTCTCTGCCTTATGACTCCCATTTCACTCACCTTATATCCACAACAAGTATCTTTTTTATAGTGGAGTCCGTCCTTCCGACACCCAATCTCCTGGGGCATCCGGAGAGTCCACTTGCCTCAGGTCCCACAACCGCGGTCACAGGCCCGACACGCAGCTAACCCGACTGTGAAACCCTCGGCAGGCCCATCAAGCAAGCAAGCAAGTAGGATCAAGCAGTGCCGCCGAAGCGGAAAGTGTATGAGTACGATATACCATACCGTGCGAAACGGATAGTACAGTACCATGTCACCAAGATGGGACATGCAATGACATTTGCACAATATTCGTTTCATCACGTTATTATCTTTAAAGCGAGAAGATTTCTTAAATCCTTTTTTAACAATATACATATTATATATAATATATTCAAATAAAATACTTCAAAAAACACACTTTGGCTTTTACATAAAATAAGAACTCACCTGACACCACCGTAGTCGTGTCAGACAAACAAAAGCCTCAAGTCACTCTAGCACCTTAGTCCAAGCCTAATAACTTAAATTTTATATCATAGATGCATATATATAAAATACTATATAATGAATAAACATGCAATCAGAACATGCGTATGTACATACATATATTGAATGATATTCAATGTAGCATTTAGATATGAGTGTTATTGTAATTAAATCTATATTGGGTAACATGGTTTAAGAAGCCTAAAGTATTATCACTATTATGTATACAAATAAATATACACACGGATTACATTCTAATCCTAATATAGGAAAAATAGCTACTGGCATGTTACTGTCTAGCTAGTCACCATAAACAAGTGATCAAATTCAAGTGCGTGCAAGTCTTTTATATATATATATATATATATATATATATATATATATATATATATATAAAAATAAGGGTATGAAAATAACACAGTAAAACATTCAATCACAAATGATAATATTCGAAGTTGCGATTATTATTTTATTCCTTTTTCTAAATTTTATCAACCCGTTAACACAAAAAAGATGCATTTACCTGTTATTCGATCGGAGACAATGGTGAATTAACGAAGAAGAGACTACAGATAGCTGTGATGATTTGATGCAGAATATAAAACGATTAGTTCGACGACGACGAGATCGCATAGGGAGATGGATCATAATCACCTCTGAAAAAGGAATTCCGGTGATTGGGAAAGACACGGTGGCATTTACAGCCAAGTCGGCTTCCATATCACAACGGAGGGTGAGTATGTGGTTGTTTCGGCCTGAAATTCAAGTGGCTTACGGGTAGCTAATTGGAAATTACACTGTAGCGTGTATAGTACGGACATGGAAGGTGAGGAGAGTCTGGTTTAAGAAGATCAGTGTATAATGAGTCTCTTATATAGCAGCAAGGGGAGGAGCAAATAATTATGGGAGAGAATGGAGGAAAGAATATATATATATATATATATATATATATATATATATATATATATATATATATATATATATATATATATTCGAGTTGACCAACACAGAATACTTAACCATTCCTATATATGTGCTTGTATGATTGAATTCTCCTAAACTCTCGGCATGGGATATGTATTAACAATGGTCAACATAAAATTATAGAGAAATAAATGTGATGCAAAACTATAAGATTAATGAGGTAATTGAATGATATTAAATATTTAGACTAATTTTCATTTTGACCCATTTTTCTTTTCTCCTTTATCAATAGTTTATAAGATGAAAATTCTCATATGCTGAACATATGAATTTACGGATCATTCTACTTTATAAAAAAAATATATATACATTTTTTTTATATTATAAGTTTAGACATTAATCATCATATATATATATATATATATATATATATATATATATATCAAATTTATGAAGAAAACCATCAAGTATTTTACGTTCACATAAGTAATTATTCATTTTATAATGCAAGTGAATAAACCTTATGGAAAAAGTCCACAAATTTTGGAATGTTACAATATTAATTATGTTGATTAATTAAATATACATATAATGTATATGTGAGGGTCGAAATTTATTGTGTATATTGATACACATGTATTTTGTAAATTAATTAATCATTGTATTATATTAATTAAAGAATATTCCGGATGCCAATTTATGGCAATATGGGGCGCCACTTTCTAGTGTATACGTGATATACCCGATCCGGATCGGAACCCGAGCCTCTAGATTGGTCCTGAATCTAAGCCCAACAACAGATCTTGGGCCTCCATCCCGCTAGTCCGCATTCAATAAACCGGACTCAGGAACATCGGACACGCTAGTCCGACACTCATCCCTACTCCGATACGTCGGACACAGTGGATGCTACCCATATTATCAGGCTGGCTAAGCTTGAAGTTGATGACAACAAGATAAAGGAAAATTTGAATCCGAACCGTCGCCTCTATTTTCTTTCCTGCCTATAAAAATGGCTCTTACCCTCTCATTTACACTTTCTCCGTTTCTGAAAATTTTTCCAGCAAGAAAAGCAAAAGAACTCCAGCGAGTGCAAGCGATTTCTGACGATTTTTTTGCAGTTTCCGGCCGTTTATTCAAGTTTCATCCTAGATTTCTTCATTATCTTTCAGGTATGGCTCTGTATCTTTCCCTAATTTCAAGAGATTTTTGTTTCAAGCTTGTTATGGTATAAACGTAATAGATATCTAGGGCCCTTTGAGTGCATGTGATGGACCCGTAATATTTGGTAGGCCTCAAAACGTATGAGTCTCCTTGTTCCTCCACAAATATTCATCATTTCCCAGAGATAGGTGCCCAGAGGACATAAGGGTTCATCAGGGTTTATCTGTTGTTTAGTAAACGGAGGGGCGAGGTGTAGGGGTGTGATTATGCTCACATCGGCCTGACTTCCATGTCTAGGTGACTAACTATTCCACCTCGCCCTATGTTTTTCAGGATGTTTTCAGAGTCACGCACCCAATCGGACGAGGAAGCCCGAGCAGTTGTAGGCTATGGCTCGGGAAATGAGGTTGACATGAGTGATCAGGAAGAGATAGTCATCGTTGATGAATCTGATTCTGGCGATGAGGAAAGCGATGAAGGTGTTGAGATTGTCGGTGAAGCTAGTGGCGAGCTTAGCGATCGAGATAATGCGATGCTGAGCAGTCTAGTCCATAAAAGTCAAGGGATGACAACCCGGGGGGGCAGCTGCTCGAGGTGCGGGGTCCAAGAAAGTCACGGAATCGAAGAAAGCCGCATCCTCAAAGAAAGTCCAAGTGTCTGAAACATCTGAGCCAAAGAAAAGAGCACCTAAAAAGAGGTCTTCTACGGTTGTTCGAGAGCTGGCCGAACAAAAATGTTTTGATAGTGACGTAGGACTTCGATGGAGAAAAATCCAAAGTCGGACTGATTGTACCTCGGCGTTGACGGCCTTTGATATTCCAAACGACTACCGGTTCGCTAGTATGGGTGTGACAAATGTAGTCCGCATTTGTGCCCAGAGGAGGAGGATTATTTGTGGCTGCACTATGACCATCTCATTGCCGGACTTTGCCTACCCTTTGACCCATTTTTCATCAGGTTTATGGAGGAGCTCCGGGTCATGCCGTGCGATCTTACACTTGGGACTGCCCGAGTGGTAATGGCCTTCATAGTAATAAGCCGATTGCGCGGGCGAGAGCCATCATTACCTGCTTTATTTTATTTCTACGGTTTTAACCAGAAGGCCGAAGATGGTCAAATTCAACCTCGCAGCAAGACGAGCAGTGGCAGACCCGGCTTCTATTTGACCTTCCCGATATAGTATCGCCTAGAACAAAAGATGCATGAAGGTGGAGTCACGAATAGGTTGGCCTTTCCCAAAATCCCAGTGAACTTGGGTAAAACTGATCATTTGGCGAAGGTGAAAAACCAGGTTGACGATGATGAGTTCATAGCCGAGCTTAAGGGGTTGCTCGGGTATGTTCGAAGGTGGCAGGGTCACGATCGGGTCTTTAACTGGAGGCTTCTTCTAGATGTTGAGCAACCCTTTGTTAGGATGGCCGGACTTTCCGAGGCGGGTGTAGGGGATCCAGTGGTTGTGATTGAGCCGCTGCCTTGTGATCCCGATTGGTATGGGGAGTGCCATTTTGGCAGATGTATTCCCTCTTTGTGTACGGTGTGCTTAGGCGATTCTTCAAGACGGGCTCTAAGTAAATTTTCACTTGTTTCAATTTGCTTGCTTTTATTTTTATTCCTTTATATTCTCTTGATTGTATATTGATGAATATTGTCCTTTGTAGGCACTATGGACGCCTTAAGACAACACAACATGATCGCCGCCAGGAAGACCTCAAGCGAGGTAAAGAGGAGCGGAGAGCTCAAAGGAGTTAAGGTCGACCTTCCAATGGTCAACGTCCGTACTGAATCAGCTGACACATCCTCTGGGTCTAAATCTGTGAAGGCGACCTCGCCACCAGTCACGCGAGCTGCGGGGAAGACAACTACCGGCAAACAACTCAAGCAAGTTGTTTTGACGGAGATTCCTGATAAGAGGCCCAGGGCTTCTGAAGCCGCTAATCCGGAAGAGCTTGACCCCGCTTATGTTTCCAAGAAATCCAAAGTGCCCAAAACTTGACCGGTTCAACCGAGGCCCGATGCCTCTCTTCAAGGGGAGTCCCAGTCCAAGGACGCCGGTCCTCGTAAGGAGTCCGATTTTCCTACCTCTGATAAAGGCAAAAGTCTAGCCGGAAAGTCTGGCTCGACAGACGCAGCTGTAATGGTGCCTTTCTCTGGTTTGCCCGTAGGGCCTCGCGGCACCCCTGCAATCTAGCGGACAAGAATTTTATAAGTCAACAGCCCATCGACTTGCCTAGGGCGACCATGATCTTTGCGGAGATAGCCGACGTTGCTCCATTAAAGCATCTGAGGTGGAGCCTTCCCAATCTCGTTCAGCTGGAGATTGGCCGTGGAATTGTGGATCGGATCGTATTGTTCGATCAAGTCGACCCCCATCGAGTTTTCTGCAAAACATTGAGGATTTGTTAGGTTTGTTCGGGACTACGGTGAGCATGGTAAATCTCTGCTCGTCTCACCATTACTTCCTTTATATTTTGATTTTTTTTGTCTTGCTTTGTTATTCTTAATCTGTTCGGTTTGCTTTCCTTTTTTCATGTCGGCACCGGCATGAGGCAATTCATGGAGGAGTATAAAAAGGCCACCTCGTCAAGGTCGGCTGTTGAAAATGAGCTAAAGGCCGCTAAAGTTGTTGCAGTTGACCTGAATGTGCGGCTTAATGCTTCTGAGGCAAAAAATGTCGTGTTGAAGAAGCAGCTTGTTGAGGCAAAGAGGATGCAGCTCGAGGCCCAGGAGAATTCCGAGCGTCTAGAGGCACTCAATCGCGAGCTCGCGGAGAAGGATAGAGATGCAGCAGCGGGTCGATGAAGCTGGAAACTTTTGGAAAGCTGAACAGGAGTTGACCGCTAATCTGAAGTAGAAACTGACCGACTTGGGTGCCGAGGTCGAAGTCAGGTTAGAGTCCGTGAGAAAGGAGGCCATGGAAGCGTTTAAAGCCTATTAGGAAAAAGGTTTTCTTTCTCCTTAATCTACTAAGAAGCTTCTCCTAATCAGATTGGGACTAGTAGGGGCGCACCATCTACTATAAATATGAGGTGGGAGCCAAAATCTTTTGTACATCACAATTATAAAAGTTCTAATTTACAAAACAAACTGAGAGGTTCTTAGAGAGAGATTTAGCGAGAGAGAAAAGGCCGGTCTAGCAACCGGATTTTTTCTAGTAGCTATCCAAGGAAGATTCCGGTGAGGTGCTCGTGTGGATATTGATAGAGGCCGGACACGTGGACGGCTCGCACACTACTACGCTCCGTAGACGGTTAAAGCGTCGATCTTTTAGATCAAGCAAGGTAACCACCATCTACTAACTTAATATGTTTGTTGGTTAAACGAATTCGATCCTGGTTAAAAGGAAATAAATTTTTGAATTCCGCTGCGTTCCCTCGTAGATTTCCTAACACGACCACTGCCGGGAATCGAGGTAACTATATTGTATCTCAGCACTAAAGAATTTTGGAAAATTCTTGAAAGTCAATTGGGAGTACTGGAAACAAAATCATAAACCAAAAGACCATTTTTTTTATATTTTGCATGTATAAACAACAACACATTTTTATCTTCATTTTTTATGTTGTAGTTTTTTAGCAAACTTTTATTTATGTTTTTTTTTATTCTTGATGGTTAAAACCAAAATTAAATGATTGTTACCTTTTGAGAAAAGTTCTCCAGTATGGTTAAGTAATTTTAATCCTTATAAAATAAGCAATGACATGAGCGAGCTACGTTGTAGTAGTTAAAGACAAGGAGGCTACATATTTGATTGAGTGCTCTAAGAATTTAATTATTAATCAAAATGGAAACTAATGATATGATTAAATCACTTGAAATGAGTTTCAACGAATTAATCATATATTAGATGCATCGATATCCAATGAGTCATTCTGTCATATGATGATAATTAATAATTCAAACATTAGATGTGTTGAATGTGAATGATCGCAACGAATTTAGGAAATGTTGTTTTCAACATTGTAAGATTCAAGTATCGACTTGATTCTTTAATTATTGCTTGAAGGCTAATTAGATAGTCCATGTCTTGAACCTGATTCAAAAGGTTAAATAAACTATCTAATAAACTTTAGATTTTCTTTATGAAAGAAAATTAAAGACATTCGTATGAAGACTAATTTTTTTTACAAGTGCTTAAAGGATTAAAAAGGAAAATTAGGGCTTGTGCTTAAATAAGAGACTTATTGAAGTCTCTATTCTAAGCAAGTAAGTTGAGATAAATCTATCTAAACTCAAGTCAACTCTTAGATATATGATATCTTACGAATATGATTAATTTAGAAAAATTAAATACAGAATACGCTAAGATAAGGAAAGTGAAGCAAACGTTGCAACATTTCCCATGTCGTATTCTGAATCTAGTAAATTGATAAAGGAAATAAATAAATATTATTGTGTTCCGGATCTTATAAAGAACACGATTTCAGTTATCCTTTAGGATTTAGTGGACGAATTTAGTTGTAAGAAATAAATGTTATTCCGATAAAGTTGAATAGTCACCAAATCTAACATACTGGATTACTGCCACTATATAGTTGATATAGGTAATGAAATCTCAACCAAATATTTGTATGGTTGTTGTCCTTGATATTTTGTGGCTGTTTAGACATAGTCTCTGTGGAAGATAAACGTGTAACCAAATGTCATTCTGATGATATATGAACAATGTGATTATGAATCATATGGGTAATGTGTATCCTATCTAAAGATGAATAAAATACTCTTTTATGAAAAGGTTATAAAATCTAGAAAAATTGACTGAAGCCTAGACATACTGATGTTTGATGGCTTAGGACAATAAATGCCACACACGATATTATTGTTTATTACTCTATTTGACTATTTTAGAAATAATTGAATATACTTAGTGAAGTACGAAATTTAGAAAGTCTGAAAGGTTCAAACTAGTACGAATATGAGATTGATAAACAACCTACGAATTAATCTTCAATTGTATTGAAGCAATTAATGCGTGAAGGGTGTTTCAGAAGTTGTCGGAAAAGGAATCAGATTCTCTCTTAAAGGATGCCATTTTTGGGATACTCAATTAGATTGTGTTCTAAAATAGAAACAACACTTTATATGATAAAGATGTGATGTAAGCCATGTGAAGTATCTTTTACCTGTTTTGGGATAGTGCCCTTATTCGAAAGATATACTTAACCAAGTTCCAAAGAATGAGGTTGAATGAATTCCATATCAGATATGGAAAGCGATGACATCAAATTCATCTTAACCGATGATTTAAGGTTGTCGTGCTTCTAGAAAGCAGGCAATGTCTGAAAGGATTGGAGCCCAGTATGACATATGCAGCTTTGTGGTATTTCTTAGCAAGTACGTTAGACATTATTTACTTACCCGCGGAGCAAAAGTGTTTGTCTCCAAACATGCAGTCTTCTGAAGTGTTTCTTCCAAAAGAAATAGTGGGAGTAAATTGAGATCTCAAAAGAGTTTGAGAACCACAAAAAGATATTCAACCATTGGAACATGAGCAGATGCCGCATAGTGATGAGGTGCAGGATATTGCTCAGTGCACACAAGCATTATATGAGTCTATAGATAACCACATGCCTAAAAAGGCTACCGGTGTGTTCATCTTGAAGAATGAATATCTCATGACTTATGTAGAAATGATTGAAAGGCAAGATTAAGAGATATGACTTGGAGCCATCATGTTTGAAGTAGATCCCATGCATGACAACTGGGTTATAAACGTAGTTTGTCTTACCTGAAGGGAATTTCTCTAAAAGGTGTAGGAGGTCTTTATGAAAGACTGACATGGATAATAATACGATTACTATTTAAGCTAAGTTGATGACTGAAGGCTATGGGGGTGTAAACCTTGTAATCGCCTTCATGCTGCCAGATATGCTTAATTTTATTCAGATGTACTTGTTATAGTTACGTATCATGACTATATGATAGTGCGAAGGATATTGAGTCGAAGGCTTGATGTCCATGGACGCAATATGATGTGTAAGACTGAGAGGTCCATTTATGGACTCAAACAAGTTTCTCTATACAAGTTCTTTGCTTTGATAATCAAAGGGGTTTGATTAAATCAAAAGTACATATGTGCCTAATATGCAAGATGATTGGTGGAGTGTTATGTTTTGAGTAAGGTATTGAATATCCTTCTCGGAATCAACACCCCATGTCACAGTCGATTAATGTTTGGTAGTTCAAGGTTTTTTCGAAATCTCTTGGAGATAGCAGTTCTTATTTTAGAAATAAGAATCTATAGTGATAGATTTAGATACTGCTTGATTATCACAGTTCACCTACATAGATGAGATGCTAAAAGAGTTTGTCATAGATCACATCAATAAGTACTGCTAGCCAGTATATGACAGGACGTCGGTCTTAAAGATAAATTGAAATATGATACTTATGGAAGGTTTCTTTTGCTATTGCAATAGGATCCATCATAAGAGTGATGCTAGATGTTCATACTCAATGAAGAGTCACAAGAAAGTATGAAAGTGATTCTAGTAAATGTCGAGAATATCCATAAAGGTGTTAAGGATGGATTCATGGTTTATTGAAACTTGGAATTGGATAAACGTAGCTATATAAATGCATGCCCTAAGTCTTATGAAGATAGTGGGAGCTACAATCTGGGTTTGCCATCACTTCAAATAAGTGTTACGGTACTGAGCTGGAAACGTTCTCAGCAAGAGATCATTATAAACTCTACAACTGAACCAAAACACAGTATAGCCTTAGAGGCACAGCGGGAGCAATACGTGGATCTAAGAGGTTCATTCCAGAACCTTGCACGGTTCTTCCACATTTTTATATAGCTGTTATGGTAGTGGATTCATTGTTTAATGCAAGGACCAGGTTCTCATCAGAGATTCATGTGTGTATTGAGGCGGTTCCCTTTGACTTGATCGTTTGAAGCATGATATAGGATAGTCTAAGTCCCCACGGATAGTGATTCGTTCACGCTTAGGGTTGGTTGTAATTATTGCATGAGATTCTTGTTTTTCAACTTGGTCTTGTGTGTACGAGTAATTAGCTTTAGGCCAAGTGGGAGATTATTGAAATAGTGTCATAAATCCAATCGGGTTGGACCGGATCCAATCGGGTCGGATCATTTCTACTATTTCTTTGTGTTTATACATATAATAAATGACTTTTCTGTTATGATATTTGTTCGTTTAACAGACCAATTATGATACTGTATATATGATAACGTCCTTAATGTCAAACTGTGAAAGAGAAATCATAATAGTGATTATGGTTGATTAGATATCGAATCACTTTAATAAGTTTGATACTTAAATGACTCTAGTCGTATGTGCTATTAAATGAGACATTAATAGTACGATCAGACTAGTGCGTATTAAATGTCTTCTATCTTTTGAGAATATGGATAGATCTTGTCTATCGAAGTGTGAGGACATTTGGACTGTACGTGGACGTGTATTAGAGAATTTATACGTTAGACTGACCCACTTACTTTATTAAGTGTCGCACTATGTGACGGTTGTGTATGTGACAGTGTGGATTGTCATGCTTTGACGCTATTGAGGTTTCCCCGTTCACGAGGCGATCATATGGTAGCACTCGGGTGTGATACTGAAGCATGCATATGATTCATGTTGTTTGTCCGGAAATCGCGTATCCTATGAATATGAGTAAATATCTAAAAGGGCATTCTTATAAGGATTATCTTACTCTCGTGAATCTTTGCAAAGTGGGAGTAAACGAGTTACTTCGAGAAATCATGATATCCAGATTATAAGGATACAGTCGTTATTGTATTGACACTTGAGATACGCGGTAACCATTTCACATGAAGGTGGTAGTCATTGCATTTGACTCTTCCGATTATTGAGGATCATGACGTGTTGTTAGACGCTATTCATGATCGTTAGGTGTGAAGAGCATTTTAGTAAATGTTCCTTGTGTCTACGACCAACATATTCGGAAGCCTATCGGGTCACACGCATAAGAACATCTAGCCGGATTAAAATACGGTTATAGTGATAACCAAATAAGGAGACTTTTTATCTCGACTATAAAGTGTTATAGTGATATTTATTCATTATGAATAAATATAATACAAGATATTAATTATGTTGATTAATTAAATGTATTTTTTTCTCAAAAAAAATAAATTAAATGTATATTTATATATACATGGAGGCGCATATTTATGTGTATGTGATACACATGGATTTTGCAAATTAATTAATCATAATAATATATTATAATATTGATATTAATATATATATATATATATATATATATATATATATATATCAATTACACATGTGCATATATCACATATATATACTACACACACACACACACACACACACACACACACACACACACACACACACATATGTGTGTGTGTGTGTGTGTGTATAGTATATATATGTGATATATGCATGTGTGTAATTGATATATATATATATATATATATATATATATATATATATATATATATATATATATATATATATATATATATATATATATATATATTTATGTAATATAATAAAGATATCTTCAATATTAGATATTGACAATATATATCTTTGAAATATTTAATATAACATATTAGATATTAATAAGATAAACCAATCAAACATATTTTTATTTTATTTTATTTGAAAATGGATTTCTTTCTCCATACTCCAAGCAAGAAGCTTTTCGGGAAACAAGAGGGGCGCATGACACACTATAAATATAGTGTGGGTGTCAAACTCTTTTGTACAATACAATCACAAGAGTTCTAAGGGCATTCACTCCAGAATCACCAATTTTATCCCTAAAATAATATAGAATAATACATATATCTAATTTACAATTTTTCAATTAAAAAACATTTCACATCAGCATCTCTATCCTCATCCCTATAACATTTCAAATACTATTAAATAATATATATCATACCTCACAATCCTATTCATACACATAAAATATTTATTATTTTATTCCAGCAGCATCCCTATCCTTATCCCTATAATTTTTTATAATTAAATATGTTTAGAGACGTGAATAGTGCATTCTCAAGTGTAGGGATGTAATCCTTATATTTTATCATTATAAGGATAAAATATGAATAGTGCATTCTCTGTTGTAGAAGACTTTAAGGTGTGATCCTTATATTTTATCATTATTTAGGGATATGACACCTTATAGGGACTTTGCTACGAATGCCCTAATATTCTTGAGAAAATAGAGAGTTTCCCATAGAGAGTTTTTGAGAGGGAAAAAAAGTCGGTCTAGCAACCGAGTTTTTTCTGGTAGCAATCCAAGGCGAGATTCCGGCGGGTTGTTTGTGTGGATCAACGGTAGAGGCCGAACGGTTGGGCGGCTTCATGCACCACTACTCCTTCGTAGACGATAAAGCTTCGATCTTTTAGATCATCCAATGTATTTTCTTCGTCTACTTCTTTTATATTTGTTGCTTGAGCGAAGTCGACCTTGGTAAAAGGAAATCAAATTTTAAATTTCGCTGCGTTTCCACGTTGATTTCCCAACACAAAGAAACTTTTGGAATCCAGAGATTCAGCCCAACCCGATAGGGTTTCAAAGCCCATCTTCGAGAAGTTAATAAAATTTGACGTATGCTCGAGTCATTTCCATCACTAGTTATATTGGAGCAACGTAACATATAGACTTTCTACAATAAACGCACATTTACATAGTTATATTTATTTATGATACTCCTTTCATCCCGTTTTAAGTATCCATCTTTCCATTTGTGATGTCCAAAATAAGTGTTTATTTTGTATATTAATTGTCACATTCTTGAAAAGCTCCGTCACATCTCTTGAAAAGTAAAATGAAACCCTCACAATGATGAGATATATTTTATGGTTCAATGTTTGTAGGAATGTTGTACCATGTAGCATAAATTAGAGTCATTTATTTTTACACACTTCATACAATACACTTTTGTCTTGTAGGCTAAAAATAAAATATTGTTTTATACGACACTTGATACAATTTTCAAAGAACGGTTGTATTGTAAGAATTTTCCCGCAGTCAAAGGGAATGAATATTGATTTATGAGGTGAATTTGAACTTATATTTTGAGACGGAAATAATATTTTTGAAGCATACAGAAGTAATATTTACTTTCGTAAAAAAAAAAAAAAAAAAAAATAGACATATTTCCATTTTACCCTCTAAATTAAACAGGACTGACCTTCATCCCTTGCATTGCGTGCTCTCCTCGTCTGGAGCCACCGTAGACGTTTCCGGTCTCCGGCACCCAGATTCCACTGAAGTATCTACCAGCTCCGAGAATTTTTTTTCTCCTTTTCAATCGATAGTCGGAACGGACGGAAGATAAACTATTCAGATAGCTGGACTTGTCAGGATGATGACTCGATCGCCGCCGTCGCAGTCATTGGCGACGATCAACATCTCTGCCAGCACTCCGAGATTGGAGGTCAACAATCGTATATCCTTGCAGTATTACTATCGTATCGCTGATAATGTCCTGAAGCAGGTTCCTCTTTTCCTTTGTGTTATGTAAATCTTTACTCTGATTGACCTGTTATTGTTTCGTTCAGCTCTCTTCAGTTTCTCGTTATTATATGAACGATTTTTTTTGGTTTGTTTGGACTTATGTTTTGTGAAGTGTTGCATTGCACTTGAGAGTATAATTGAAGCAGTAGACATTTTATTACTCACTCATTAGATATATTGCGTATGAAAGTGGCGGTTGTAAGTTTCAGCATCGATTTGATATGAAAACCTTGGATACCCTAAGTTTTGTTGTGTTAAAGGTTACTGGTGCCTTGTGGAAATAGGCATAAATTAGGCACTCTGGAGGGAGTTGTCCAGTTTGGTGAAGCTATTGAGCTGGCACATCTTTTTAGTGTCTGATCGATGTCTCCTTAATGATGAAAAGCCGCTATTCATTGTTCGGAATCAATTTTCAAAGAAGCTCATCCGTGCTGTGGTCTAAAGGAAAAATAGCGGTTTTGGTAATGAAATTTGAAGAGCTGTTTTACAAGTCCAAGGTGGAAGATTCTTTATGTTGATTAGGTTTCCTTGTTCTTTAATGGACACTTAGCTATTTAATGCAGAAAAAAGTGGACTTTATTTTCTGACAGTAAAGGTTGCTGCATTTTTAGCCATAATATAGTAGTAGTGTGTTTAGCTTTTTCGTAAGAAATTTTCTTGGTGGTGGTGCCTTCTATTTTGTCAATATTGGGGCCTTTGGAAAGCGAATCTTTCTTTTGTGGTATTATGTGAGCGGTCGTTTAGAGAAGTAAAAGAAAATCCAGATAATTGCCATGAGTGCTGAAGGACTTCTTCTGGTGTTTGCACTTAACTACAATAGATTATTATGGACGAGCTTGTAAAGTTTCCTCAGGTCTGTTATATATGAATCTTTATGTCTGTTAGGTTTTATCATCTCATATTGTAGTTAGGTTGGAAAAAGTTGCGTTAATTGTAAGTGCCTTCAGTCAAAGCTTTACCAGAGTGACATTTCCCTAGCTAGAGTGATGCCCCGCATTTCAAGGTTTTTGACACATTATCACCAGCACAACACATAGTGTTAAGCAGTTTTTGATATTTTTTGAAGAAAATTCCTATTTATTTTTTTCGTTGCGGGTTTGGGCCAAACAATATTCTGTCGATGTTCATTGTATATACTTCATCGCACTTTTCATGTTTATGAATTCCACCTTTACTCTTTCTGCATCATTGAGTATCTGAACTCACATTAGCACATATGTACATGTATGACTTGCTGACCCCCTCCCCCACCTTTTTTTTTCTCTCTCGTTACCATAGGCAGATATCTTTCGAGAAGAGGGAAATATCATTGATTTATACATTATGCTTCTAAGATTCTCAAGGTGAGGAATCTTTTGCACAAGCTTATGCTTGTGGAATTTTCTTTTTTCTGGTGCTCTTGAAATAGGATTTTGTAGATTTTAGTGTTTTAATTCTCTGACGATCAATGTTTTCGATCTTCATTTATCACTGTACTGACCTAGTGATATCTTGTAGTTTGGTCACAGAGACTATCCCTTGTCATCGTGATTACAGAGCATCTCCTCAAAGCAATAAGATTTACCTAAGAAAGGTAACCTTTTCTTATGCCCGAATTTGATTTTTTGTTATTCTTATTTGATTGGTGTTGTTGAACATTATTTATTCCAGAGATTATTGAGCGCTTTTACTGAGCTTGAGCACCTTAAGCCAGCCGTTCAACAGAAGATTGAACACTTACAGGGAAAGCAAGTTCATCAAGCAAGTAATTCGGTTTTTCAGCATCACAACAATCATCTTGAATCGTCGCTCCAGTGTCCTCCTTTCAGGCAACAAAATTTGAATGACTATACCCTGTCTAAGGTATGATGTGGTGTCACTACTCACTTGCGATCTATCTCTTATTTGTTTTACTTATATCTTATTACACATATTTCAAGCTTCCGTAATTGTATGTTTAACATTATGGGTGTACACACTTACGTTAAAAAAAGAGAGGCTATTTTGCATTTGACAGGTATCTTCTACAAGTGCTC
Source organism: Gentiana macrophylla (assembly GCA_026214975.1). Taxonomy (NCBI): domain Eukaryota; kingdom Viridiplantae; phylum Streptophyta; class Magnoliopsida; order Gentianales; family Gentianaceae; genus Gentiana; species Gentiana macrophylla. Next base: position 84,679,167 of record CM047815.1, read on the forward strand.
ATGACTATAGTTATTCAGGTCGAAGGGCTCCACAGTTATCCATCACTCAGCCTGTAGAGGTGCAGTTTAGGCAAATGTAAGAAACTTTGTCTAAATCATCCTGGAACTTGTGCTTGGATCCACATCATAACTAGACACATGAGTTGTTTATTTCTTAGTTGCTCCAGTGATCGGATGTGTTTCTGTGTGCTTTGTCATGTTTACTACCCTGCATCAATTCTTCGTTTTTTTTTTCGTCCTTCCCTTTTCTTTCCGGATGTTAGTTCAGTGATTCTTTGTACATGCCTGTGTGTACAGCCATACACATACATGTTTCAGGTCCTAAGAGCATTCTGATGATGACATTTACCCAGCTATTAAATCATGATGTGTGTATATAACTATATATATGTGGGTGTGTTTGATCTGTTAATATTGCCACAATTTTATTTTTATTTTTTGTGTGATTTATATTCACTGTTTGCAGAGCACTGAGTGTTCCCCGTCCAAAGGAGGAGACACTTAGCAGGCATTCTATTTTAGGGCCAAATGGACTTCATGGGCAGTGGCAACCCCCCGCCAGTGACAAAAGGGTATGCTTATTTTTTCATGTGCTTTTGTTACCTTTTACAAAAGCGGTAAAAAGTTCACCTCTTCCCTATGACACAGGTCCTCTATCCAAGTAACATTGATTGGTCACCTGTTGAAATCCCAAGGTCAGACATCTAACATATCTCGCTCCAATATTTATATAGTACTCTAAAGAAGACAAAGTACTTCAATAAAAGCTCTGCTGAGCATCAAATATTGCGAGCCTTCGGTTTTTGTTGTTTGCTTCACTGTCTTGTTGATTCTTGTTAAGATTTATCTGTGATGTCATGTTTCATCTAATAGCAGTGTCCGAAAACCTGTGGAGGATGGACCTCCCATTCGAAATGATACAAACAACTTAGCACTTGAAATCCTAAAGCCTGAATCAGCAGAGCAGTTGAAGAAAGACAGTCAAATAAGCCCAATTGACGAGCCTGTTTCTTTAATTTCCTTTGAAGCAATAGAAAGCCCATTGCAAACAGAGATCATCAGGCAGCCTTCTCCTCCTCCTGTTCTAGCTGACGTACATGATTTGATCCCAACAACAGTGCCAGCTGGTGAAGTAGATTCTGTATCTAACAATTCTACTGGTGGTTTAGTTTGTGCTGAAGCTCCAATTGAACTGCATATTGTGAGTTTTTTTGGCCCTCTTTAGTTTTGGTTCTTCTTTTCTGATCATTATAACAATTGGGCTTTTTCCCCTCAAGAAAATAGGCACTGTCAACATCCTAAGCTTTCAAATGAGATGACAATTAATCATGCTTGTAACTCGCAATAAATTATAGGATGTTCTTATCACTGGTTTTAGTATGATGTACTATTGACATTTTCTTGTATTTCTTATTCTTGCAGCCAACTTCATTAATGGACAGTTTCATGAGGCTGGCGAAGTCTAATACAGCGAAAAATTTGGAGACTTGTGGTGTTCTTGCGGGTGCTCTTGTATGCTAAAGAATTTGGAGACTTATCTAAATTTGTATTTGGATTTTGTCTGGGAGACAGACGATTGTGTACTTATTCCTGTGTGTCAACTTGTTTTGTTTTTCAGAAAGACAGAAAATTTTGCATCACAGCTCTTATCATTCCTAAGCAAGAATCTACATCTGATTCTGTGAGTGTAGATCTCATTCTTTTTCTTGTTTTTTTCTTTCCTTATATGTCCGATCAATTATCCCATACTTCTGTGCAGTGTCAAACAACAAACGAGGAAGAGATATTTGAAGTGCAGGATAAGCAATCTTTGTTTCCTCTTGGGTGGATTCATGTAAGAACTTGTTATACGATAATTTGACTGCAATTTATTTTATTCGTCTTTCGTCAGGCATGGGAGATTTTTTTTTTTGAGGGGTGCATGGGAGATTATTTTAGGTGGCCTTTTTTCATCATTTTATTTTCTAAAGCATATTTTTGAGAGCACATCGTGAACCACATGCCATGAAGCAAAGTTGAAAACTAATAATTTCTACCTCAAGTATATTTTAAAAACTTGGAACTTCCACCAGGGTTTCCCTGCCTATTGATTTCATGGCCTGTTACGGAGAATTCCAACTGTGTGCATAATATCAGTATTGTCGTCAATCAATTATTGGATGCGTTTCTAAGTATTAAAAGAACAATGAAAATACCTGTCGAGGCTCGCACAGCTGAGGGTGCATAGACTGACTGGGAAGTCGTGTTGTCCAAATTCAAGATCTAATTTGAGGCTATCAGAGTTGAATTTTCAGGTGAAAATTGAAAAAGGGATATGTTCTCCATGATAAGACGACCACTTAACTTATATGTTTTTTTGGCTTGCGTTTTCAAGATTGTACTTTGCTTGCTCTGATTTTATGCTGACATGTAACAATAGATAATGGTAGTTTCGATTTTGGATGTCTTTTGAACTACACAATCTTGACTATGAAATAGCTATTGAAAAAGAAGGAAGAGGAAAAACAAATCAAGTTCTTGCTTGCATCTCTAGTTGCATTGTCTTCTAGATAAGATTTATGAAAATAAGCCAATGTCTGCTTGTCTCTAATTTCTATATTACTGTATTATACTATTACTTGTATATTATTGTTTGGCTGAATGTTTTGCAGACGCATCCTACACAATCCTGTTTTATGTCATCAATTGACGTGCATACACACTACTCGTATCAGGTTTTTCTTTTTCTTTCTGAACATGCAAATATTTTTCCTTGAATAGAGAATCTTGAAGACGGTTTTCTTATGTTACCTTGAATATATTATGATTTATGACAGATCATGTTGCCAGAAGCTATTGCCATTGTCATGGCACCAACCGATACTTCTAGGTAACTGCTACCCTCATAGAAAAAGGAACTTTATATGCTTTCTTTGTTGGGTTGGTTTGATCACGTATAGCCCCATGTGTACAGGAACCATGGTATTTTCAAATTGACAGCCGGAGGGTTGACAGTAATTAGACAATGCCCAAAGCGGGGTTTCCATCCACACGACCCTCCTGATGACGGAGGCCCAATATACAAGCAATGTACAGATGTTTATGTGAATCCTAATTTGCAGTTTGATGTTGTTGACCTACGATGATTGCGCGAATCAGGTATTCATATTGCGCATATAACGGTTTCACCATTTGCCCTTTAAGTAGTCCACAGCGTTTAATATTTTCTTTCTCATTATTGGTAAAAATTCACTAGTTGAGTGAGTGATTGTTTTGTAAAGTGTGTGGTCGAATTGGTTCATTGAATATAATTAAGTTGAAGGCTCTGAGAAGTAGCGGTTCAAATTCGTGTAGTGGAAAAAAAAAATTGGGGTGTTTGATTCTTCCGAGCTTAAACTTGTAAGTTGTAACACTAAATATTTTATACCCTTTTTGTAACAGAATTTTAAATTTTTTATTTTTTTTTGGACTTGTATTATAATTTTATCTTCTTTCTTTCAACTTTCTCGCTAGACGAAGAACCGGCCTTCATCGGATGTATTCTCCCTTTAATAACCTTGTGTAAACGACACAGTTTCCTTTAACCTTGTATAAAGGACAGCGCACACTCCGGTTTATGTGTGATTCGTAATTTTGAATCACGACATGATTTATGTGTAACCTTCTTGATTATCCTATTAATTTCTCGATTAACATTTTGAATCATGATTTATGTGTAACCTTCTTGATTATCATCGTTATTAATTTCAAAGACGAGAGCACATAAGCGAGGAGTAATTACCACAAACTGAAATCACATATTTTTACACCATCTATCATGTTACATGACCTCCTATTAATTGATACTCCCTCCGTCCTATTTTATTTGTCATGTTTGACTTTTCAAAGAGATTTTGACTACGCGTATTTAATGTTTTGAATCTCATTAAATGATCCAATATTTTTATAGTTATGTCATTTAAGTAATACTTTATCATATGTAAAAATATTGGATCATGTAATGAAATCCATTCAAAGCATTAAATAAATATGCTAGTCAATCTTTTTGAAAAGTTAAACAAGACAAATAAATTGGGACGGATGGAGTATAAAATATGACACGGTCAATAGCGTAAAAAAGAGAGAGAGATTTGCACTTTGTTTTTTTTCGTGACAAGGGCATTTACAATTTAGAAAAAAGATAATCAAATATCTGAATCAAAATCAGAATTCCCGTGCCTTGTTCAGTGAATGATGTTTAGACAGACAGGTGCAAAGTCCAAAATCATACAAACCAAACAACAAACAAAATAGAAGTAAATTATACTCCTCTCCATTTTTTCCTGGTCCACCCTATCTTTTTTTTCCAGTTTCCAGTTTTTCTTTGCCTTTGATTGAAGGTAACATCTCTGTCTCTCCCTAAAGCATAAATTTCCACCTACTTTTCTCCTCTCTTTTATTTTTCACTCCAAAAATCAACCATTTCTTTCTTCTTTCCAAAGTCAGTCAACATGATCATAGAAAAAATATCCAAACCCATATCTCGGAGGAGGCCATCCCCAAAACTCAGGTTATGAGGTGAGGAAAATCACTCTCTTAATAATATACAGAGTTCTGTGATTCTGAAGTTACCGATGTGGGATACATTAACAATGACGTGATAACAAATAATACTAGTATAAACTTTAGTTTTAGTACTAGCTAGATAATTGGTGGACAACAAAACATAATAGTCATCCTTTTGATCCCCACTTGTTTAAAGCATTCTTCCCTTTAGTTATCATTTTTGACATGTTCAAATAAGTCTTCAGTCTTCTTTATATATGCTGCCCTTCATAATTCTACATACCTGTTCATTAAAAGGGCTCTTTTTCATTGAAGTGAAAGAAAGAGAATTTGATTTATTTATTTATTCCCCATACATATATATATGGCCATTGATATGAGTGGTGAAAGTTCAAGTCCATTAACAAGTCCAAGAATCTCTTTTTCTTATGATCTACATCAGCCAGATGATGATCATGATGATCATGATTCTCTTCAAGGTAACAACCCGTATCGCGAATCCCGCGGTTCGTTAGATAATAAGTGTTTAGATGATGATTTTGATTTCTGCATCAATGGTGGTTCTTCTTCTTCTACAGCTGAAGACCTTTTCTTAGATGGCAAAATTCGGTCTCTTCAAGATAAGTCTGTCATCTCTAAACATGAATCTTTATTACCTATATTTGAATCTCAAGATCATCATTCTTTTCCAATTCCACCACTCAAGGGGATTTCAAATCCAGATTATTCGAACGAAACTGCTCGACCCCGCGAAAATCTCGACCCTGAGAAGACTAGTAATATTAACCAGTCTAAAATCATCAAGAGAAGTAGCAGCCTTCATTGTGATCATACACACAGAAAGAGTTCATTTTGGTTTTCATTACCGTTATTATCTCGCAGCAATTCCACCGGTTCAGTGCCTAAAGTTGTTAAGGAAAGTCAAAATCAAAATCCCAAATCAAAAAACCTCAAGAATTCTACAGATTTCATCCCTGCATCATCATCATCATCATCATCATATCGAAAACCTCCATTGAGGAAGCATTATGTGGGGGGCTATAGAAGTAGTAATGGGATGAGGATTAATCCTGTAATTAATGTCCCACCTCCTAAGATAACCGGAAATCTTTTCGGTTTCGGGGCAATTTTTGGAAGTGGTGATAAAGTGAAGAAGATCAAGAAATGATGTTGTTCTTCATGTATTGAAGAACAAATATACTTTCGTTACTAGTATCTACAGTTTGTTTTTTTTTTTTTTGAGAGGTCTACAGTTGTTTTGGTATATATATACCATATTTGAATGAAACACAAATAATAATTAATCCAAATGGTGTGTTATTTTCCTATATACTAGTATAGGTGCATGTTTTATGCATCTAGCTATTTATTTATATTGGATTTTACTGTCAATATTTTTTCTATTGTGTTCTTACCAAATGAGGGATTTAAGAGATTTTTTTAATAATTTAAAATTTTAAAAATTGAATAAAGTTGTTTGATTCAACCTGTGACAGCTTTTTATTACAAAAGACACTCGAAACTGTAGTGATTATGATTTAGAAAAATAAAGTTTTGGATGCTATATATGTCTTGCAGTTTGTTCAATACATAGTACATACATATTGATGTGTTGAGTTGTGTAATGAACAAACTTGTCTACGTACAATCGGTTGATTCCAACCAGAGATACCAGTATCAAGAGAGACACCGTTTTCTTTCGTGTTTATACATATTTATTATAGGGTGACAACATTATAGTAAAAAAAATGATAACAAAAGATATAAATTTATGGAGAAAAAAAAACATTTTGTACTTTCCGACTAGGTCGATGATAATTGGTTTTGAAATACATGTTCTACAACACAGGTAAATGAGGAAAAAAAGAAAAAAAGAAAAACGTATGCTTAGAAGAGGGATGATATGAAATTTTCGAACCTGGATCTCTCAACTTTGTTTTCCGCCTCCTCGCTTTTGTCGCCGCAGCGTGATCGTGGCCGTCCAAAAAGTGTGTCTTTCTCCGACTAAAGCGAATGGCCTGATGCGTCGCGTCGCCCTCAAAGTTCTAAAAGTCGAGTCTCAAAGCTCGAGGATCTGAATCCTGAAATTATGGCCATGTTTCCATCTATCTATTTGTCACATGCTAAGGGAACATGGAAAGGTAATTAATTTCTGGATTGGCCCCCTTTTTTTTTTGGAAAATGATATGTGCATTACACAAATGCCAGTAGTCTAAGACAAACCACTTAGTATCTATCTATGATTAAAGTGATTAATTATTTATTGTGATGAGTCCCAACAAAATGTGTGGTGTTGATTGTATTGTGTAAGATGTTGTGATAGAAAAAATAGTGGATATATCACTATTTTTTTTTTTTTTTTTATTTGGTTTGTTTGTTTGTTTTCTCACATGTTTCTCAATCATCATCATTTTTTTGGTTGGTTTCCAAATTGTTTGCTTCTCTATTTATAAAACTACATATGTATAATTAACCCAATTGCTTGACTCAGTTCTATCTAACTTCATAATGTTTAGAGATGTCACATATTCGATTTTTCTTTGAGACGTTATGCTCAAAAAACTTTAGGTCAAATTTTACTTATGAGTAAAAGACAGACTGTATATATATGTATGACCTACGCCGAATTTCGATTAGTGGATCCACCTGGCCCCAGATTTGACACGGGCTAGGGTAAATCTCTGTCTATACATTTATATGGCTAAAGTCTCTCAACAAATAGAAAGACTAGCGGCAGAAGAAACTAGCTTTGTTTAGTAGTTAAGAAAATGATGCTGTTATGGAAGATGTCAATAGGGATAGGTCCATACGGGACTTGATATCGACAAAAACTTTAAATGGGATTGCATGTGAACCATTGAAGTGGTTACATAGCATGTGAAACTTTATTTTATTATATATTTTTTTTATTTATTTTTTTATTAACAGACGAGTGATTTCAACTCAGGATATCATAAGAGTATTGATTTCCTTCAATGCATTTTATCATTAAGTACCCAAAAAAAAAAAAAAAAACACGCAAACGGCGTTATTTTGTATTTTACCATTATAATTTATACTTTTTCGTTTTCTTCATTTTGATAGCTCATTTGATACATTTTTCCAATAACACGCAATACAGTGACTTAAACCCAATGACACCTAACATTCTTACTATCACTTTTTTTTTCACAGTGACAAACCGCAATGTCTCTAGACTCTAGTGCTTGTCGATTGGCTTGATAATATATCAATGCTTTCAGTTCTATCGTATCTTGTTCCCTTCAATTCTCATTCTATCACTGCGCTAGGTGCATCGTCCCTTCTATTGCAGCAACACTAGGTGTATTGTTACAACACTCTGTCACTGGTCTGAAAACCTTGTCACTGCACTATGTCACTACACCTCCATGAATTGTATGTAGAAGAACACTTGCTAAATCATTTGTCGCTATAGACCGTCAATATTGTATCATTAGCTTTTTTTTAACCTTTCTTCTTTTGATCGTTCTTGGTTGCCTATAATGATAACTTCCTTGAATCTATAACGATCACAAATAATTAGAAAGGGAAAGTCTTGTAAGCAATGTTGGAAATAATAATCTGATAATCGTTTATACGGATTAAGGGACGCTTATATTCGAATAAGTGATTATATGATGTTATAATTTTATTTTATTTTGGTGAATGAGATATTATTATTTAAAGATACACAAATTAATAAAATTTGGTTATATGAAATGGATTATATATGTAATGTATAAATATATACATTATATATATATATATATATATATATATATATATATATATATATATATATATATTAATTTGAGCTGTTGCTGTATATGTATTTTGAAGTTTTGGGAATATACTGTTTAGATTCTGGAATATTCCGTTTTCTTTTTATTTTGTTTACTGGAAGTATAAAAGGATTTTTGTAATAGGAGAAACATAAGAAAAAGGTTAATAAAAAAACACAGAGATTTTTTTTTCTCTCCTTTCCCGTTTTTCCCTTTTTGGACCAAACCCTAGTTTTGGTCAATTTTCTCTTCGATTTCGATTTCAGAAATTCTTCATGGTATCAGAGTAACGATTCGAGTGTTCCTATTGATATCGAAGGTTTTTCCATGGCTGATTTAGAAGTTATTCCGGTTTCCAGTCCCTTTTACATCCATCCGAACGAGAACTCAACCCAAACCCTAGTTCATCCGATTTTAGAAGGAAATGATTATCATGCTTGGAGCAGATCGATGCAAATGGCGCTTATTGCTAAAAATAAGATAGGATTCATTGATGGAACGATTCCTAGGCCGGATGAGGGAGAAAGGAGCTTCGCGGCATGGAATCAGTGTAATACGATGGTCACATCGTGGATTATGAACTTTGTGCACAACACAATTGCTCGTAGCATACTTTGGATCAATACCGCGCAAGAGATTTGGGAAGATATGAAGGATCGGTTCTCAAATCGATTTCCTCTTGTCTGTCGGATCTTTGGAGGAATTGAACAATTTGAAGCAAGGTAATCTCTTTGTTACCGAGTATTATACAAGGATGAGAGTTATTTGGGATGAGATCTGTATTCTAAGACCGGTTCCGAAGTGCAACTGTGCACCAGGCTGTAATTGCAAAGCAATTGTCAAAGTTTTTGTAGAATACTTTGATACTGAGCATGTCATAAGGTTTCTCAAAGGCTTAAGTGAAGAGTAAGCGCAAGTTAGCAACCAGGTCATGAATATGACTCCTATGCCACATATTAAGGCTGTTTTTGGCATGGCGATTAAACTGGAGAGGCAGCTGATGTATGCTAAGAGAAACAACAATGGACCTATGGCGTTTGCTAACAATGTACAGGAAAGGATCTTTGGTAATCAAAGTGACTATAAGGAAAGATCTTACAATGGTAAAGGTGACAACAGAGAAGGAAAAGGATATGGAGGAGGTTCATATCAAGGTAAACAGGCACAATGCACACACTGTGGGTTTTATGGCCATACTAATAAAACATGCTACAGAAAGCATGGTTTTCCCCCAGGGTTCAAGTCAAAACGTCAGCAAGGTGGTTCCCCAAGTTTTACAAAGGAACAGTGTGATGAGATTCTCAAGATGATACAGGGGACACAGATTGCTGGATCCAGTGGAAAGGCACCCATGGTGAATCAGATGACATCACTCACGGCAACTTTTCAATCCATTCTTCGATCGTGCGCAGTACTAATAATGTCCCTACTTGTGTTGGATAGTAGATTCTGGGGCAACAGACCACATAGTCTGTGGTAGTGAGATTTTGTCTAAGTCTAGACCTGTAAAAGGAATTAAAGTTGAATTACCAAATGGCAATGAAGCTGTGGTGAGTCACACAGGCATAATAAAACTTAAAGAGGGGATCATTCTGGAGCATGTTTTGTGCATTCCATGTTTTAATTTTAACCTCATATCAGTTGGTTGTCTTACTAAAGGTGGAAATGTCTCAGTCCGGTTTGAGACCGACACTTGTGTAATTCATGATATGAGGAATGAGAGGAAGATTGGAGCAGCTAAGTTGCTGAAAGGGCTCTATCTTCTGTCTGATGAAGGATCTCCCATCAAGTCTGGTAATAAAGTCTGCACCACAACCACAGAGGTTGTTCCCCCAACATGCTATGGCACTTTAGATTAGGTCATCTATCTAGACATTTCTTAGAAAAGTTACAAATAAATGGGGTTAAAGATGTTGTTTGTAATAGAGAAGTCTGTCACATATGTCCGTTGGCCAAGCAGAAAAGGTTGTCTTTCCCTTTGAGGGAGTCTAGTGCAGGTTGTTTGTTTGATCTGGTCCATGTGGACATACGGGGACCATATAGAACATCCACCATATATGGTCACAAGTATTTTCTCACTGTCATTGATGATTTCTCAAGATTTACCTGGATTTATCTTTTAAAATCTAAAGCTGAAGTTCAGTCTTTGATACAAAGTTTTTGTGAGTATGTGTCTACACAATTCAAACACAAGGTACAAACCATTAGGACAGATAATGGGAAGGAGTTTGACTTGAAAGAATATTATGCTGAAAGGGATAGTACACCAAACAAGCTATGTAGATACACCCCAACAAAATGGGGTGGTAGAAAGGAAACACCAACACTTGCTAAATGTAGCAAGAGCCCTTAAATTCCGAGCAAACTCCGCTTTATGTCCTTTTTGGGGATATTGCCTTGCACATGCCACGAGATCTTATCAATAGAATACCTTCACCTGTTTTGAAAGGTGACACACCTTTTAACAAACTGTATCACACCAAACCTGACTATACACAATTTAGAGGTTTTGGATGTCTGGTTTATACTTGCACACATGCACACAGAACCAAATTTGATCCTAGGAGTAGGTTGAGTGTGTATATTGGTAACTCCAAAACCACAAAAGGATACATCCTCCTAGATTTTGTCACTAGGGAAGTATTTGTTTCTAGAGATGTCATCTTCCATGAAGAATATTTCCCTTTCCAAGATTCTTTTAAAAAGGGACCCAATCAGCTTTCAGAATTGGTTTCTCTACCTGTGTCCCTTTCTGGCCCTGAATTTAATCCTACAGAGCATATTGAACCTCAAATTCCTCACAATGATCATGTAGAACCAAATGATTCCACCTCACCAGATAATACTTGTTCCTCTGGTACTTCTACTACTACCAGAAATTCTGAATTTTCATCACCAACACCATCATCTGTCCCTCATTAACCCTCAGTTAGAAAGTCTCTTAGAACCAAAACTGTTCCTGCTTATTTGAGTGACTATTTGTGTGCTCAAGTTCTACAGAAAACTTCACATATTTTGCCACAATATAGTGAATCAAATGTTCTAATTTCATAACTTGTCACCTACAACCAAGTTGTTCAATTCCCTCAATGGAGGTAAGCCATGCACAATGAAATCACAGCCTTAGAGCAGACACAGACTTGGGACTTAGTTGATCTGCCTGTTGGCAAACACCCTATAGGTTGTAAATGGGCCTACAAAGTAAAATATAAGCCTGATGGAATGTTGAGAGGTACAAAGCAAGGTTAGTGGCAAAGGGTTACACACAAACACAAGGCATAGACTATGAGGAAACTTTTTCCCATGTAGCTAAGATCAACACTATTATATTACTCATAGCCATTGCAGCTGTAAAGGCCGGGATGGGAACTAAAACAATTGGACATTAATAATGCTTTTCTTCATGGGGATTTAGAGGATGAGGTGTTTATGAGGGTACCTCCTGGTTATAAAACTTCTAATAACAAGCAAGTATGCAGATTAAAAAAGTCTATATATGGTCTAAAGCAAGCAAGTAAGCAATGGAATCACAAACTCACCACTGCCTTATTTAGCCAGGGTTTCACACAGTCTGTTCATGATTATAGTCTTTTCATTAAAAGGACATGGGACAGCTTTATGGTAGTTGTGGTATATGTATATGACATTCTTATTGCTAGTTCAGACCTTGAAGGAATTACTCACTAAAAACAATTTCTACACAACACTTTTCAAATCAAAAATTTGGGAGATTTGCATTATTTTCTTGGGATAGAGGTTCTGTGGAAATATTACTCAGCATACTGAGTCTGCTGAGGCTTCAGCAGGGTGCTCAGCAGATTCTGCTGAGCCTCAGGATTTCATGCATAATATTTTGTACACCTTATTTAATTGTAAAAGACATATTAATTGTGAGTCATATAAACAATTAATATGTCAAACTCTAGTTTACTTTATGTCATAGACATAACTTTTACTTTTTACTTTTGCATGCTTGCCGCCCACATCTACATACTCAAGTGGCCGCCCAAGCTAGCTAGCTAGTCTCTCTATCTCAATTGTATCTATTTATACATCTTTTTACTCAATGAATAAACCAAGTTGAAGTTTACTCTTGTGTTTATCACATTCTCAAACTCTCTTCATGGTAGCAGAGCCTTACTGAGTTCTAAAATCCGCTGCAAAACTCAGTTCTTTTCGGAAAAATGTCAACATTATCTCGGTTTCATCTTCTTCGATGAGACTCACAATTTGCCTCAAGAGACGATAATCGAACACTCTTCTTTACAAATCATAAACTTGATGGTAACAATTACTTGCTATGGTCAAGGTCTATGAAAATGTATATCTCCGGCCAGGGCAAGATGGGATATCATGCAGTTCCAAACTCCCCACTTGAAATCGACCCCAAGTTTGAAGCATGGGACACGAGAAAATAACCAAGTCATGACCATCCTCACGAGGTCTATGACAAAAGAGATCGATGAGAACTTCATGATGTATGACACTCGCTAAGGAAATGCAGGACAATGCCGTAGACCTTTACTCAAAAAAGGACAATACATCTCAAGTCTATGAACTCGAAGCTCAGATTCAAAATTGCGACACAGGGGATATGTCGTAGAATCAATACTTTAATCAACTATCTAAGGCATGGCTACACCTAGATATGTTGGAAACTCACCCTGGAATGATGTTGAAGATCTTTGCACTCTTTAAAGACATTATCGAGAAAAAGAGAGTATTCAAATTCCTTCTGGATCGAATCCTACTCTTGATGATGTCGAGGTAGAATTCTTGCTACTAAACCTCTTCCAAATCTCAAATCCATGTTTGCTGAGTTCAAACATGAGGAAAGCGGAGAGGAAAGTGATGTCTTTGAACTCCCTCTTGACAACCTCATCAAGGTACGCCTGCTTTGAAGGTTAATGAGACTTACAGGAAGCCTCACCGAGAAAGCTGGAAAGTCGTTCGTGATCACCGCAAACGCACAAATCACACCAAGGACAATTGTTGGAAGCTACATGGCAAACCTACCCCTCTAAAACCTCAAAACCAACCAGGAAAGTCAAGGCAAACTTGTCGCTGAAGAGGAGAAATGACAAGTGGTCGAATGCTCGCTTTCTTTGCCTTTAAAGCCTTTATTGCTCAAAGATCGTGAAGGTAGCTCCCCTACTTGAAATGGCCACTCATGCTAAAACAGTATATTTTACTCACCTCTTAGTAATGAGACTTGGATTGTTGATTCTGGGGCTTCTTCCCATATGACCGTAATAAAAACCTTATTACCCAATATATGCCATGCAACCAAATTCACGAAATTAAGACTAGCGATGGTTCTGCTTCTTATGCAAAAGGTGTTGGGAAGGTTAAACTTACTAATCGATATATCTACTGAGAATGTCCTGCTTGTTCCAAAGTTAGATCAGAACCTTATATCTCACAAGAAACTCACTAAAGATCTCGAATTGGACCGTTGTTTTTAATAAGAATCGGTGCACATTCCAGGATCTTTCTTCTCGAGAAGTGATTGGGCAAGCTAAACCCCGCTCAGATCGCTTGTGATCAACCTGCCAAGACAGTAAGATCGAAGACAGACCGCCTCAAAGAAACTGCACTCAAAACCTAGACAATATCATGTTATGGCATTATAGACTAGGACATCCAAGTTTTGGTTATTTAAAGTCTTTAATCCTCTGAATTGTTTAAAGGATGTAATCTTAATGATCTTCAATGTGATATTTGTCAATTTGCTAAACTCACCAAATCTGTGTATGCTAAGTTACCTCACTTGCCCTCTTCCCCTTTCACCCTAATTCACAATGATGTATGGGGACCTCAAGAGTGAAAAGTATAACAGAAAAAGGTGGTTTGTAACCTTCATTGATGATCATACCGAAACACTTGGTCGTTCTTAATGAAAGACAAATCTGAAGTTGGACCTATCTTCCAAGAATTTTATCACATGGTCTCCACCAAATTTGATACTAAGATCAAGATCTTAAAGACGATAATGCTCGGAATACTATGAGTCTAACCTCAAGAACTTCTTGACAAACAGAGGAATTGTTCATATCGAGTGAGTTGTGTGGAAACACCTCAACGAGAATGGGGTTCTTTGAAAGAAAGAACAGGCATCTGCTGAAAATGGCCAGATCAATCATGTTCACTACACATGTTCCTAAATACATGTGGGGTGAATCTATATTGATCGCAACATATTTAATCAATGAGACTTCCCAGTGAGTGTTAGGTTTCAAAACTCCTCTCCAAACCCCTGCCGACCACACACTCCTCTGCTCTCATCTTATCCAATTGCCTCCAAAGATTTTTGGTTGTACTGTGTTTGTTTATATCCATGCTCAACACGTATAAACTTGATCCTAAAGCTCATAAGTGCATTTTCCTTGGATATGCACAGACATGAAAGGTTACAAGTGTTACTCTCCTCTTGAAAAGAAATTTTACAATTCTATGGATGTGAAATTCTTTGAAAGGACTCCATATTACAAAGAACCTACTTGAGCCGATCATCGATGGAAACTCGATTGAGATTGAACTAAGTCCGTTCCTCAAAGAAACCATTTACCTCAAAGAAAGTCCTAACCTCAAAGCAGACTCATAATCTTCAACATCCTGCGGATACTCACATTATCGACCCTCGCCGCATCTGGCGACCAGTCTCTGCCGACCCGAGCTCCTGAACCGAACTGAACCTCGGCAACCCATCGAACAGAGTCTGCTGGACCTCACCATCGACTCTCGAGCTTCATCAAGAAGTGGATAGCACTCTATTGCTCTGAGGAAAGGGAAAGATCATGCACCGATCATTCTATTCATACTTATTTATCTTATGATCGCTTGTCTCCTGCCTTTGCCATGTTTACACAGGACTGGACTCTCACTCTATCCCTAGAAATATTCGGAGGCCGCTTCAAAATGATAAGTGGAAGCTTCAACATTAAAGCGAGATGATCGCTCTCCTGGATAATCATACTTGGGACCTCACAACTCTTCCCAAAGGCAAGAAAACAATTTAGTCTGCAGATGGTTATTCACTATCAAATACAATGCCGATGGTAAAATTGACAAGTATAAAGCCGATTGGTAGCAAGGGATTCACTCAAACTTATGGCATTGACTATAAGGAAACTTTTGCACCAATAGCAAAGCTCAACACCGTCAGTCATCGATTTCCCTAGTATCCCAACTTGACTGGCCTCTTCACCAATTGGACATAAAAATGCCTTTCTAAATGGGGACCTCACTTTGAGGAGGTTTATATGATCGCACTTCGGTTTTATCAATCCTCATACTCAAGGCAAGGTGTGCAAACCGAGGAAATCTCTATATGGCCTCAAGCAATCACCAAGGGCATGGTTTGGAAAACTCACTCATCGTGGTTAAAGTTGCTTTGGATATCATCAATGCAACTCGATCACACCATGTTTGTCAAGACAACCAACCGCAGGAGGTCCATTCTAATTGTATATGTGGATGATATCATCCTTCTCGGAGATGACTCTCTTCGAGATCCGAACTTGAAGACTCTACTTGGCAAAAGTGTTCCAAGTTAATGATCCGGCTACCTCAAGTACTTTCTTGGTATGGAAGTAGCTAGAAACACCAATGGCATTTCGGTCTCCCAAAGGAAGTATGTCCTGGACTCTTCAAAGAAACCGGCATCTTTGGGATGCAAACTCGCCAGATCTCCAGTGAGACCCGGTCATACCTCTCTTGCATGGTGACATTGCTTTGTCGAGGAAGAACAATATCAAAGGCTTGTAGGCAAACTCATATACCTTTCTCACACAAGACCCGATATTGCATACGGGTCGATCCGTCAATCAATTCATGCATTGCCCTCTTGAGCAACATTGGGATGCGATGAATAGGATCTTCGAGGTATTTAAAATCCACTCCTGGCCAAGGCCTCAGACTTCACCAAGTCTACTGATAGATCAATCAAGCGTCTACACCGATGCGATTGGCCGGATGTCACATTGACGGAGAGGTCTACCACAGGCTATTGCTCATATATACTGGGAACCTGGTTACTTGGAGGAGCAAGAAACAACCTCATCGTGTCAAGAAGCGATCTTGAAAGTTCGAACTAAGGGCACTTGTACTTGGCATTTGTGAAGCTCTATGGCTAAAAGTGTCTTGGCGAACAACTTCAAAGAATCAGACAAAGAACCTATCACACTCTGTTGTGATAATAATTCACCTTATGCATGGCGGAAGATCCA
The DNA here is from genome assembly GCA_026214975.1 of Gentiana macrophylla. NCBI lineage: Eukaryota > Viridiplantae > Streptophyta > Magnoliopsida > Gentianales > Gentianaceae > Gentiana > Gentiana macrophylla. Next base: position 84,695,701 of record CM047815.1, read on the forward strand.
TCCATCATGATAAAACCAAGCATGTGGACATTGATGATTACTTTCTCGAAGAAGAAGAATGATGCCAAGATTATTCAACTCCAAAGATGTTCCCTTAGCGATCGAATCGCCGATATTCTTACCAAGGCTATTCCACCTCTTATGTTCAAGAGATTAAGTAGCAAACTTGGTCAGCATCAACATATACAACCCGATTTGAAGCGGGGTGCTCAGCAGATTCTCTTGAGCCTCGGGATTCGTGCATAATATTTTGTACACCTTATTTAATTGTAAAAGACATATTAATTGTGAGTCATATAAACAATTAATATGTCAAACTCTAGTTTACTTTATGTCATAGACATAACTTTTACTTTTTACTTTTGCATGCTTGCCGCCCACATCTACATACTCAAGTGGCCGCCCAAGCTAGCTAGCTAGTCTCTCTATCTCAATTGTATCTATTTATACATCTTTTTACTCAATGAATAAACCAAGTTGAAGTTTACTCTTGTGTTTATCACATTCTCAAACTCTCTTCAGGTTCATAGAACAGCTGTTGGGATCACTCTTTCCCAGAAACAGTATGCTACCAAGTTGCTGGAATGTTTTGGTTTTTTGGCAGCAAAGCCAGCTGATACTCCTCCAGCTACCAAAATTGTCATGAAGCCAGCTGATACTCCTCTAGCTACCAAAATGTAGGTAAACTCCTTTATCTAACAATAACAAGGCCATGCTTGTGTTTTGCAGTACAACAATTGTCACAGTTTTTGGATGTTCCCACAATTGCACACATGAAAACTGCACACCGTGTCCTCAGATATATCAAGAAAACCCTACATCACAGTTTGTTTTATGCAGTGGATACTACGTACTCTTACACTTTCAGGCTATGTTGATTCGGATTGGGCAGGTTGTAGTGTTACTAGACGATCTGTTTCTGGTTATGTAATGTTTTTGGGTTTTTCTGTTGTTGCCTGGAAGGCAAAGAAGCAAACCACAGTGGCACGCAGCTCAGCTGAGGCTGAAAGGGCTTTAGCCAATGCCACTTGTGAGGTCTTGTGGTTGCAGTATCTTTTACAAGTTTTGCAGGTGTTTGAGGGTTTCCCTACGAGTCTATCCTGTGATAATCAAAGTGCAAGACATATAGCACACAACCCGGTGTTTCATGAAAGAACAAAGCATATGGAATTTGATCATCATCCGATAAGAGAAAAAGTTCAAGCCGGGTATATCAAGCTCCTGCCTATCTCCTTGGTTCAGCAACTTGCAGATATTTTTTCTAAGGCCTTAGATGCCCCTGTCTTTAATTCCTTACTTTCACATTTTAGCCTTGTATCCCCAGCGTGAGGGGGGCTGTTGCTGTATATGTATTTTGAAGTTTTGGTAATATTCTGTTTAGATTCTGGAATATTCCGTTTTCTTTTTATTTTGTTTACCGGAAGTATAAAAGGATTTTTGTAATAGGAAAAACATAAGAAAAAGGTTAATAAAAAAATAGAGAGATGTTTTTTCTCTCCTTTCCCGTTTTTCCCTTTTTGGACCAAACCCTAGTTTTTGGTCAATTTTCTCTTCGATTTCGATTTCAGAAATTCTTCATATGCATGTACTCAATTGGGTTGCATGTGACTCTTGGGAAAAGAAGCAACACACGGCAGTTGAAAAATGATTGAAATGAGATATTGGTTCATTTGGAGCCTTTGACATATTTTATATATATATATATATATATATATATATATATATATATATATATATATATATATATATATATATATATATATATATATATATATATATATCAAGTAAGGACTGTTTTTATTTTTATTTTTAAAAGAGATTAGAAAAACAAAACTTAACAATATATCTAAGGGTAATAACATATGTGCATCTACGTTTTGCATAATTGAGTCAAAAGAGATTACTAATTAATCAGGCTTTCGAGTTCGCCGCTTCTAAATCATTACAAGTGTCATCTGATTAGAAGGTAATGATTGTTGTATCTTGTGAGACGATTGTGATTCTGTGGGCGAATTCGGTCTGAAATTGTGCTTAAGGATGAAGAAAGATTGCACTCGTCTCAATCCATAAGTTTTTCATTTACTTATTTTCCCTTTTATCTTTTCTGAATTTGTTAACTTTTCGGATCTTACACCATCTGTTAATTTGTTAATACAATATGTTAAAATAGTTAAAAGTACCAACAATCATAAGACGAATTTTTTTGTTTCTTTGTGTGTTAGAAGTTCAGACTTGCATGTTCGGGAGAACAATTGTTATCTGTTGTGTTGTGTTCAGGACAAATTGTTAGAAAAATTATAATCATCCTGAAGAGTCACCTAACATATATACGACCTTTGTGTCTGCATTCTACTGTTGAAAGAAAAATGAATAAATATCTGTTAATCGTATCTGCTATACAAATCTTTTACAGCATTTATTGATGGCTTCATCTTTTGATACTATAAATATAATTTTGCATGCTACTTCAATTCGTTCGTCAAAATCAAAGTCGATCGGTTTCGTAAGTATCAAATTAATTGGGTAAAAAGTGTTTAACTAGTGCAAATCATTGAGTATATATATGTTGATTTGGAAAATCTAAGTACCATAAACATATATATACTCCATGTTATCGATGATATACAAACTTGCTGAAGTATTAAACTTTGTATAATTTATTTACTTGAACAATAGTTGATACTTAAAGTTTGATCATGTTTAACGGAAATTCTTGTGTAAATAATGTGATATACAATAGCATGTTTATGTGCGAATCTTTCTGTGAATTTATTTTACATGATATGTACGATTTAAAACATCTTTCAAATTATATTGATATTAATTTTGGAGATGTGAAATGACTATGAAAAATCTACAACATAAAATTGTAGAAAAACAGCATGTTTTTGTGAAAAATGCAAAGTGTTGCCTATATACGGTTTTGGAAAATTATGTTAACAACATGATTTTGGTGTTAATATGATTCTACAAGAATGTGCATATAGTTTACTTGTAAGAACGATTTGAATTTTGGTTGAGAAAAATGTTGTGCCGGAAAATATATATATAGTCACAACTTTATGAAAAATTGAAAAAAAAATTGCTTACATTGTATTGTAGTCCAAAATATATTGTAATTACTCGCTCGTTTCTAAAAATTTAAATAATGAATGTCGTTTATTTGTTGTTGTAGATTACAGAATTGTTCATGTGATGTGTTTAAAGTGTTTGTGATTTTTTAAAATTGCGATATACCAATATCGGGGAAAAGAGTGCATAACAACTTTGATTGTTGATCTTCTATTTATGAACGTAAATGAAACGAACATTGGAATCAACCATTTCGTTGTCAATGGTGGTGTCAGAATGCAACACGCTTGGAAATTTCCGAGAATGGTTCGTAGACACGGGGCTACGCGCCATGTTTGTGCTATTATAGCCATGATTTCCGACTACCAAGTAGTGAAAGGGGGAAAAATTTAATGGGAAAATTCAGCCAGTTCTGAGGTTCTTCGCCAAGGGAAAGTTGTCTTGAAGATGACTTCTGGCAAGTTTTGACTCTGAACAATATGTTGCACGTGCCTAATATTCGTAAAAATTTGGTGGATTCCAGTTCCGGTGCAAACACTGGCAAGGGCTATTAAAGGAAGTTCAAGGGTGAAGGTCAGAGGCTAAGCCATTTAATGGTAAATGCTTTAATTGCGGGAACAAGGACACCGCAGTCCGCAGGAATGAATGCCGAGAGCCTCGGAAAGTTGAACAAGCAAACGTGGCAGAAATAGTCACCGAGACTATGGATGAATTGAATATGTTCGAGTAATGATTGCGAGAACATGATGGTTGAACTTCCTTTGTTAAACTTTGAATTTAATTCATGGTTTATGACTAATAAATTAATTTATACATTATTATTGTGTGTAATATTTGTATAAATTAGTATGTAGGTGTTTATCTAAACACCTTAATGGTTGTGATGACAAGTTATTATGAATATATGTACAATATGTTGTTGTTATATTCATATTGATTAGAGATTTTCTTTCGGTTTTGTGATGTACATTTCAAGATGTAAATATGAAGTTGTTGATGCATTTGTTGATGCGTTCAAATTGACATAATAAATAAGTTAATCAGTTCGTGGTGATCAAGGTGGAAAAGTGTGATTCAAGGTTTAATGAATTTCGTTTTAGTACTAACAATTTTCATCAAATTGTTGAACTACACTTACCTTAATCAATTAATGTTGCAAAATGATGATTACTTGAGGTTTACCCAAAACTTTTCGGGGAGAAGAATGTCTTCTGGACTGAAACTTCATCAGATTCTTGGAAATGTGGGGAAGTGATGTAACGAAAGCAAGAAATGGAAAGGAAGTTGAATTAATTCAGAATTCCTTGGAAAGATATTGCGTCTGGCTCAAAATCTATCATTGTTATTAGCATGCAATAGTCGGTAAGTGATAGAACAAGCACACAGTAATATGGAAAATGGTAAGTCACGATTCACACATCGTAGACACAATACCATTTGTTAGTTGATCTCTAATGGTTTGATTTCCTCGATTGTATAAAGTCGAAGGAGAATCCTGCGGATCCGCTTATAAAAACTTTTAGCTATAGATCGAGTGTCAATTTTTTGACAAACGGAATGGGACTGAAGCCTATACGCATGTTCCCTTGTGATGGTAACCCAACCATAGAGACTGGAGATCTCAAGATCATGGTTCAAAACGGAAAACTAAGTTATGAGGGACAGTTAGCACTTACCCATCCTGTTAATAACAAAAGTGTTTTCTGTGATTATGTTAGGTTAAGCTAATGCTTTTATTGACTCCTATTTTATGGATAAGCCAAGTTGGGTATTGCCGAGTACTCTTGATGGGAGATCACCTATGTAAATGTGAAGTGAGGCCGCTTCTGTGGGAATTTAAAGGCTTGAATTCTCTAAAACACTTTCTGAAACCAAGAGTGATCCAGGGCCAAAATGGACACAACCATGAGAACTCGATAATGGTAGGGAGTCTATTGTGTGGGTATCATTGTCTAGGCATACAGCAAAGCCTAAGCAATTCAAGACCTAGTTCATTGCTTAGCTGAGTATGTCCGATTGTATTCTACCAAGGAAGATTCAAGGCAGAAAACCACCTCGCCCGATGCAATAGATTTTCGCTTGTAATCTCTTCAATGTCTACAATGCATATGCATTAACATTGCATTTTTGTGGGGGGGAGGTCATAATTTCTCATTCATGTGGGGGATTGTTAGAAATAATAATCCGATAATCGCTTATACGGATTAAGGGCCTTTCTATATCCGAATAAGTGATTATAGTTTATATGATGTTATAATTTTATTTTATTCTGGTGAATGAGGAAATTATTATTTAAAGATACACAAATTAATAAAATTTGGTTATATGACATGGATTATATATGTAATGTATAAATAAATATATATATATATATATATATATATATATATATATATATATATATATATATATATATATATATATATATATATATATATGTAAATAAATAAATAAATGAATAAATAAATTTGGTTATATGACATGGATTATATATGTAATGTATAAATAATAAATAAATAAATGAATAAATATATATATATATATATATATATATATATATATATATATATATATATATATATATATATATATATATATATTAATTTGAGAAAAGGAATTGCCGCAATGACTTTACAATCAAATTTCAGGAGATGCATGTACTCAATTGGGTTGCATGTGACTCTTGGGAAAAGAAGCAACCCACGGCAGTTGAAAAATGATTGAAATGAGATATTGGTTCATTTGGAGCCTTTTGACATCTTATATATATCAAGTAAGGACTGATTTTTTTTTTTAAAAGAGAGTAGAAATACAAAACTTAACAATATATCTAAGGGTAATAAAATATGTGCATCTACGTTTTGTATAATTGAGTCAAAAGAGATTACTAACCAGGCTTTTGAGTGTCATCTGATTAGAAGGTAAGAATTGTTGTATCTTGGGAAACGATTGCGATTACCGTGGACATGAATTCGACACAAATTCGTCTTAAGGATAAAGTGCTAGACTCGCCTCAAACCATAAGTTTTCCGTTTACTTATTTTCGCTTTTATCATTTCTGAATTTGTTAACTTTCGGATCTTACATCATCTGTTAATTTGTTAATACAATATGTTAAAATGGTTAAAAGTGCCAACAAGCAACGTCTCAATCGAGCACAGTAGATGTATAGAAATAATAGGTAATTTTCAAGATTTAAACGATAAGATGTTGTTGGCCACAAATCCCAAGTCAGTGGCCTTAAGTTTTTGGCTAATGGCATTTGGTGCAAAACAGAGCCATAAGTGAGAACTAATGACCTTAATAGTAGGAGTTACTTTTCCCTACTTATATAACCCCTTTTTAGTAGAAGCCATAAAGAAATGAGGAACTCCAACATTCTAGCGCTACAAAATCATCTCATATATTGACTTTGTTAATTTACGTTTTGTCGAAGAGAATGTTGGGATACCAAAAAAGTTTGCCGTCTTTAAAATGTCACTACATGAAACATGTAATCCATTGTATCTTGAGAAATATATGCTACAGTGAATATTATATTAGATCAAATTGTTTTAAGGACAGAGTGCTCGCACTCGCATTGGTTTGAGGCTTCTAATTCTATTTAATTTTTGTATTGTCGTACTTGCAATAACAATTGGATTACATGAATAAAATTGTTGCAATTTAATTTGTGTATTTATTTTAGCACATCCTACTTATTTTACCCAGAATGTAAACTTATTTACAGACCATGCCTTATTATTTAAGGGGACATTTATTCACAACATATCTGATCTATCACTACAGCACTCTACCGTTTTCATCACACCAAAAAACAAAATCTTGAATTTCAAATATTTTTTATTCCTTATTTACTTCACATTTTCAACATTTACACCATACTTTTGTACCATTTCCACTCCATTTTTTTATTACGAATTAGTCTCTTAATTTTGCACTACCTTATATCTCACACCACTACCTACAAACAACATAATTTCCCTCCAACAAAATATCTTCATAAACCCATTCCACAAACCATTCATCTTCATAAATTCTTCATCCTAATTATCAGGGGCGACTCCAGGAATTTCGACATGGAGGTAAAAATTTATCAATTTTTTTCCGTATCATACATATGTTTGGATATTCAATTCTATACATTTAATTATGAGCAATAGGGGGTCGATACATAAAAATAAGGAGGTCAGTTTCATATATATATGTGTTTAAAAAAAATCTCTATTATTTATACATAATATTTTTATTTTAGGGGGTCGGTCGCACCCCCAATCTACAAGGTAAAGCTGCCCATGCTCATCATCATTAAATTAATCACCCTCATCATTCTAAATCATTGTATTCATCACCTTCATAATCACAAAACCTTTCATCTTCATCATCTTCGAAGTATATCACCATCTTCATCAATTTTTTCTCTTCGTAATCATCATATTCTTCATAAAACCCTCGTTGGAGAAATTGGGTTTCAAGCAAAATCATTTAAATTGGTGTAACAGACATGTTAAAATACAATAATGTACATGAAATTAGTGTATTGAACTCTTATTTTGGGTTTGATGATCGAAAGTTGCAAAAGTTCAAACCTTTTATTTCGCCCACTGTCATTGTTGCTATTTATCTTTTTTTTTTTTTCAAAGTCGATTGTTGTACAATCGACACTCGGGATGTCAATTGTAAAACAATTGCCTTTAAAACACTCGAATTGATCTGGGCAATATAAAATTGTGATTTTTTTCTCCAATCGACTTACAAATCCAATATTTTCAATCCAATGTTGTTCAAAAGCCTTTTTGAATCTTCAAAAATTGCATTTTTAAAAATATATGAAGAATATAGGAAAATGGGTTTGGTCGTATGAAAATGAGTTTGGGTTTGGGTTTGAAGACAAAGTATATATATGAAAATATATGAAGAAAATATGAAAATGGGTTTGGCGTAATAGGCATTAATTAAAGCCTATTATATACTATCATTAATGCCTATTATGGTGATTGGAAAATGATTTTGGGTTTGAGGATGAAGATGAAAAGATGATGAAGATGTGGGGTTTTTCTAATTTTTAAAAGTTCGGGGGGAGATATAAAAATATATAAATCTGTGTGTGTGTGTGTGTTTTTTTTATATTATAATTTTTAATTTTGAAATAAAAGTGTGATGTATCGATAGATTTCGAAATACTGAAATAATAGGTGTGGTGCAACTAGGGGTGGCATCGGGTCGGGACCTGACCCGTAAACCTCCTACCCGAAACTCGTCCCGACAAGATTCGGGATTCAATTTTTCTTCCTGAGCCCGTACCCGATAAGTGTCAGGTCCCGACAATCGGGATATCCGAATGTTCGGGATCCCGTCGGGTCGGAAATGAATGTCCCAAACATATGATGTTAAAAAATATTCATGTTAATATAAAAAAATGACAACAATTACTTGATCAAAACAATAGTTCAAAAGGTGGTGGTGGAGAAATGAGTTAACGGCGACAGAGTCGACGCCGGTGGAGGCGGGTGGCTTTTGTGAGTAAGAACACTATGGAATATTAGAGAGAGAGAGAGAGAGCAGAAGAGAGGTGCAGAGAAAGTGGGAAACGGCGGAAGCGGAGAGTGTAGTATGTTTATGTTTTTAGTATTTAGGGTTGTGAGTATTTATATCGGGATGAAAAATGTTATATGTATATGTATATGTGTGTGTGTGTATATATATATATATATATATATATATATATATATATATATATATATATATATATATATATGTGTGTGTGTGTGTGTGTGTGTATGTATGTATGTATGAATTGGGTCGGGATCGGGAACCCGACAGGATTAAGTTTTATACCCGATCCCTTTCCTCAGTATTTTTCGGGTCAGGAAAAATCCCGAAATTTCGGGATCGGGATTTTTCGGGACGGGTCGGGATTATCGGGAAATTTGCCACCCCTAGATGCAACAAGTAAATATTACATTTTTTAATTAAAATGTGATGTACTGGTAGATTTGTTGTGCTGCGAATAATGACCCCTTATTTTACCTTGTTTTAGTCATACTACTCCAGGACACCATTCATGCTTTGCTTTTCGTACTTTGTCGGTAATTATGATTAAATAATATTGAATTCTTCTCTAATCCTTTTTTCAAATAGCACATTCTTTCTTTCTTTCTTTTGACATCATTTAAATCCAATGTGCAACTTGGAATTCGATTCAATGTGCAGATGGAGGAACTAGATAATTCTACACGCGCCGCCGCCGTCCGGCTCGGCATTTGCTCGGATCGGATATATTAATTCTTTGGACAAAATTTCTTTATGAAATTAACCAAAATATTAATTTTATTTTTGGCATGTGATTTTGTCATCCGACCAATCAGAATCCAAGAATTCGTGTGATTGAGTCATCCGATCAATCAGAATTTAAAGATGCGTCATCCGACCTATCAGATTGAAGGATTTTTATCCCAACATGCGTGGGGAATAAATGGGGCAGCCAAGCTTATTTCCTTGAGGGAAAATCCGGCCATTACTTTTCTAAGGGGAAAAGTTTGATGATGTGTTTCGGCCAATCAGATTCAAGCATTGACTCCACCTCTCCACTATATAAAAACACCCGTGGATGAAGGTTGATATAAGATTTTCTCTTGTCTTTTCCAGCACAAAGAGTCTATCATATAAATCTAGTTCTTAAGTCAAAGGGAAGTCGGAGTACTCTGTAAGTTCTCCGGTGCTCGGATTGTTGAAGTGCCTCTCAATCCGAGACGTAAGCCGTTGTATCTTGGAAACATTTGCTACTACCGTTGACACTATACCGGAGCAATTTGTCTTAAGGAAAGAATAACTACTCGCCTCGGTTTGATCTATAGTCCTTTATTTTATGCGTCATACTATTTACTATTCATTGTTCGAATCAGATCTGAACGCTATAGTCATTTTGTTAGATCTAGTAAATTAAACGAACCTTATTTTCATGTTAGTTATTTTTGATCTTATTTGCCATAATTTCTTCAGTAAATTATGTATCTGTTCCGTAAATCACTCCACACACGATACACTTTACCAACATATCAATGGTCTACTTCTATCATTTTTAATCTTATTTTGTGGTATTGTTTGCAAACAAACCAGTATAAAGAATTTATTGATCTTCTGTCATTGAACATAAATGAAAAAAAAACACCGAAATGAATCATAATGTTGTTGTGTCTACTATGACAACTGTTGTTGTGATTGTGCTTGATGTGGCACTGTGACCGTGTCTGTTGTGTAACAGGTTGTTGCACTTTGATTGGTCCATCTCATCGTGTACATGAAGAGAGATCTAAGAAAGTTTGACGGTTTGAACTTCAAAATATGACAATAAAAGATGTTTTAAATGGTCATATTGAGATTGGTCATTACTTTGACAAAAAAACGCTTGTTGCGCCGAAAATAAATGTGAACAGTTACACATTTCTGCACCACTTTGTTCGGTGGAAGGAGAATTGTATTATTTAATTTTCACAGATTGTGTGATTTAAAGGTTGTGCAAACCCGTGATGGTAAAAAGTACTTTGACACTTGCACAAGATATTGTTGTGTTTATTTGCTAAGAAGAAAATACAAGGCACTCGATGTGTTTAAAACTATTTCATTCCGTCCCCAATTTGTTTGGGACGTTTTGGAACTCTAAAGATTTAAGGAGACATCATTTATTAGCTTGTCAACTCATTAAAAACATGACTGCTTTACAATTATATCCTTATTTCATTGTCATTAATCTTCTTAATAAATGTAGTTATGCGGCATTTTAGGAATTTAAGAAGAACTTTTTAGTTTAAATATTAGTTATGAGACTTATTTTGAAACATCCATATTAGCTTGTCTACTCATTAAAAACATGACTGCTTTACAATTATATCCTTATTTCATTGTCATTAATCTTCTTAATAAATGTAGTTATGTGGGTATTTTAGGAATTTAAGAAGAACTTTTTAGCTTAAATATTAATTATGAGACTTATTTTGAAACATCCATAAAAGGAATAAGTCCCAAACAATTTGGGACGGAGGGAGTATAAAAATGAAGTTGAAAATCAACTTAGCAAAAGAATCAATATGGTTCGTAATGATCGAGGTGGAGAGCATGATGCACTATTTAATGAGTCTTTGTTGTGGTACCAAAATTATTAATCAAACAATTGCACCAATAGTCGCATCAATCAAACGGTATAACTGATGCAAAACCAGACCCCAAAAAATATGATGAATGCTATGTTGATAGGTTCGTGTTTAATCCATAATGTGTGGGGGGAATTGAAGTGATTTCCTCCGCGAATGTCATTCTTTGTAGAATTCAGTCAAAGAAGATGGATAAGACCTCATATGAGATGTAAGAAGGCTACAAGCCTAACTATAAATACTTGAAAGTGTGAGGGTGTTTGCAAAGGTTGAAGTAACTACTCCCAAACAAGTAAAATAGAGCCTAAAATGATTGAGTGCATATATTCGTGTGATATGCGAATAATAGTAATGCATATCGATTTTGGTGCACAAGATTGACATCCCTGATGTACATGAAAATGTCATCATTGTCGAAGATGTCTTTCCATGCAAAGACAAAATCAAAGCGGATTCAAGTTCAAGTAATGAACTTGTGAGTCTGTTGGAAATGATACTAAAGAAATTGAGGAGCTGCGTCGTAGCAAGAGAGCTAGGACTTCAACATCATTTTGTCCAGATATTCTAAACTATATGGAAGAAAATGAACCGAGGACATATGTTGAGGCAATCTCGACTCTAGAAGCACCATTCCGGAAAGAGACAATCAATAGTGAAATATAATTCATCATGCAAAAACACACATGGAAGTAGGTTGACTTTCCACCTGAAAGTAAACCACTTGGATGTAAGTGGATCCTGAAAATGAAGCTGAAGGCATATGGATCCATTGACAAGTATAAGGTCAATTTTGTAGCCAAGGGATATTGACAGAATGAAGGCTTTGACTTCTTCGACATATTCACCGGTTGCAAGAATCACTTCGATAAGAGTTCTCGTTGTGATTGTTGCAGTCTATAATAAGGAGATCCATCAAATGGATGCTAAAACTGTTTCTTGAATAGTGAGTTAAAAAGAAGATATATACATGTAACAACTTGATGGATTTGTAGTTCTAGGACAAAAACAAAAGGTGTGTAGACTCATGAAGTCGTTGTCCAGGCTGAAACAAGCGCTGAAGAAATGACACTTAAATTTTGACAATGTGATGTTATCAAATGAATTGATGATTAATGAGGCCGGTAATAAATTATGGTAAGATAAATAAAACAATAATTGTTGCAAAAAAATAAAATTAATTGGTTATGTAAAAACGACTTATATTTTAGGATAAAGTCAAATATGTATATTGATTTATATTTTGGAACAAAGGGAGTATGATACGAAGAAGATTGACCTCGGTCCTTCACAGGAATCGATGGCGCGCACATGCGCACAATTCTAGAACAAAATAGAATTTAATCTAGTTTGATCGTCTTCACTCTTGACACGCCAGTATTCTGATAACACGGTCATGTTACGCCCATGGGCGGACCCATTTGGATTAGCGTGGGGCCACAACCCCTATTGAGATCCGAAAGAAAAATTATATTTATACGACATAGTTTTGTTGTTAAATGTAAATAAAAACACAACAAATATAAAATATCCCTATTGAATCTTCAAATTTGTTCTGGTGCCTTGCTGCTCAGATTTTTTTTATACCGGGTCTGCCACTGCACTTCATCCTCTCTGATCTTTGTAATCGATATGTGTAATCGATATGAATGATGATCTACGTTTCTTGTGGAGCTGAAGGCTCAAAACAAGGCATTTGTATATTCGTTTCATCGCAGATGCATGGGGTGGGACAAGCAATATCCCTACAATCAAAGGAACCACATTCATCTTCAAAACACTCACCCGTAATTTCATTGCATGTGCATGAGGTATCTGGACACCCATCAGTTACGCAGTCACGAAATGAATAACAATCAATCCTCTCATCATAGCAGTCGCCGGAATTTGTATTGCATTGGCAGGTTTTTGGACACCCTTTGTTTACACAATCTTTAGATGCAGAGCAAGTAAATGAAGGTTCCAAATCCTTCATCTTCCTTAACCTTAATGTTGAACGTCTGCTGCTTGCTATTAACTTTTCTCTTTGGGTCGTCGGAGCCGGCACCGGCACCGGCACCGGTTCCACATTTGCAATAGCTGTTTTGATACCCACAAAAAAAAAAAAAGGTTGTGCACTGAGTTAGAGATATAAGTGAATATGGGGGATCTGAATTTTTTGGTTATTTCATTAAAAAAAAATATATGGCCATCTGCAGATTTAATATCAATAATTTAATACCGATATAAAAAAAAATTGCACGGTTGTTGGGTGCGTGAGTGCGTCCACCTCTGTCGGTGAAGTGTACATATTAAATATAGTTAATACCACCACACTCGACCCACCACAATGAAATTTGACCTTTCAAGAATATAATTTATACAGATTTCGATTCGAAATTTGCACGAAATGTGATGTTAGTGTAATTAACAATACCCTAAATATTGAAATAGAGGCAAGAGTGACTCACCAAATGTCATGAAGCAAAAGCAGAGAGTAAAAAGATGAACGATTTTAGCCATATTGTTATCACCTCTCTCTCTCTCTCTTTGAATTTTATTGGTAATATGAGAAGTAAAGTTCTACAGATGATGAATAATCAAATGGGAATTTATAGCGACTCCAAATGGTAGCTATTGGAGAACTTGATAGTGAAATTTTAACTTGTTTACTATATTTTTACATTGGGAGATTGAGGGAGAATGACAAAAATATTTCATCAATTGAGTAGAAGGACAGTCTTTTGAAACTTTTGCATAAAGAACAAAGCTATTTATTCACTGTCGAAATTCACTTGTGTTCGAAATTCATTATCGAAATTCACTAATTTTCAAAATTCACCGCCGAAAGTCATTTGATTTTCGGATTCACCTTAGAAGATTCACCGATTTTCAGGATTCACTGTTTGTCATTCTCGCTATAAAAATTATGCAGTTGTCCTTCTCCCTATAAAAAATATGTTCCTGATTATGTTCTTATCACTAATTTCCCATTTTATATTTTCAAACTTATTATTTTAAAGCTTTTGTATACTCAGATTCCTAAATCATATATTTCTACCATCCTCAAACTGATGGACGGACAAAGTGAGAGGGTGCACACGCACGCGCACACAACAAAAACAAAACAAAACAAAAGCACTCACCCTTCTGAGTTACTAGGTAGAGTACTAGACGGAATAAGAGAACGAGCCAAACGATAATGTATATGAAGCGACGAATATTAACTATGAACTTTATCAGTATTCATGTCATGTGAATCCTCTACACCGTCTTGCCGTGCCTGCCCTATTTACAAAAAGGATAAGAAATAGTCTTTACGCCAAAACTGAGCATCTCGTACAGCGGCAGGGATACGAAACTAAGTATCGACAAGGCCAAAATTAATCATTTACATTCCTATGCTAAATTAATAAAAAAGAATTCTGCAGCCAAAATCTTTGAATCAAATACTTGCCTATGCTACCATGAAATATTAAGCATCATTGACTAGCCGCGGGGCAATAAGGTGCCGGTGATGTACCCTTGATGACTCTAGTATTGTATGAACCACAAAGTCCACACTTATGATATAACCAGTGAAACCTTGCTGTGCCTTTTCCTTCACAATCATGGCAAAGGATATCCTGCAAACCCATTTAACAACTATTAATGAATTAGAATCAAAATATTGATCTAAAACACATTTTTGAGGAATAAATCGAACCAATATGTGTTATCAGTATCACAAAGACGGGTACAGACTCACCTACATTACAGAAAGTGATTAAAAAAAAAAAAAAAAAATTGGCTTCCAACAAATGACACGAGTAAACAGTACCTGCTGACGGTCCCTGTATTCTACTGGAAGCACTTCATTAGCTAACAAAGCATCAAGCATTTCAAAGTACACCTGGAATGTCAAAGAACTTCTTAGGCAAATTAACAATGGAAAGCACTGCAATTGTACAGATTGCCGCTACTTGTCGTGAAGAGTATGGAAAATTAGAAGTCATACTAAAGACCAAACTAAAAACTTGTGTACAAGCATTAGAATTTTGAGCTTATAAAGCTTGAGTTATACGAGAGTCAACCTTCTTTGCTTCCCTGAGTAATGGTAACGAGTAAAAGGACTCGTTTCTTGCAACAAATAAATTCTAAGATATTCTTTGCTGAAAGGATAAGGAAAGAGAGCTCTCACCGCCATATCACCCATGGATTTGCTGCATATTGGACAAACATAGTTGCTGCTAGCATATGCCTGGCAAAAGTAAATTGTATGACATCCAAATCATACATCGATCCAGTGAAATAATTAATCCAGCAATGAGGGGAAAAGAAAACACACACACACACACACCCACACACACAAACAATTGGGAAAAACCTGAAAGCATGCCGAGTGCATGTAATGACCACAAGGTAAAGGCCGAACTGTAGCACTGGATGTAAACAAAAACTCGCAACAAATGGGGCAATTTGTCTCTAAGGCCTTCTCCAAGCACTTATGGTCTTCTAACTTCATTGCTAAACAACAATTGCATTTCATGCAGTGGAAAAAATCAACTCCAAGACCTTTCCCTAGGCGGCACAAATTGCAGGATGGGCAATGATATACAGTTCTGCAGTTAAAACATGATGCAACCAAATACATATCACCAAGACATATGAAAACAATGTAACATGAAAGCATTTGACAAGAAAGCATTTCATATGAGTTCTTCGACGCTGTAAATTTCAAAAAATGTCACTGTATTCTCTTATTAAAAACTAATCAACACATAAAAAAGCTTATGATGGAAATAGCAAGATTGAATATGCTATATCTATTTACTGAGTCGGCAAGACAGCCTCGGTGACAAACATGCTGAGGCCCACCTGGGCCGACATTCCTGTTCGATTCCTACTGTTTCTATGTATAAGCAAATGTACTAAAGAAAATTATTTAACCTTTCCAGCCATTTGCCTACGGAGAGAACGTTTTGCACTTGAATGTGCATTTCACATACCTCTCATCATCAAAAAACTTGCAAATGTCGCAATAGTATTTTGCCATCGGAAAACCATTGCAAGAAGGAGTTGTGCACACTGGTCCAATAGGTTGAACATTCAGGCAACGCATACACATCATCTCCGTGGTTGCTCTCCTGTAAAAAATTAAAAGAAGTCAACATCCACCTAATATGAGCAAAAGTTTCATTAAGCAGGCAAGTTTTACCGCTCCATTGAATGGTCGCTCACTTCATCATGGCAAAACCTGCACGTGAACAACTTCCCACAACATGCAGCACGAAGTTTGCAATTTCTTTGTAATGTTCACATCCAAATAATTGTTTCTCTGCATCTTGATATGATGGCGCACGTCCATTTACATCTTCACTGTTGATGTTTCATCAGACGATGCTTGTGATTTCTGCTGATAAGCTATCCAACGACTGTAGGACAAAATTTTACTAGTAACTAGATCTATTTATTTAAGCAAACAAGTCCATGGGTGAATGGTGAAACAGGAATAAAATTGAGGAAATCAATACAGCATTCTTGAGACAGACCTAGTCATGAGATTTTGTATTAAATATGCTTTTCTCCTTGGATCCAGCGCTGAATCTCTGTGAACCTTTCTAATCTCGGTTTCAAGTTCAGTTTGATTCATGCGGAAAATGTCATTCCAACCAGGTTTGAACATTTGATCACCCAGATCTACGCTTTCATGAGATTCAATGCCTACAAATAGATTAACTGAAGCTGAAATATACGCTAAAAAGAAGAGCCACCAGCAAAAAAATAAAATAAAATAAAAAATAAGAAGGAGTTGGTCCCAGATGTTTAGCGCAAACCTTTCCCAGAAGTGCTTATCTCTGAAAGTTCAGGTTGTTCAGGTATTTCAGGAGCTCTTCTCCAGCATTCTTTCAGCCATTCACCGAACATTGTGTTTCTTGTGGCCTGCTTCAGAGTATCCATCATATTATTTTGCTCATCCTGTGTAAGTGCAGAAGTTACCCAAGGTAGCATAGATTGAAGTACTTCTGCTCCGGTGGTTCCAATTATTCGTCCCACAATTTTCTCCTGCTCCTCTAGGGTAAAGTGTTCATCAAATAGTGGCCATAGCTCCAGTTCTTCCCTATATATATGTTGCTGCAGGCTGACCCTTATTGATTTGCACATGCCCTGAACCTTCGTCACCAGTTCATTGTATTTTGCTGCAACCGCTTCATCATTGTAGGCACAATCAAAACTTTTTGATTCAACATCCTTGATCTTACCGGCCCCCGTCAAAGCATCATGAAGTCTTGAAAGATCAGATAGCGCACATGATATTTCTGCAAAAAGCTCCTCCTCTTGTTTATGGTCTAGCGTGTACGAGTAACTTACATTGTGCAGGGCTTCTTTTGATTCAAGTGCTGGGAACACTATTGCGTCTTCAGCATTGCTGTGTGCTCGATATAATCCCCATAGAAGACGGAATCTTCCAATAAATTGCTGAAGGAGAGTATCACTACAGTCACTTAACCTACAAGATTCAACATCTAAATATTCCAGATCTTTACGTATTGCTTTATGAAACTTAAAAATGGTATCAATAGGATGGACAGCGCGTTCAAGACCAGAACAGCTATTATCCACTTCCCAGACGAAAAGGCTGGAATCAAGAGCAGGAGCTGATGTGCCAAAGGAGAGTGACCGCAAGGACTTCGGAGTTGAAACTGTACTCAGTCCATATTGATTGTTATTAACGCCCAACCCTGGAACACAACATGATTGCTCTTGACTTGGAGCATCATCAGAAGAGCTAGACTGAATTCCTTCCATGCAAAGCGTGGGGTGGTTTCGTTTCTCTACTTTTTCCCCTGCATTTGACCCTTTAAGTGCACAAGGACAGGATCCCCTAACACAATCTTCTTCAATGTCATAAAGTCTTTGCACAGGGCAGCAACCAGTAACAGTGGAGGACAAACACACACCATTGTCGCGACCTTTGCATGCCCAACCAGAATATAGTGTTACCAAAGCAGCATCAGGTACAGGAGCTGGGAAACCACATATGTTCAAGTTAAAAACAAACACTACCAATCCTGCCCCAATCTCCAAGAACTAATGGGATTGAAGATGCAAACCTGCCAACTGCATATTCTTGAGAAAATTCCTGGCTTCATCTTCAGTTAATGTTCCTACCAGCCATGGCAAGACACGCTCAATCAACTTCAATGGCATCAAATTGAGGCTTTGATACAAAAGGTCTCTTTGTCTTTTGAAGGTAAAATGCTTCCTTGCAAGCGGAAGAACCTAGGTGCAAGTGATACAAAGTCAAGTAACTAACTTAAGCAGACAGAGGACGAGAATATTCTTGATGATCATATTTTTCAGGTCTAGTTCAATAACTTAGTATAGAATGTGTATCGATGCTTCAGATTGCTTCGGTATTCAAGTACCTGAGCTTCTTCATTGTGGAAGTGTTGCTTGATACTCTGAAACAATAAATCTGCATGGGTACATAACCTAGTGAAAATGTCAGCAGTTAAAGCTGAATCGACTCCTGCACTTTGAATTTTTTCAATTAGGCATTGCAACTCCTTAAACTGGCTTTCCTCTTCAACGTGCTCCTGGAAAAAATAGACACTCCCGTCTACAGCAGGAAATATGACCTTATCCTCAGCCACACTGAAGACACATAATAGGGGAAGAGACAGCAAATTTGTCAGCGAAAAGATACATGACTTTGAAGTCTCAGTATTTGAAAAAGCAGTAGTCTTCTATGTTGTATAAATCAGGAAACATGCCATTGCATGAACCAATCAAAGCAGATTTTTCAACAGATATAAAGCATCTACAACAAATTAAATGCCGCAGCATTAGCTATTGCATACTTCCAATTTCATGGAAGAACGCTTCTTTATCTTGGAGCAATCAAAGGAGAAAAGAAAGGCACAGCAAAAGTAAATAGATATGAAAGATTATCTATATTTTATTTATGGCAACACTAAATTCGACCATAATTTTGGGAGGAATAAGACTACTGACTTCAATTACAATTACACCAAAACATAAGACCTCAATTATTTATAACTCTAAAACCCCAAAATAGAAATGCCCCAGATAAGCATATCAGAGAATCTAAGATGTATTGAATACCTGTGAAAGATGCAAACCTCAGATATAAATTGGACCCTTCCATAGAATGCTGACAAGTCAGAAAAATCCGCCATTGACTCAATCTTCCTAGCTTGATCAGCTATGTCATTTAATTCTTTTTTGATAGCTCTGTGCCAGTGTAAAATTTCATTTATTGGATGCACGACTCCGAGATCAGCAGCATCATTCAGGGTCATAGTATATTTCCTTTTAGTAGTCTTTGAAGGAACACATGCACAGCTTTCCTCTGAATTTAGCTGACTCATGTTGTCATCATGTCGGTTCATATTATCATCATGAGAATTCAGATAACATTGACTTCGAAGACAGAAATCAGAACATTCAAACATACTGTCTCTACTTTCCATCCATTTGAAAACAACCTTCAATCAGAGAGAGACAACCATACTTGAGGGGAGAAAAGTAGTAGTGAAAAATCATAAACCTAAGAGTAATATAACCATATAAGCACATTATAGTCCTTCCCAATGGAAGACAAGAAAAGAACATAATGGACCCAAACAGGTTTCTACCTGCTGAAGGAGCTTCTCCTTTGGAACAATTTTACATAACAACCGACACATATTCTGATACTCATCCCGTGAAATAGATAACGAAAGCCAGGGTAGAAACTTCTTCATCATATCTACAGGAATGCTACACATGAATTGCCAAACCAAGGATGCCTGTTCTTCAGGCGAAAACTTTTCAATGAGCAGAGGGAAGACCTGACATACAAGAATACTTGACATCAAACACTGAAACAATGGTAGCATTAAGACAAATGCCACCTTCAAAAATTTTACTGCACACATTTAGAAAGCCTAATTTCGCTGTCCACGATTAGTACCCAGAGATGTACTGAGATTTCCTCTGTTTTATTAGGCAAATGTTCAGACAAAATATTACATAAACCTAATAAAAGTGTAGAAACTTAATGAAATGGTTCAAGAATCAAAGGAGGAGTTCATGCTATTATTTCAACTGTCTGAAAACATGGAAGTTATCAAATTGTGGAGCAAAAAGTTATAAACCTGCTCTTCTTCCTTAGACATATGCTGGCTAAGCGATGTTAGCAGTGCACCTGTACATGCTGCTAATTCTCTTGGGAAACTCTCATCACCCATCTCACAAGAATTAAGCAAGTCAAACAAGTGATCAAAAAGATCGCTTTCACCCCTGTGCTCCAAGGAATATGTTTGAGCTACATTCTTCACTCTTAGGTCAAGTGCATGAAAGATGACCTGAAAAAGATAAAGTATCGTTTAAACTCACTCCCAGAACATCTGTGGACCCTTGGCCAAGCAAACTAACATCAAGTCACAATGTTATAAAAGAGACAAGATATGCCCTATGCAGCAGAATATTAACTATGGTTAAGTAATACAATAAGACTCCTGCGACAAGTAATCACATGCGGAATATATAAACTAAACAGCTGAATTCAAGAAGTCCTGTGATAGGCAAAATAGGTCCAATTATGCCGTAGGCACCGAATATCAGTATAACATCATAGAAGTATGACTTAATAACTACATGGAAATCCTGTGATAGCTGTGGGCATCTAGAATTAGATAAAAGAAACTTTCTGTGTGGATCCCCACTTTCAAGCTATCAATTTCATCGTATTCATTGCTCCTACAATCTTCAAATAGAATTTGATTTTGTCCAACAAATGTCAATTCTTGAATATCAACTAAATTAACTTATAAGAACCTCTAAAATGCAAAGTAATGTTGTTGGACGATACATAACCACATAATGACATCTAAAAATAATAACTTGATGATGCTCAATTAAGCACCACTAATTTAATAGGGCCAAATATAATCCAAGGATGAACTAAAAGAATAAGGACGGCTAAAATTATAGTAGAGGTAGGGTTTTGTGGCTGAGCCCAAGAATGTATCTCGGATTGCCTACGTATCATGTGTCTTGTCCAGGAATCAAGCCTTACGTAGTTCCTGGAGTTATGTATTTATAGTCATAAATCCGCGTTAAGCCCTGAATTATAAAGCGGCGATGTCTATTGACGTTAATAACCCTTATTGGGCCTAGACCCTTTCCCAAATAATCCCATGGATACTGGGCTTGTGAAGTTGGGCCGGACTTCCGGTCTCGACTTGAAAATCTCCGACATGGGTGTTCGAGATAGACACTTGTATAACTCTTTTGGCTGTTGTGTCCTCATCGACACACTTGTCCGGTTCGACCCACGGTGATTGTTGTAGGCTTGGATTCTCTAAAACGCCAGCTGGACCGATCAGATAATTCCACACGGAGGGGTGAAATCCCGTATCGTCATAACTTATCTAGCATATTGTGGTAATTTATCCTATATTTAGCAGATTACAGAATTAGTGATGACTTTCAACTGAGAATATCACTTTGTATAAAGTAACATTCTTTTAAGGCATCATAACTCCTTGAAGGTCCCCATTTCCACATGTAACATGGTGGACTAAAACTCCTACCACGATTCAGATACATAATAAGAGCAAACCGACAGCAAGAATTTATGCACGCAATTGAATAGCAAATTCAGTATGGATAACACAAGCAAACAACTAAACCAGCATAATCAAAATAAGACTGAATGCGCATGTGACTTAGTATAAGCACAACCTCCACCAATTCTAGTAATTGGAAAAAGAAAATGCCGTAACATGCTAAGTACAAGTGAATTACGCAGCTAAAAACAGTTGAAAGAACAGAAAGCTAACCTCGTCTTCAGCATTAGAGTGGTGTTTGTACATTAGTCTCAGAAAACGATACCGCTCCGCCAGCGGTTTAATGTCAGCTAGTTGACCGGTAGCAAACTCCAAAGCCGAGCGGTAAAGAGATTTGAGCTCCGACCTAATTGCTCTGTGAAAAAACAAAAGCAACAAAATCGGTGCGTTCTGCTCTGCAACGCATCCTTTTCCTGATGAAGACTTGGACTCCGTCGCCGTAGCATTATTCAACGTTCCACTTAGCAACACCGCCACTCCTCCTCCTCTTCCTTCACCTCCTCCTCCTTCCTTCCCCTCCGTCGCCATTCCCAGTCTCTCTTCACAATACCTAGCTACTCAAAATTCAGTTACACTACACAACACATACAGCAATTCCCTCCGTATACACAGCTCAAGGCAGGTGAGCCTAAAGATATGTCCCTATGAATAATTATGAACCAAATGATGAAGAAGAAAAAAACAAAGGATTTCAATTCAATATACAAATGTAAACAGTGTTGTTGAAAAGAAAAATGAAAAATTGCGATCAACTTCCAGAAGGAGATGAATTGGTGTTTTTAACCATTCCCTCTGTCTGAGTTTCTATGTATTGTCTGTATCCATATTGTGGGGCTGAATATATATATATATATATGTATGTGGCTTTGTTACATGTGGAGGGTGTACGGATCCGGTGGAAATAGTAAATGGTTATCATAAATGATTTTTTTTTTTTTTTTTGGTTTTTGAAAATTGATAAATTCATTTAAATTTCTACTATATATTAATCCAATATATATATATATATATCCGTAATACCTCACAACTTGGGTCTGATGACGCTATTTGAGGCATAATGGATCTAGTAACTATTTAGACACATCGTCATTGCGTGACCTAAAATGATTAATCCGAATTACCAAATCCATTATATCTCTAGCTTATATCTTAGTTATAAAAATATACAAAGAGTAGTTGAAAATATCCACTTTCACAGACAAATAACTTGATCTTGCTCAGTTTGCCGACTATGTAATCACGAAGAAGAAACAATTCTTCATGCTATGAAAGATTGTTGGTGGCCAAGAATGATATGGCAACAAGTGTTGTCAAGAGAGGGATGAACCGACTTTTCAGCTATTGACAAACCAAAAGATTGATTTCAGCGTTCTCTGTTACTTGATACGTGTATATGGTAACTTTTAAAAATACTTGTTCAAACAACTTTGTTATGGTATTTGGAACTGGCGGAACAAAGTCTTTCATGGCATTCGTAGAGATTGCCTTTCATCTCATATACTTCTTTCTAAGGCGGTTAAACGTTCGAAAGAGCTTATATTAGTCTGGGGTGTCACGGTCTAACAAATGTTGTAATTCAAAGTTGCTTTTTTTTCTTTGTTCTTGTAACACGTCATCTCCGGATGTATATCGATAAAAATCTCTTTTAGAAGAAAAAAAAGGTAGTTTACATATGTAAATTTATGTCAAAATTACGCATTTCATCTATGCATGATATGACATGTTAAATACTCTTTGCGTTATAAATAATTTAAATCCAACCTATATATACTATTTCAATAAGCATAGTTTTGTACTTCTACTACAATTATAATTTGATTACTAAAGAGTGAGATAAAAAAAAAAGGGAATATATTTTCACACAGCAAATTATTCTGACTCAATACGACTCAGAAAACAATGATTATTCTGATTCAACTTGAGTCAGATTATTTAATGTTTTCCATACCCAATACCAGTCAGGAAGACTTCTGGCTCTAGACCAAATGAGGGGGCTTAACATTCTGTCTGAAATTCGATCAGAATCAACGTGTTTGCAAATTTTTCCGACCCAATTTGAGTCAAAGCGATGATTATTCTGATTTAATTCGAGTCAGAATTTTGAATGTTTTCCATACCCGATACCGGTCAGAAAGACTTTCTGACTAAAAGTGAGTCAAGAATACTTTTAACATTCTGTTTGAAATTTGGTCAGAATCAACGAGTGCAAATAAAACATAAATTTGAAAGGTAAAAGTGAAAAGAAAAAAAATCTATGTGTTAAAACTTTTAATTGTGTGAATAGACATTCTCATTAAAAAAAAAAGATTGTGATACAATTATGATATAAAAAGTTACATGTGTAGCATCTTCACATTGAATATGGCCGGCGCTAGATTTGTATTTTTCATCTGTTGGATGGTACCTATCACGTTTCCTATCAGTTTCTATAAAAAAATTTAACACTTTGACTAGTTTATTTCATTTTTCTTAAAAATTTGGAAGGATAATACATTGACTTTTTTTTTTTTTTTAGGGAATATATAATACATTGACTTGGATAATATATCTAACATTTAATTAGTTACACCGTATTCTTCCTAATTATAAAAAATCACCATATTACCATGATATTTTTTTAGTACTCTTATCGTGAGTAAAAGTTATAGTATGCAGTTATTGTATCACGCCTTTCTTTTAAGTTAAATTATACTACCAAAAATGTGCTTTATCATATACAAGTTTTTTTTTTTTTTCGCCTAAACGAAATTACTGTATCTCAAATGCATATGGTAGGACTCGAAAGTCTTGAGAATCGATTATATGTATTTCCTGCACTCCTGGTGCGATATCGTTAAATGAGTCATAAATGTCACATCAATCCTAACACGAAGCCGCTCGATTACCGGCAGTGCAAAAAATTAACGTGGTCGAGTTGATAAGACTTTTATGTCTCACTTATATAAAGGTGGCGTTCACTTACTTTCTGACGCGTGGACTTTACATTCCCCTATAAGGGGTCGACGTCTCGCCAGACGGCCAAGATCTGTTTGAGATCGTCCTCTACCATAGAATTAAAGGCCATCCTTACACCGCTTTCAGATATGGTGTAAGCGCATAGTTCCGTCGATAATCGGCTCGATACTATTCTCAGAACGCCACCGCACTTCGGCTCAGTATTCTTAAATGAATCGTAAATGTCCGGTCAATCGCTTATACATCCGTCATCGCTTTTTGTCAAAAAATTGCTTAGAGTTAATGAAGCATTTATGTCTCACACTTATATGGTTAATATATGCATGTCGGGCGTTTTTTTAGATAAGAATTTCGATATCCTAATCGTGTCATTACATCGGCTTAACCTTCGAGGTAAGTTTTATTGGCAATAATTTAACATATTTAATTATCTAATTTGAGAGACAAGGAACGAATAATCTGGAGTATACCATATTATTCGATTTATTTGATTATACCAGGATTTTTTTTCGTAAATATAGCAGCAATTCCGTAAATGGACCAAAATAATGCTTACGGCTTTCCCACTCCAAGAAACTTGGAAACCGAACCTTTTACTTTATTTGCCATTAAATTTTGTTTCTATATATAAATAAGGAGGAATGAGGAAGAAGGATATAAATATTTCATTTGAGTAGAATGACAGTTTTTTGAAACTTTTGCATAAAGGACAAAACCATTTATCCACTGTCGAAATTCACTTTTGTTCGAAATTCACAGTCGAAATTCACTAATTTTCAAAATTCACTGTCGAAAGTCACTGATTTTCAGGATTCACTGTCGAAATTCACTAATTTCGGGATTCACTTTATATTCATTGATTTTCTGATTCATTGCTTGTCATTCTTCCATTATAAAAATTATGCAATTGTTATCCTCCCTATAAAAAATATGTGTAAATTGCTCATTCTTAAAAATATTCCAGATTATTGTCATTATCCCTAATTATCCTCATAAATAAAGGCAGTAACATTATTGTCTCGGTAATGCCAAAAATTATGATGCAGACTCTTTATTATAACGGATCGTCGAATTAAACGCGTGTAATCTCGAATCGGCCTGCATTACAATAGGAAGTTTTTAAAGCAGAATTAACCGACAATGCCAGCATAATTACGTGATAAAAAAACATAACTAAAATCCAAATAATTACTCTGACATAAAAATATGTTTTGATAACTTCAGTACCTAAACAAGTATCATAAATAGATAGCAACATAAAGCACATACATATACTACACGCCTCATGGAATATATGTCACTTTACATCTTCTTGCTTGTCGCATAATATAAATTATTTTAGATTACTAATGAAACATTTATTATTATTTTTTATGTTACCCCTTAATTTATCAATAATCTAACTAATTTGCATTACTTTTTAACTATTGAATTAATGATACTTAGGGGATATTTTAGTTATTTCTCCTTAAAACCTATGGTATTCAACTACTTTCTTAATTTGTGTCAAAAACACTCATAATTAATGCTTTATACCTTGGGATGAAAGTAGTACTTGACTACATGTTCCCTAAATCAAATCTACATGCCATAAAAATTTAATGTTGTTTCTGATACGAAAATAATCCTTAAGGCCCCGTTTGGATTGAAAGAATTAGATAGAAAGGAAAATGAAAAATAGTGACAGAAAAGAAAGGAGAGGTGAAGGAGGGATTGTGAATTCTATTTTGGGTGTTTGGATAGTTTTAAATAGAAAGGAAAAGAGATACGGATATTGTCAATTAAATTTTATTAAAAATGAAGGGTTTCCTTCCGTTTCTGGAAGAATGTTATCTCTCCTTCTCTGGCCCTTGCTCTCCTTTCCTTTCTTTCATGCTAAAATATACCAAACACCTAAATTTATAGCTTTCCAAATCATGACATTTCTTTTCCATTCAATACTTCCCATCCAAACATAGCCTAAAGCTTTCGAGTATGAGATATGAAATCGGTAAAAAGGAGGTTGGAACTTGAGAATCTCCTATAAAACACATATACTACGATAAAAATTCACAAAAAGTGATGCTATATATAAGATTAAAAACTAGGCTTAATACGAAGGAAATTAATTTGTTTTATGTTTTATGTTTTATGTTATATACAGAAAGAGATATATAATATTGATAATTTAGGTCAAAGGCTAAAATTTCCGCGAAGTTTCTTGCCCACGGTATAATGAAAAATTCATGTGAAGGTTAGTAATTTACTTAATTATTTTGTATATTATTAAGAGTATATATATAATATATTGAAAATGTCGGTGAAGGTACATTTCCCTCTATGTAGGTAAGGCTGAATGAGAGATGGAGTCAATAATCTCCTTTCAAAACCAGTAGTTTTAGTTCCCACGGTATTGTATAACGAAACACATGCGAAGACGATTTATTTTGTTAAATGAGAGATTACGACATAATTATAATTTTAAAGATTGAGAGGGAGAAATAAGAAGGGCACACATTAAGCTTGTGGTAAGAGCGTGGAATTGATGGGTTTACCTAATCGACTCACGCCTTCACCAATCTAACACGTACATTCCTCATGTCCCTTGAAAAAAAAAAAAATTTAATTAGGAAGCAACGTACAAGTCCTTGAAGTAATATAGAAACTAAAGAAATAGGGTAGGGGTAGGGGTAGGGGTAGGGGTAAGGGGTAAGGGTAAGGGTAGGGTAGGGTCGGTTCTAACGGAAGTAACTTTTGATGAGCTTTGAGCCCTTCCACAGTGGCCCTGAGCCATCAAACCACCTATCAATTAGTAAAAACAAAGAGGGTAAAGTAAAGAAAGCAGTTGTACCACCCTTGTGACTGCCTATATACCCTTGATGAGATCAAACTATCATAGTTCAAAGGTTAAGTGACCGTACATTTTCCGTTGTTGAAAGGAAGGTTCATATAGTATGAGAACGTAACAATGACATAGGAATAACAAACTTGTTTCCATGTCCGGTAAGTGGTAGCATCGATCATTGTGATAGTGGATTGTTAATAATTTTAATATGCATATCTTCTTGAAGAGTTACGAGGTCAACCTATCAGTGATGATGATATGATACGCGCATACGGGTAAAATCAGATGCCTCATGACAAAACCCTGTTTAAGGCCTCAGTAAAGATGTAAAGTTGAGCCCTCCAAGGAGCTGTGGCGTTGAGGCCAGCTGTCACTTCATGTTGAAGGTGTCTTTAGCCTTGTGCCTAAACACGTCTCAATCATTGACGTCTTTGGTGGTTTTGAGGCGTGAAGCCCTCAACCGCAGTGGACTCCCCTACTACTCCTAAAGGCCTTAAACCATGAGTCCTCTGAGGACGGTATCCTATCTTATTATCTTTCTCTATAAGAAAAGAGAACAAAACTTCAAGAAAAAGGCCACGTCCCTGTTTTGCTAACAATAATTCCGTCTGGGCTTTTTTTTAATTGTTTTTGTGGTCCAGTCTGTTTTGGCCCACTTAATGTTCGGCCCTTCATTGTGATTAGGTATTCTGTGTTTCTAAGTCCCTTCATTTGCCAAAAAAAAGAACAAAAAAAAACAGATGGTCTGGTCGAGTGTACGGCGGTGGGGGTTGAGGGACGCTTCTCTACCTGCTTCTGGTCTTTATCGGTGGAACTAGTGGCTTCGAATGACGGTTGGCCGGCGTAGTACTCATAGAGACGTGTTTCACGTTTCCGATTTGACAGAAAAGGCGTCGCCTTTACACCTTCTGGAAGTTCTTGCGTCATGGAGGCTGGATATGCATTGCCCTTCGAGTGACAGCTGAGAGGTAAAGATTCGTCCTCTTCTATTTCTGGTTATATTTGGTCTTCTAGGCATTTCTTTTTAAAGAAAGTCTAGGGTTTTCTTCTCTGTTAGATTTATTCATACACGTTTCTAGGGGTCAGTCATAGGTGTTTCAGGAAAGAAAAAACCGTTTTACCCAATGGATTATACTCTGCTCTTGTACTTCTGGTGATTCCACTGTTGCATGCTTAGATCTGCTGTGTAAAAAAACTTTTTCTCTCATTAGTTTGCCGATATATACTCCTTCTCATCCTCATTCACTTTAGTCACATTAACTGCTCTCATTTTTTTCCTTCTCTCCTTTTTTTCCTACTCTCAAATGGGTGAGATGCTCTGAATATTTGTGTGTATGTATTGAATTTTGCTTCTACCTGTCGTATGATGAGTTACCATTTATTATGCATCCACTTTTTTGTCCCTGCAGTTTTTCTTAGTCATATGTCTAAGAAGATTTTGTCCCTGCCTTATTAATGAGTGTAATAAGTGTTCAGGATTCTTCCATTAATATGAACTGGCTCTCCTTTTTAGGATTTACTTCACATTAACTGTTTATAATTGGAATGGATTTGTTCTCTGCTCTGCAATAATAAGTTTTCAAGATTCTTCCATTAATATGAACAAGCTTTCCTTTTTAGCATTTACTTCACATTTATTATTCATAACTGGTTACACTCATGTGTCTTAAAATGTCCCTTCCTTCTACAACTTTCATTTGTTCACCTGCCACTGTTTTTGGCCTTCAAAAGGATCATATTTTCTTTCATCTTTAATATTTATTTTGTTTTTTACATTTGCTTTACTTATTTACTCAATCTTGTTTATCTTTGCAGTAATTGGCTGCTGCTTCACATCCTTCTGCATATCAGGTATGCTTCTTTCTCTCCCAACTCCTATCATAGTCTACTTTCACACCTCAACATGTTTTTTCTTTTACTGTTCTGCTCATTCTGAATACATAATTTATTGTATCGTTTTTCAGTTCTTACCTTTTCTACTATGCAGTTTGGTAGGTCTTATGTATCATGATTAGGTCCTTCATAGTTGTCTATGATACTTGTTGATGGCATTTCTTTCTATCTGCTTGTTTTTTGTCCATGTCATTGAAAACATAAACTGTTAGTTTTAAAAAAAAATTATTCATATTATTGCATTCATATGAGCCTTTAGTATTTCTGAAAAGATATTATTGCATTTATCGTTCTTCCCATTCTTCAGGGGTTTTCTTTTGTTTGGTTTCAGCCTATGCTTTTTCTTGGCCTTCTTTTCTTTACAGGAACAACTTCTTTTCACTTCCATTAGGTCTTATGGTGTGTTTTTTTATAAGTGCTGCTTCCTAGAGTTTGGAGTAGAATATGCTTTTGGAGTTCATCAACAGGTATAGAGCTTCTTTCAGAGTGCATTCTGTGTTTTCTGCCTTTCATTAGAATTAGCATGTCACTTCCTTTTCTTCATGTTTGAACATGCATCATGCTTTACAATCCTGTAGGAGCTGCACTTTTTAACTCTCTCTGAATAAAAGGTCTTCATTGTACTTCTTTGGTAGCCTGTCTATATCTTTTAGGTCTTCCTGTTCAGTTCAAGATGTTGTATGTAAGGTTAACGTTTGTCTTTCTCTCATAGGTAAAGAGGTTCACCTTGACGTGCTTTTCTAACCTGGGTTTTACCTAGGGTAGTTAATAGCATAAGATGAGAACCAAGGGTAAAGCAAGGCCTAGGCCAGGTCCTCTGGTTCAGGCCTGCAATTTTCCCCAAGATAGCTTATGTGCTGAGTCTAAGGACCCTAAATGAGAGAAGAAAAGAAAGTTCAGTAAATCTTTAGATGCTTCAGCAAAAAAAAACACGATTAACCAATTCTGCCACAAATGATCGATCATGTCGTCCTGTAAACACGCTGCATGGGTGCATGATCGCGGGGCAGCTACATGGGGTAGCTGATGATCGTTCTGGTGTGCCTACTGTTCTAACTCATGCCGAATATAGAGCAATGGCCGTGTTGCGATTTAGGCGTAAACGTAAGATAGGTAGATTGAATTCTACAGATCGAATAAAGGATTCTGCTTCTCTTCCTCCTAAGAAAAAAATAAGAATCACTAACGGTGTTCAGCGCTTGAGTTGCATACCTGAGTCTTATGTCATACAAAAGCCTGTGCCAAATTGCCAACACTGTCATGCTATAAAGTGTTGACATGAAACAACAAACCTTTGTTGTTCAGATGGAGATGTTACTCTTAATCAGAGTGCTTTACCTTCTGATTTAAAGGGTTTGCTGTTAGCATCAGATTCTACAGATCCGAGGAGTTTTAGGGTTATGATCAGAGCATATAACAATAACTTATCATTCACTTCTCTTGGTTTAAAATATGATAAAAAAAAACTAGCAAGAAGAGACAAAGGAATTTACACTTTCAGAGTTCAAGGTCAAGTTTATCATTGGATAAATGACCTTTTGCCGGATGAAGGCATGCCAAAAAATCTTCGATTCTACTATCATGACACGATTATGAACTTGAGCAGCGTTTATGTAGCACTTCTTCTACAGATCAACAAATCTTGAAAAACCTTATTCATATCTTACGTGTTAATCCGTGACGCTAGATTCTTTCGTGGACTAGCATCTATTCCCGATATAGAAAATAAACAAATCATATTAAGGCATAACCTTACATCAATCATAAAAGATATGCTAACCTCACTTGTTTCAAGTAAGCGGTGTTATTGGAAGTGATGAAAATAATTGTGAAGTTACACATAGAGACATTAGGGTTTACAAACATAGTGGAGAGTCAAGAAGCATTCACTATCATTATGGATGCTATGATCCATTGCAAAGATGCCACTTATGTTCCCGTTTGGCGATCTGGTGGCACCAAGGAATAGCCAAAAATGGTGTAAAAGCCAAAAAAGCGTGTCTCTGTGCTCCACAGTACAAGCTGCACACATGATTTCACCTTCAGACATCCTCGGCAAATTGAGCAGGTTGTTGCAATCAAGACCTGGTAGTGTGATTTCTTTATATTTTTGTAGCTAAGGCTTCTTCCAATGATTTGTTAGCTGACTTTGTCTTTTCCTTATTACCAGTTGCATCTGATTTTCACTCCAACTATGGGTGTGTATCTGTGCGAGAGTTTTATTCGTATAAGTTTCAGGTTAGAGTTAATGACAATACCCATATCCTCCGTTTCGATAGACTTTTCCAGCAATATTCTGTAGATATGTATGTCAAATTAGAAACTCAAAGACTAGAATTCTACCGAGCTAAATCTAAGCAAGATGAAATAAGACAAGAATTCTTGCAAGGGATAGTAGATGCAGTTGGTTCTAGCGAACATGAACCATCAAATATAGGACAATGAATTGTTCTGCCTGCTAGCTTTATAGGCGGCCCTAGGCATATGCGGCAGAAGTATGTAGATGCAATGACTCTTGTTCAAAAATTTGGAAAGCCTGACCTATTTTTATGATTCGTGCAATCTAATTGGCACGAAATTAAAAACATCTACATCCAACCGAGCTTATGCCAAGATCGACCAGACTTAACCGTTAGGGTTTTCCATACTAAGATAGAAGAAATTAAGATTGAACTTATTAAAAATGAAATTTTGGTGAGATAGTTGCATACACATATGTAATTGAGTATCGTAAAAGAGGGGCTTCCACATGCACACTTTCTTCTTATACTAAAAATGCACATAAACTTTACGATCCAAAGAGAATATGACAAATTTGTTTCGTGAGCTTCCAGGACAAAGACTAAATCCTTGGTTATACCAGTGTAGTGAAACACATGGTCCATGGACCATGTGGAGAACTAAATCCAGCAAATGTATGTATGCGTAAAGATAATACGTGCAAAAACTCTTACCCTAAACAATTTTCTAATGAAACAAAATCTTCTTCAAATGCATATCCAACATACCATGGCGGAATGATGGTAAACAAGTTAAAGTAAAGGGTGCATGGGTCGATAATAGATGGGTCGTACCTCATACACCTTACTTAGTTGCTAAATTTGATTGCCATATAAATGTAGAGATATGTGCTCCGATAGTAGCGATTAAATATATCTATAAGTATATATGTAAAGGTAGTGATAAATTTTGTTCCAGCTTGTCTACGCAAATGAGCAGCAATCTTTCATTATTGATGAAATAGAGCGATTTGTATCACCTCGTTGGGTGTCACCTTTGAAGCACTTTGGCGAATGTTTAGATTTCCATGAGTGAGATGAAACCTTCTATCATTCGTCTTCCATTGCATCTAGAAAACTACCAGATCGTCTCGTTCGAAAAATACACAAGATTTGTCGATATTCTTACAAATCCACAGCAGTTCAAAACAATGCTGACTGAGTTTTTTTACATGAATAGAACAGACACACATGCTCAAAGAATTAAATATACATATGCTGATTTTCCTACACACTTTGTTTGGATTTCAAGTAAAAAACAATGGACCTTACGGAAAAAGGGAGAATCTATAGGTCGTATTGTGACTGCACATCTATCTGAGGGAGAGAGGTTTTACCTTAGAATGCTTTTAGCTTATGTAGAGTGTCCTACGTCTTATCAATCCCTTAAAATGTTTGACAATAAGGTTGTTGCCACTTTTAGAGAGGCAACTTTACTTAGAGGGCTGCTCCAAGATGATAATAGTCAAGAATTGTGCATGGAAGAGGCAGCCATTTTCCATATGCCTTTTCAACTTATGAGGCTTTTTGCTACAATATTAGTTTCTTGTTGTCCCAATGATCCGAAAAAAATTTTCTAACATTTGAGGACAACGTATGTCCAAGATTTTGTTAGAGATTTAAGCCTTCATAAAATTGAGGTTAGGTGCAAAGTCCTCTTACAAATAAATTCATATCTTAAAACTATGGGGAAAACACTTGAAACATATATTACTACCCTTATGTCAGATATTAATGAAAGCCCTGAAGACTTAACAAGAGAATTAAGAACAGAGAGTAATATAGTTGTTACGCCTGCTGAATTAAGTCTAAAACATTTCCTCAATTCAAAGCAAAAACATATATTCAAAACAGTAATAGATGTTGTCTATACCAATAAATCAATGGCTTTTTTCATCGACGGTCCTGGTGGAACCGGTAAGACATATTTATACAGAGCATTGCTTGCAAAAATCAGAAGCAAAGGCTTTTATGCATTAGCTACTGCAACATCTGGGATTGCAGCTTCTATCTTACCCGGTGGTAGAATTGCACACTCTAGGTTTAAAACCACTTGACGATTCTGAGTTCCCTACATGTAGGGTTAGTAAACAGTCTTCCCTTGCTACACTAATAAAAGAAAGTAGGTTAATTATTTGGGATGAAGCTCCTATGGCAAAAAGATCCGCAGTCAAAGCTTTAAACGACATGCTTCAAGATATTATGTCAAGCTCTGAATTATTTGGTGGAAAGGTTATAGTTTTAGGAGGAGATTTTAGGCAAACACTGCCTGTTGTTCAAAGAGGAACCAAAAAACAAGAGCTTGATGCATGTCTTATAAACTCTCATGTGTGGCAAAAATAGAAGTTTTATTTGATTGAAAATATGAGAGCTAAAACAGGATCCTTATTTCACGACTTTCTTAATGCTTGTAGGAGAAGGAAAGAACCATATTGAAGATACCGGTTACATTCAGTTACCTAAGTCTTGTCTTATAATTTCGACTAATAATGAAGATCAAGATCTTTTAAAGTTAATCAAAGCAGTATACCCAGGTATAGATGACACACAAACAAACACAGTCTATGTTAATAGAGCTATACTAACAACTAAGAACCAATTTGTTGACGAGGTTAATAGCATGATGATTGATAGATTTCCTGGGGAAGCTGTTCAATACATCAGCTTTGATGAAACTGAAAACCGTGATCTTCAAGGACAATATCAGGACTTGTTAAATAGTCTAACGCCAAATGGATTACCTCCACATAAATTGACTTTAAAAATAGGTGCTCCAATCATGTTGTTGCGTAATCTTAATCCATCTGAAGGCTTATGCAATGGAACACGGTTAGTCTGCAAAAATCTTAGTCGTAATGTCATACAAGCTGAGCCTTCTTTAGGTGATTTTGCTGGAAATCAAGTTTTCTTACATAGAATTCCACTGCACCCTCCAACAAATGAAATGTATCCGGTCCCTTACAAGCGTGTACAGTTTCGAAGAAGCGTGCTTTGCAATGACAATAAACAAAGCTCAGGGTCAGACCTTAGACTTTGTTGGTATTTATTTAAAAGAACCGGTGTTCTCTCACGGCCAGCTTTATGTTGCATTATCACGTGCAAAAACATTGTCCTCTATAAAAGTGCTGCTTAGGAAAGAGTGTAACGATAAAACATCTTCTCTTGAAACCAAAAATATAGTTTACAAGGAAGTGCTGACACAACCGTAAAGATTGTATTTTAAAAAGGTAGCTTAACAGTACGCATCTTATTTGCTGTCCTTCGTTTTTGTATATTGTTGTATATAACAAAGAATTGAACTGTCAAATACATGTTTTCTGGTACAACAACACAGTATGGCAATCATACCAGGCAGGAAAATGTTTAGTATTTCGGAAATCAACCGAGCCAGTACAGATTGGACTATTAGAGTACAGGTTGTTGAAAGCCATCGTGAGCAAACTGGGAAAAGAAGTAATGGGAAATCAGGGAAACGCTACAGGCGTTATGTATTGGTTGACGAAAAGGTTTTCCTATTTTTCAGCTAACATTTTAATTGGACATCTACACTGAATTATATTCTCTGTGTATACTAAACATGTACCGTTTCTTATGATCAAACAGGGAACTAAGGTGTCGGCAATCGTGTATGAAGATGTTATCCGCTATTTCGAGCGCACTCTACTGCCGTTTAAACGCTACGACGTTTCAAATGCTAAAATAGTCGACGCTGTATCTTTCTTCAAGGTGGGACCTTACGCCTTCACGTGGGTTTTAGACTACAACAAATTGGTGGAACCTGTTGATGAACAAATTCTGCCATTCCTGCCAGTGACATACCCTGTTCAAGCTTTTACTGACTTCTTTAGGCATGCGGACATCGAAAGCTATTTCAGTAAGATTTATGCATATTTAACAATTCTTCATACTCATTGGATATGATTTTATAATTTCAGAACTTTTTTCCTCAGATGTAAAGTCGCTTGTCATTCATGCAATGCCACGTAGGCAAGTGAATAAAAAAATCAAGTCAGCGTGAGATAGTCATTATCGACCAAAGGTAACTCCCATTACCATAAATTAGGTGTTGTTAGCTTTATTGAAATATTATATTCATACAATCAATGATTTCATTTTTTTAAACAGCCTCATAACTTATGCATTAATGCCTGATCAACTGAATATAATCTATCAATTATCATATAATATACACTTATGGCTATAGAGATAAAGGATTTTTTTCCTGACTGTTTTCTGTCAATAACAGCAAAATTCCAATGATAATGACATTGTTGGATGATTTTGGAGATGTTGAGGGCCTCGAGTTAGCACATGCTTTGCCTGGTATCTCGATAATTATTGCAACAAATGTTAAGGCAACAACATTTCATGGTAAATATATACACTTCTAAAATTTTGATCTTCAGTTTAATATTTTGTTTTTCAAGTGCCACTGATTTTAAACCTATACTTTCGTAGGGTTATCTCTCTCAACCCGCATGTTCTCATACTTCTTGATAAATCCTCCGTTGACTGATAAGGCCGCTATGCTAGAATGGTAACCACAATGATATGCAATAAGTATGTGAGTATTTTTTCGATTCCTAAATAAAAAATAGCATAACACTGTTTATGTCAGGTACCATGAAAACATGGATGAAATAAACACATTGCTGAAAAAGGAAGCTTACAGAGATGTCTATGTCTTATACCCACCACCTGCTGAAGCTGACACGATTACTGTGCTTGATGCTATTTCTGCTCTCCCGTTGGTAAGTAATGTATCATTTAGGTTATTTAGCTAATAACTTCGTTTATCTCCCAAGAAACAATTATTCCCTCGTAAAAACTGTTTTTTGTTTAAATATCTGAGAGAAAGACGGCTTGGGTTATTGGTAAACCCAAGTTTATACCTCTTACAAAATCTTTGGATGCATGCTTGTCGGACACACAAGAAGAGGCTCGATATTCCTATGGAATGTGTTATAAAGTGTTCGAAATGCGGTGAGGTAAGCGGCGTAGAAGTCAGGTTTGTTTGTATGATCACTTGTTTTGATATAAAATTCTGGTTTATACATTCATAGACTGTTTTCATGAATTTTATTCAAATTGAATTAGGTGGCCGGATACCAATACAGCTCACTGAAGGTGAAAATGTGCTCTTTGTGACTTAAAGTCACCAGATATTGAACTTCTGACAGGCATCACTCCACAACAGCTGAAAGATTCTCAAGAATTTGTACGTTTTCTTACGTATCTAAATGTATAAATACACAAAACATTATTGATTCTTACAGCTATGGTAATGTTTTAGGGACTTCAAGTTGAACAAGAACTGAAGATAGAGTTGGAGAAGCTGACAATTGTGTGCTTCTTGAAGAGACAAGGAACAAAAGACGAAGCAAGCGCATCTGTTCAAAGTGTTCGATATGCAGCAATCAAAACATACAATGCTGTTGATTTGAAAATCGATGTGGATCCTCAAGCTCTACTGACCAAAGTTGATGCTAAAGCTGATGAACCAACTGAGAAGCAGTTTTTCACCCCAACTGCAAGTAAGGTGCTGAAAGAGATAGAAGATGACCAGGCTGTTGGACAAGTTTGTCGACCCAGCCCATCTGCTAAAAGGAACATTGATTTTCTTTCTCCAACTATAAGAATTTGAAAAGCGATAAAAGGTGCGACCGGTGACTCACGGTATCTACTTTATTGTTCATGAAACGCCGCACTTGTTGAAGGTCGAGATGGTCCAG
This sequence comes from Gentiana macrophylla, assembly GCA_026214975.1. NCBI lineage: Eukaryota > Viridiplantae > Streptophyta > Magnoliopsida > Gentianales > Gentianaceae > Gentiana > Gentiana macrophylla. The sequence continues at coordinate 84,733,201 of CM047815.1, forward strand.
ATGATGAAGAACAGAGACCAACAAGAGCATAACTAAAAGCTCATCATCAAAAGACGATAAAAAATAATGTGTTTTGCTTGTAAGGAAAATACGTTCTAAGTTCTGCTTTTGCAAGATGTTTTGTACAGATTACAAAGCGTTGCACGCCTCTTATATGCAATGCTTAGTAATATGATTGATATTTAGCTTGCATAACAACTTCTTTTGCTTGTACTTATTATGTTGTAATGCTGCTTGAATTGCTTTGCAAACCAGTTTCTATATATTTAATGCTTTCAAGCTTTTTATGCTACTTATTTTAAACATCTGCCAGTCATTTGCCCATTTATTGCCTCTACATGATCTTATCAATTTTTCAGTTATCGAGGGCAGCTCGTTGCCGTGCCAAGAGGGTGTGCCCACAATTGGCCACGTACACCCTCCTTAATTGTGACACGTGTGCATTTTTTTACGCTTTTTTTTAATCAAACGTGTATCGTTAATAGTTTGTGCATAGAAGATGCCTATATTATTATTATTATTGAATAAACAAAGACCAAAGGGTGTATTATCTCGGATGCATTGGGCCTGGATCCAGTCGATAAACTAAAGATATCTAACTGGGCCAGATTTAAAAGTAATCCTTCAAAATATTTGGATTGTAGCTTAAAAGAATCCTAATTTAGCCATAATTTAGTCCGTTTTGCATGTAAGCTTAACAGGCCTTACATACATAAGATTCTTAACTCGTGTAACAAGTTCAGCCTTACAGTTTGAAGAAACACGTGATTAACTGCATTCACGGAAACGAGTTTTGATCACAAACCGCAATCGAATATCTCCTTAATCTATTTCTCAAAATCGAAGGCCTATAGCAAAACCTTTCGACCAGATACATCACGCCGCCTCCAATCTAGCGATAAAACAGAATCCCTGTATGGAGGGATGCTATATTTTTCTATGAAGGCCAATGTTACAGGCTCCACACGATCTTCGACGTCTGCATGTGTATTCACTTTGAAACCAACCAACTTATGCAGCAAAAGTGGATTACAACTCACATTCTTCATCTTCTCCGACAGTGCCTAATACAAGCACAAAAATGTGTTCTCATATCGTTAGAGCATGCATGCTATGCTATCGATTTAAATACCACTAATACATGACAGATATGATACCTTAACAAATTAAATCACGAGTATGTATCAAATACACATGTTTCGGATAGACTGTGGGGATTAGCTCGTTCATCAGGTCGGTGTAGCTTCTTGATGATATGCATATGTAATTATCAAACATAAAGTGGTATAAGGACAAAAACGAAATATCACTCAACTTTTCATGAATGATCATATTCTGCAAATATAACAGCAAGGAAGTTGATCAGAACTTTATAATGATACAAAACAGTGAAATGCATTGACGATACCGTATCGAACACCTCCACGTGGCATCACGAGATGAGACTCTTAGATTAGAGCGAGTGGTGGCTAAAGGATCGACTCGATAACTTACGACATCGACACGGTCAGGAAGCCTAGGCAGCAATCCCATACTGACATCGACGATCCACATCGACATGAGTAATGTCCGCAGAAGCGTACAAGCTCGACTTCTCGAGTCGAATATATGCAACACGAAGCTATAAAGCGATCAGTGTAAAAAGCCCATTATCTCGCATGACTAGTTTAACTTGGGAAAGAAGCAAGGCCCGATGAAGGCAAATGTGACAATAACCTCGGCCGACCCATAATTAGGGTTAGGGCACAAATAGCCCCTATAAATACTAGTTAAGATGAACTACGAAAGGGCTTGATTCTGAATAATCAACAGATATCGTAAAGCAACTTGAGAGAGACTCTCAAGCTCGGTCCAAAATATACAACAAACACACACCTCTTCTTTGAAGATTTTAGGGTTCTTATCATTATCACATAGAAGAAACGACCCGATATTATCGATGAGACGAAACCCAAAGATCGCCCTTTGGCGCTAGAAGGAGGGCCTTCTGCGATAATCGATTGAATCCGTCAAGAACACCACAAAAAGAATTATGGCACCACCCAAGAATATCGGGAAAGGGCCGCGAGATCCCAAGGATGCGTCGAAAGAAGTCGCGAAGAACGTCAACCATCCAAAGGATGTTCAAAGAAACGCACCGTAGCGGAGGAAGAACCTAATCTTGTCCTTCAAGACCCAACCAATCAAGCACTGGTGGAATCCTTGAAAAATCTGGATAACGCCACGATTAAAGCGATCTTGGATGAAACTCTCAAGGGGAGAAACCCCCCAGAAATCCCAGATACAAATATCCAACCAGAAGCTCCAAAACAGGCGGAATTGGTAGAATCAAGTGTCCATACAGAACATGTACCGCACCAGGACACGGCCAAAGCTGAACTTGATATCATTCTCGGAAAGCAGTCAGACGAGTCGATCTGCGCATCACCCTTCATCACAGCGATATCGACAACTACCCTCGACCAGCGGGATTTAAGATTCCTAAGGTTAGTGCACTTCATGACGGGTCCAAGGATCCTTACGATCATATGCACCAATACATCTCGCATATGAACTTGTACAATGCTTCGGACGAAATGAAGTGCAAGGCTTTCCCGCACTTCTACGAGGAAGAGCTAGGGAGTGGTTAAGCAAAATCCTCCCAGTCGATCTCGATTTTGGGACCTTGACTAGGAAGTTCGTTCATGCTTTTATCATTTGCTCGACCATTTCAAAGAAACCAGACTCATCTTTTGACTTTGAAGCGAAGCCGGATGAGACGGTGCTACAATTTATAAGACGCTTCAATGAAGAGTCCGTACAAATCTGCGACACGCAGACGATCGGTTCTTTGGTTGCATCCTTCGTGTCGTCTGCTGCGAGAAGGAGGCTACATGCCAAACTTAACGATAAGCTCCCTCATACGATGGAGGAGTGTTTAGATGTCGCCTACAAGCACCGCCTTGCCAGGGGAAGAAGCCAATAGGATCAAGAGAGAGATGGAAAAGTAGCGAGAACAAGAGGAACAAGCCTGAAGACGGTTCGAGATAAGAAAAGAAAGTCGAGTTGGGATCGGGTTACGGGATCCGTCTCGGATCGATTCGGGAGAAGAGACCCCACGCGGAGAAGGACTTCATCCCATTAAACAGGCCTCGTGAATGTGTCTTAACAATCATGCAAAAGAAGGGATTGGCGAAAATCCACCAACGAGGGGACCCAGGGAGAGTAAAACCCCAACAAGTCACCGCAAGTACCACCAAGATATTGGGCACGAATCGGAATATTGCCGAGATCGTCACGAGACATAGATCAAACCGTGATGGAAGGGAAGCTTGACGAGAGTCGTAGATCAATCACACCGAGTCGAGCCGAGGGAAGGCATGGATTTAAACGCTACAATAGTGGCAATAGAGAGCGGCGGGATGATTACCGCGAAGAGAAGAGACCGTTCCAGACGGCGGATTACCTAGATAACCGCCCTGTGAATACGATCCCATGACTTCCGGGGGGGGTCGATCGACTCAAATGAAAAGCCTCTAGCTCGAGGAATTTTATTTTCAGGGCAAATCCTGTGCCCTCTAATGTTTTGTTCAACTTTGATACTGCTGTGGAATCTTTACTATTAGATAAATGTTTTAACTATATTATTTATTATGATCACTCACAAGTGACTTGCGGTCGAATTAACAAAGTTTACAAAAGACGAACTCAAATAGTCTATGAAATCGGACTAACGACTTGATCTCGAAAGTCGGATTCACACGCTCAACAAAGTCCGGGAAGTCGATCACGATCGGCGCAATTCGCAAAAAATATATGCGGGAAGTCGATCACGGTCGGCGCAACTCTTTCGCTCAACAAAGTCCGGGAAGTCGATCACGATCGGCGCATTTCGCAAAATATATCGCGGGAAGTCGATCACGGTCGGTAGCATTTCGCTCAACAAAGTCCGGGAAGTCGATCGATCGGCGCAGCTTCGGCAAAATATATCGCGGGAAGTCGATACGGTCGGGCGCGGCTCGCTCAACAAAGTCCGGGAAGTCGATCACGATCGGCGCATTTCGACAAAAATATATGCGAAGTCGATCACGGTCGGCGCAAATTCGCTCAACAAAGTCCGGGAAGTCGATCACGGTCGGTGCGGCTTCGCAAAAATATATCGCGGGAAGTCGATACGGTCGGGCGCATTTCGCTCAACAAAGTCCGGAGGTCGATACGGTCGGCGCACTCGGCAAAAATAAAATGTGGGAAGGCGATAAAATCGGGCGCGATTCGCTAATCATCAAAGGTTCGACATCGAACCTCGATATTCGAGCTCCACGAGCTCAATCTAAAACTCGTGATCGACTCGCTTATTTGAGGATCTCGCGTGTCGACCGCTTTCAATGTCGGCGGTTAACGATTATAAGTCTTAAAGGGACAAAAACGATCGACATCGAAGTCGGCATCAACTTAACCGCACATTATAAGGCCAAGGGTTGACAATAGCCGAGGTACCGTTTGCTTATGTGATCGGACCCGACCTCAAGAGCTCGAGATTGATCTCGGGGGCTTATGGCGATACCGTATCGAACACCTCCACGTGGCATCACGAGATGAGACTCTTAGATTAGAGCGAGTGGTGGCTAAAGGATCGACTTCGATAACTTACGACATCGACACGGTCGTAAGCTTCTGGCGGCAATCCCATACCGACATCGGCGATCCACATCGACATGAGTAATGTCCGCAGAAGCGTACAAGCTCGACTTCTCGAGTCGAATATATGCAACACGGCTATAAAGCGATGCAGTTGTAAAAAGCCCATTATCTCGCAAATTAGTTTAACTTGGGGAAGAAGCAAGGCCCGATGTAGGGCAAATGTGACAATAACCTCGGCCGACCCATAATTAGGGTTAGGGCACAAATAGCCCCTATAAATACTAGTTAAGATGAACTACGAAAGGGGCTTGATTCCTGAATAATCAACAGGATACGTAGGCAACTTGAGAGAGACTCTCAAGCTCAGTCCAAAATATACAACAAACACACACCTCTTCTTTGAAGATTTTAGGGTTCTTATCATTATCACATAGAAGAACAGCCCGATATTATCAGTAGACGAAACCCAGCATCGTCATGCATTAAACCAAGTAATTTCAAAAAAATATATAAGAAATAAGAAATCAATATTGGGCAAGAAGATGGTCTTTACAAGCTGGTTGCTTTATTTTCAAAATCATCCATTACCCATGGAACCAAGAACCAGATTTTAGAAACATATATGAAAAAGAAAACAAAATACTTTAATTTACTGTTTCAAAGAACCAACATAAACCATTGCTCAAAAAAAAAAAAAAAAACCTTCTTAATAAAATGTTTGAGAAAATCTGCAGTGTCGAAAACATATACAAATAGGTCAAGCCAATCAACATCAACCCCACGATGAAAAAAGAGCATAATTCCTCGAGTTCCACCTACCCCGGTTGCTGTTTCATGGAAAATTTTGATTCAGAACAAAAAGGTGTATTGGGAATCTTTATGGGTATATGTTCTTCAAAGGGCAATGTAGCAGCAAAGGTAAACTAAGTCAACTAGAATCAAAGAATAAGAATATAAGTTGAATAAATATACCTTAAACAGCTTGTGATATATGACCAGTTTCAGATCAACCATAGAACTCCTTGTTGAAAGAAAATTCGCAAGTCTGGTTAGCCAGTAAGTAGACTGTCCATCAAATATAAGGTGAACGTTGAGAATGGTTGACACGTTAATGGGAATGAAAAGCTTGCCACAATAACAATTCTCCAATGCTTGTAAATTCGGGGTGTCAGCTGTGATATGCAGACCATGACACTTCCTAAAGGCCAACCTCTTGAGCCTATGACTTGAAATTACTAAATCTTGTGAATCTGTGAAAAACTCGTCAAATTCCAATACTTCAAGGGATGGGAGCTGAGATATGAGGTGTTCCGGCACAAAGTCAAAAGATAATCCTCGCCGACTATTTTCAACTCCCTCAACGCCTTACAACTATTCAACTCAAATCTTAGTGGCCAACGGCTTGATGCTGCTGCGAATGAGAATGTCTGAAGATTTCTGGCATAGATTTCAACATTGTCAATATCTTTACACCGGAGGAACTCAAAATGTTTTAACCGAGGCAAATTCATGAGTGAAAGAGTCTTACACATCCATTTACTGTCTGATATCTTCACATACTCAATCATAGGGCATCCAGATATCAGTACATGAAAAGAAAGCTCGTCTTCAAATTCACAACGATGGAGTGAAAACTTCTTCAGGTGGGGAAGTCTAACATCAAAGCCACTACGAAAAGTACAACCACTCAAGCTCAATACCTTCAACGACTCAGCTTGCAAGACAACTTGAGGAACACTATAATGACACTGAAGACCACCACTTAATCCGATATCAACACGAAGAGCAAACTCAGGTACACCCTTCCCAATTGCAATACTAATCCATTGGTTCAAGTAAGGCTCTAACAAAGGTAAATCAGAGAATTCTAGGTACATTTGGAATCTTTGTAAGTAGAATTCTCCTCCAAGTCGTCTAAGAACAGCCCTCTCGATTAAATCCAAAAATTTTTGCTTATGCAATGCCCAACGACTATCATTTTGCTCCGTTGGGTAATAACTGTAGTAAATAAAATTGAATATGGCATATGGATATCTGCACCAGCAGTTATTCCAAGTCCTGGACAAAACAGATGTGGAGGCAACATCTCTAGGAGGAAGTAATGAGAAGATATGATGAACAACCGAATCGGGAAGCTGCGAGATGTAATCAAGCTCACACATTTTCAACATCTCCCCTTGTTGAACAAGGGAATCGGGAAGCCGCGAGATATAATCAAGCTCACAAAGTTTCAAGATCTCCCCTTGTTGATTTTCATTAGCTAATCATCAAAAATATATAAATGGATAAATAAAATAAGCATTGGAAAACAAAAGCATCCCAAAAAAATTAAAATACAGAACGCATCCTAACATCTAAAAGCCAATCATAAAACGCACCTGATTCCAAGCAATCAAAATAATTGAGAAGCCGTTTAAGAATTCCTGCATCATATATTGAAAATTCAAAATTCAGTAAATGAAGACGAGCCAAAATCAAATAGAAGGTAAGTGGGGAAATAAAACATACTGCTCAAGATCAACAGCGATTCCATAAATTCGACTTCCACTGCAATTATTTGGGTGAAAATTAAATTCAAACAGTGTTCCTGTGGATTGGGAAATCAAACATACTCAAGATTAGTGACAAAAGGCAAAATTAACAACAGGTTAATTTTAATTTTAACTGGATTCGTTTCAGTGAAAGCAGTACCTCCTTGATTTTGGGAACCAAAGGTGAGCTGCGCTAGAAAAGAGTTTCCGGTCACACCGATTTTTTTTCTTTATTTTTTTTTCTTATTTTTAATTGTATATAATTATTTCCTTGAAAAGGTAATTTGTTTTTAAAAAATCTGAGTATATAACCTTTTTTTACGGGATATACATAACTTTTTTTTTCTTACGGGATATACTCTTTTTTTTTTTTAGGGGAGATATACATAAGTTTTATTTATTTAAGGGATATACATAACTTAAATAAATAAAAAGAGAGCATCATCTTTGCCGGGTTCGTTTAATCTAATTTTAGGCGTAATATTGGAAAAATATCCTCTCCGGTGCACTTGACTTGACGGTCAACTAAAAAAAAAATACCTATAAAATGACCTGGTTTTATATGTAAACTATAAACAAAATCACATCGTTTTATATATTTTTTACACTTGATTGTCAAATGTATTGGAGGAGATGAATGTTCACATAATATTGATAACTTTAGTGCTTTAATTTTAAGTTGATGATTGAGCGTAGTTCATATAGAGTGAGTTCGCATCCTTCTTTTCTTTCCACATGTTGTGAAAGTTGATATTGTTATTCATAACAGTATGAGTAGAGTATTATAAACGCAATTGGGTTGGACGAGATATCCTAACATGCTTAATATTTATGTAGATCGTGTGAGATTTATGTTTTCTCATAGTAGGAATGAATATCCGGAGATTACCATTTTATAAATGAATGTTTTGTTGTCTGAATATTTGCAAAGTAGAGTGAATTGCTTACATCGAGATAATGCTATATTTCATGATATAAAAAATAGTCGTTGGTGCTTGACACTCGAGACATGACTATATAGATATTACGACTATATAGATATTAATTATCGAAATGACGTATATATACAAGAATCGCTGAATCGGTTCACATGAAATATTGTAGTCAAAGAATGACTCTCCCGACAATTAGAGATCGCAATACACTACCAGGTGTCAATCATGTTCGTTGAATATGAGTTAATTAATAAACTGTTATTAATGATAAATTAAATAGTTTAATTTATCTGATTCTATTTATAAAATTATAATTCTTATTTATGGTCAACATATCTGGGAGTCTAGTGGTAGTGGTGGCCAAGGTTAACCGTAACCGGCGGTTTGTGTAACCACCGGTTGGGCGGTTAGGGATTTTTGGTAACCGACGGGAACCGGCGGTTGGAACCATGCCGGCCGGAACCGTAACCGAAACCGTCGGTTGAACAAGCCAAACGGCTACTTTGTGCAACGGCTATTTTTCTTTTTCTTTTTCTAAACACTTCAAAAAAATCCTATAAATACTACTCCATTCCATTTCTAATATCTTACACCCATCTCCTCTCAATTATTACATCTTCTTCCCTCAAAAAAAATTACTTACATCTTCTACTATTTCTTTGATTTTTGTTTAATTGTTAAAAACAACAATCAAATTTACTTTACGATACCGATTTTTGAAGTTGTTCTGATTTAATCGTTATTTCAATACAGTTTTAGTTATAAGTAAATTTGGTTTGTATTTATTCAACTAATTTTTTACAAGTGTAAAAAAAAAATCCATTTTATAATCAAATTTACTTTACTAGACCGATATTTGTAGTTGTTCTGATTTAATCGTTACTTCAATTCGGTTTTAGTCATAAGTAAAATTGGTTAGTTAAATTAATTTTTTTTATAACCGTTAAATTTAATTTAGATTTTGTACAATGTCAAGAAGAGGTGAATCATCACAAGGTAATCGAAATGTTACTTTCTGTGATGACACGGTTGTGCCGGAATCGGGTGATTTTGCTGGTGGCTATAGACCCCAACATTTTACAAACCCTACACCGGTAGTCACATTTCAATTCCTCACTTCAATTCGAGACACCTTTAAGTTGTTGGAGATATCCCATTTTAATTAAGTCGGTCCAAAATTAATTAATTAAATTAATTCGGCCAAAATTAATTAATTTAATTAATTCGGCCGATGATGACTTTCTTGAGGGAAAAGTCGAGCAATTAAATCATCCGACCAATCAGAATTCAGAAGACACGTCATCCGACCAATCAGATTTGTGGAAATTGTCCGCTATTTTTTTAATCAAAATTTTGGCCCCAATTTCTTTTCCAAGGGGGAACGGCCGACTTTAATGACGTGTTCTGGCCAATCACATTCAAACATTGGCTCCTCCTCTCCACTATATAAAGATCCCCAATGATGAAGGTTGTGGCATTCAGTTTTCTCTTGTGTCTTCCACTACTAAAAGGGTCGAGCATATAGTCTAGTTCTTGAGTCGAAGAGAAGTCGGAGCACTCTGTAAGTTCGCTGGAGCTTGGATTGTTGAAGTGTCTCTCAATCGAAGACGTAAGTCGTTGTATCTTGGGAGACAGTTGCTACAACCGTGTGCACCATACCGGAGCAATCTGTTTTAAGGAAAGAGTTCCATAACTCGCATCGGTTTTTATTTATTTATGCATTGTACTTTAATTCTTCAATTGTTCTAAGCTATGAAGCACGGACACGGACACGGGAACGGCGCACGACACGACACGGACACGGCGACACGGTTACTTTCGAATTTGAGGAACGACACGCCGCCCGACACGTTTTATATATATATGTATATTAATATATATATTATTAAAAACATAGGCGTAGGTTGATGCCAATTCGCGGGGCGGATTGCATTCTTTGCGTGTCCTAACGTGTCCCGCCGTGTCCTTGCGCGTGTCCTGCCGCTGTCCCGCCGTGTCCGCTTGCGTGTCCGCGCGTGTCCCGCCGTGTCCTTCTCGTGTCCCGCCCGTGTCCCCAACGTGTCCCGCCGTGTCCTGGCGTGTCCCCAACGTGTCGGGCCGTGTCCCGCCGTGTCCCAGCGTGTCGGGCCGTGTCCCCAGCGTGTCCCGCCGCGTGTCGGACCGTGTCGGAATTCAAAATTTGAATTTAACATTATTTTAATCGAAGCGACACGTTTCCGACACGTGTCGGGAGCGTGTCGGCGCGCGTCGGGCCGAAAATGTGTCGACACAACGCGCGGCGACTAATTGAGTGTCGGTGCTTCATGGGTTACAAGTCGATCTGTCTTATAATTGCATATCTTGTTAGATCTATATCGTAATAGTTGTATTTCATTAGATCTATCATATACTTCTGTTAATTTTTTAGATCTACACCATAATTGCTTTAATTTGTTAGATTTACATAATAAAAATAAAATTTTATTTTTGAGTTGTTTATTTCTGTATTTAATTTCCGTAATTAAATCCGTGATTTACAGATCTGTTCCTTAAATCACTCCACACACGACAACAATCACCAACATAAGTTTCAATGCTGATGATTTTGGTAGTCATTACGATGATATAAAAAAAATCAAAAATAACATAATAACACACTATATCTCACATAATATTTAATAACACACTACACCTAAAAACATAACACACTATATCTCACGTAATATTTAATAAAACAACATTTTTAACCAACTTATACTTAAAACCGACTAAAAAAATATGAGGAACTATAAAATACTTTAAAATTTCATAAAAACAAAAAAAAAACAATAAAGGACTAAAAAAAAAAAAAAAAACGTTCGCTTTGATTTTTTTATATGTGTTGTGCCTCCGACACGATTACATATAAAATATACGTAGACAACCGAATTACCGGTACAAGCGTTGAAAAAAACAACATAATTTACATATAAAAAAACACAATATTAATATTATATTTAAAACCGAATAAAAACTATTTATAAAAAAAATATATATTACATTCGCTTTGGTAATTATAGTGAAACGAATAGTAATTTATTATTATAGTGGGAAAAAAATACGTATAATATGAAAATGTAAAAAAAAAAATTAATAAATTTTTTTTAAAAACCGTGATCTGAACCGGTGACGTGGTGTCGGTCTGCTAAGTAGGCTTGTGGGTAAGCATAGTTGTAGAAATTATTTATTCGGATGATTGAACGTGAATAAGTAAGCAAAATTTAGTTTCTTTCTTTCTTATTATTAATTATTATTATTTTAATTTCTCATAGACCCATTATAATATACTTTTCTCCTTGAAAAAAATGGTATGAACCAACCCAATAAGTTAAACCCTTACCCAATTTTCTTTCTCCTATGAAATGAGTTTTCAGACATATTTTTTAACGTCTCCAAACATGGGAAATAATTATAATAGATCGTAATTATTTTGACACAATAATCAATTTTCCCAAATTTTAAATGGCCGGCGAATAGATTCTACAAGCCTAACTAAATGCCAAGAGAAAAGATATCTTATTATGATAGCGGCATAGTGAATATCATATTTTGGATAAAAACAAACACAAACACATCTACAAAGAAGCATCATTCATTACCCCAAAAGACAACTTCTCTTTTTAGTTTATCATTCACTTGAATGGAGAACCTAGATTGGCTATGGTTAGAATAATTTTTATGTAAATGCATGTCATTCAATGCCAATGTAATAGATTCCTGACATATGACAATATCAATGTCTTCAGGCTTCATCAATCTCACCATAAACTTAATTTCAGTCTTAAGACCTCTTATATAACATTTGATGAAGTAAATCTCTGTCAACGTAAGATGTTGTAATCATCTGACACATCACGCACCTGGAAGTATCTTTCACTACGCCGTACACATTCCGTAGGTGGTTTTCAGATACTCGTTAATTTCTTAAGTGCATCTGAATTCATTTGACTAATTTTAAGCGATGGAGTATGACTTTAAAAAAGAGCGGTGACTATTTATATCGTTTTTTTAGTGGGACTCTTTATGTTGTTGTATAATTATATTTACTAAACCATTATCTTGTATATATATTAATATTGATAAATTATTATCTATCCGTTCTTATTATATTATATTTTTTCTTTAATCAATGTAATGTTCGCAATATGCTTGATCAAGTATGGAGACTTTTTATGTTGTTGTATGATTAAATTTACTAAATTATTATCTTGTATATATATTAATATCAATGAATTGTTATCCGTTCTCATTATATATTTTTAACTTTAATCAATAAAATATTCGCTTACTTGATCAATTATATTACACATTCTTATTTCAGGTTTTAGATTAATTCTATAGTTGATTTTCGGTGTGAGATGGTTCTATTGTTAATTGCATAGATATATATCAAAGTTCTAGGTTCTCCATTTACTCTCAAAGTTTTTGTAAGAAATTAGTTTGAGGAGCGACAATATATCAAAAGTGACTCTATGATATGTCACTATTGATCACTTTATGATATGAAATAACACTGTATATCCATGATTCAAAAAAAAAAAAAAAAAAAAAAAAAAAAAAAAAAACCACTATATATCTTAATGAATTTAATTATGAATTTCTGAAACCACTATATATCTTAATGAATTTAATTATGAATTTCTGAATTATACAAAGAATGTATTACTTTGCCAACAGTACAGTGATATTTAAGTATGAAACAACACAAGAAGCCAATTTATATGTAAGTGCTCATCGGAAAATTGAACGGTGGAATACATGAATCCTATGCTGTATTGTAGGATCCTATATATATATATATAGTGGGGGCCACAGTCACGATCTGCTGTGTCTCTCACTTTTTTATCTTGATCTAATATATTTTTATATCTACAATAAATTTACTTTAGCAAAAATAAAGAAGATATCAACCTATTTCAATACTTAAAAGATTTAAACCATCCTACAGAGGTGAATACGCTATCTGCGTGTGTGCGTGAAAGGTTACATGTGGGAAAAAATCCGAAGATCAAAATGCACCTTCATGCAAAAAAGTCAAACCAGTTTTACGTGAACCAATAAAAGCTACATAATAACAAAATTAAAATTTCCCAAACTCGAATAAATGAATATTCACGCCGACTTAACCCTAACTAATACTAATAAAAAGAAATAAAAAAGGTTCGAATATTTTCATTTTCTTATCTTTTATCAAGTAAATTAACCGAATGATAAGTAAGATAAATGGGAGTTGGATCTCATTTTTATTTTTATATATCTTTTATGTATCATGATCGAATGAACATTCTCATTCCTTGTCTAATTTTTACAATATTTTATTTTCTAGTAGTTTTTGTGGCACCGTCTCAAATCATACGACTTTGTTTTACTTAACCAAAAATTCTCGAAGATCGAAATGCACCTTGCACAAAAAGTCAAACCAGAGTTTCGATGTACCAATATAAACTACATAATAACACAATTAAAATTTCCAAACTCGAATCGAGAATTGAATGCTTCAAATAAAAACCCTAGTGATAAACACGTTGATGTTATAACACCGTACCAAATCATACGGCTTCGTTTTACCTAACCAAAAAAAAGGGGGGGGGGGGGGGAAGACAAAAAATTTTGTATAGCGACGACCAAAACATCGCTAAAGCCGGACGACCAAAACGTCAAACCAGAGTTTCAGTGTATCAATAGAAACTACGTAATAACACGATTAAAATTTCCGAAACTCGAATCAGAGAATTGAATGCTTCAAATAAAAACCCTAGTGATAAACACGTTGATGTGATAACACCGTACCAAATCATACGACTTCGTTTTACCTAACCAAAAAAAGGGAAAAGAAAAAAATTTTGGTATAGCGACGACCAAAACGTCGCTAAAAGGCGTACTACCAAAGATGCAAATTTAAATAGTATACTACTATATATTAAAATTTCTGAAACTCGAATCAGATAATTGAATGCTTCAAATAAAAACCCTAGTGATAAACACGTTGATGTGATAACACCGTACCAAATCATACGACTTCGTTTTACCTAACCAAAAAAAAGGGAAAAGAAAAAAAATTTGGTATAACGACGACCAAAACGTCGCTAAAGCCGGACGACCAAAACGTCGCAAAAAGGCGTACTACCAAAGATGCAAATTTAAATAGTATACTACTATATATTAAAATTTCTGAAACTCGAATCAGATAATTGAATGCTTCAAATAAAAACCCTAGTGATAAACACGTTGATGTGATAACACCGTACCAAATCATACGACTTCGTTTTACCTAACCCAAAAAATTTTTTGGTATAAACAGCTCTCAGAATTGAACCCAGGTTTATTGGATTTTAGATCCACACCCCAACCAGCACAACTACAACAAGTCATGTCTGAATGTCTGAATACAAAATAATTATTGAATATACTTTTTGCAAAACATGTAATTTCGGGCCCTCGGGACGGTTGGGCCTTAAACCAATGTTTCTCCGCTTTACACATTGGGCGGCCCGATAATAGATTTATGTCTCACACTTATATTGGGGTGAACATGACTTTAATTACCGATGGGAGACTTTACATTCTCCTCCTTATAAGGGGATCGACGCCTCGCCAGGATGGCTAAGATTGTCCGGTTAAATCCTATCATGGGATTCTGAGTGTGCTTTCACCGCTCTCACGATGTGACATTTAGTTCAGTATGATAGTCTGCTCGAATATCATTCAGAACGCCCTAGAACCCCCGGCCGATAGCGTTAAATGAGCGTAAATGGTGCAGTCGAATCTTGCTAGACCGTCCGTCACACGCCTGGTAAAAGGGGCTAACCCGAATGACACATTTATTTCTCACACTTATATGGGGGTGGCGAGAATTTAATTTAATTTACCATGTGAGATTTTCTGAAAAATATATCAAACAAGATCTTAAAAGAACGAAAAAAAAATTAAATTTCGATAAAAGAAATGTAATTTTTGGAGATATGGTTAGCTCGAATACGAAAGTACTCAGGATCGAGCTTGAATTCCATAACAATGCCAATTAAGTTTCGTGCTCAGAAAATTTGAAATTTATTTAACTTGATAAGTCTTATTCTTTACTCGGTTTTATATCGTGTACACCCATAATCAGAATGACATGAAGCTATGTATGTATTTTAAAATTTCACATGTGTGTGAGGCGAGGAGTGACGTGGAGCTATGTGTGTTAGTGTGAGAGGCGAGGCCCATGTGTCCATGTGGATGAGTCTATGACAGAAAAGAAAAAAAAAAAAAAAAAAAAGAAAAGAAAAAGAGTTGTTGTTGCGTATTATAATTTTCTTGCGTCGATGTTAATGCACAAGATATTTATTAAATGTAAGCGATAGTATTTGTATTTCGTGTTGTCCTTTTCTCAAATTTTTTTTTTGAGAGACATATTTCTTTTAATTATCTATATAAACTGATTAACATTATATTTTGTTATGTATAAAAATATAGTATGTATATAATTATATATATACCAGATATATACTATTATCTTTAAGATAAGTACCTTACTTTAATGTTGAGAAATGTATATGCTTCTAAGCTAATTAAAAAGGCAGCCAGAATACAGCATTTGTTTCCCGCAATTTGCTATATAAAATCTCCCCCTAATCCCGGACAGTACGTTTCAAAATAAAATTAAAAAAATCCAGAATATTTTTCGTTCAATATTTTTTCTGGGTTGAAATTTTTAATGAAGAAAGAGAAAAATCAAATGCCATCTCTACATACATCTTCAAAGCTTTTCAATTTTCAAACATTTTTTCACAATTTAGTTGCATTTTTCTTATTCTTTGGTTGTGGCCTAATCATTGGAATTACAGTTAGTTTTTACCTTAAAGATGCGGTTCCTTTTACGTTGCAACTCAAATTATTCCCAGTGCAAATACATCAAACACCCTCACCACCACCACCACCACCGTCGCCGCCACCATTGATCGCCACCCCTATCAGCCTATCTCCATCACCGCCACCTCCGGAGCCTTTGATTGAGAACAAAACCACCACCACCACCACCACCACCACCGGACCAGGATTGGTGTTGGAGTCGGAAAGCATGCATAATATGACGGATGAGGAATTGCTATGGAGGGCTTCATTTGTTCCAAAAAAACATAATAGTAATAAAGTCCCATTTAATTATACAAAGAAGGTTGCGTTTATGTTTCTGGTTCGAGGAGAGCTGCCATTGGCACCGTTGTGGGAAGCTTTTTTTAAAGGGAATGAAGGGCTTTACTCCATTTATGTTCATCCTCAACCTTCTTTTATTGGTGATTATCCTCCTGCAGGCTCTGTTTTTCATGGCCGAAGAGTTCCCAGCAAGGTAATTTATTTTTTCTTGGTGAAATTTGTGCTTCAGGGTTCTTCGCTATTGAATCATTTGGATTTTTTTTTTGTTTTATTTTTCAACTTCGAGACATTTTTTTTTTTTTTTTTACAGATATGACCTTCACCAATAAATTCGACTGTATTCGTTGAAAATTATCACTTCGAGATCAATCGGGGTGCATGGGAGAACATTAGGAACTAGTATCGAAAAGTTACTATATTAAAATTAAATTAGAGGTAAAAATTAGAGAAAAAATAATTAGTAAATGTTTTATTACTCCGTATTTGTTTATCAGATAAACTCGAAAAGTAAAATGATTTATATTGTAATAAAGTAATGAATATCACTTAAAATGTTTTTTAAAAAAATGTAGGTGCAATTTAAATGAATTCACTTTATCGCATCAAAATTATAGTCTAAATATATTAATTTTTCTAAACATAAAAAAGTGATCAATTAATTCTCCGTGTCTTTATATTCACAAAATACTTAATAGTACTAGAATTTGAGATATGAGATAAATATAGTATTACACACAGGGTACTCATTTACTTCCTAATGCCTATGTTCCTTGAAAGATCTCCAACCATGTACACTTATTCAAAGATTTATAATCGTATCATTATTATCAATTATAAACTTTTATTTATAAAAATTTCTCCACAATCATAAACCTATAGCATGCACCCACTTACATTTAAAAAAAACCATTACACATAAACATTTTTCTACTCCGCACAACCCTTATAAAAAAAAAACAATATTTCAGATTTTGACAGTAATGAATCGGTGTAAATTCTCAATGCATTGTTTATTTGGCACACCTCCAATAGAAACAAAACCTTTACAAAAGGTTCAAGCCTTTTACCAAACTCTCCATTGGAGAAACTCTTATCATTAAAATGATGGAGTTGTATTTTTTTTTTTTTGCTTTTTAATTAAATGTTGTTCCATTTCTAATGCAATATTTATTATTATTTTTTTCTCACGCTACCTTATTTATTATAAAGTGAGGGTTATTATTATTTTCTCACGCAACCCTTATTTATTACAAGATGAGAGTTAAAAAAAAAAAAAACTATAAATCACTTTAATAATATATGTGCTTTTGATAACTATTTTCATCTTACAATAAAATAAACTAACTTTTCTTAAAAAACCGTCGAATTTCAATTGTCAAATGAAGTACTCCGTCAGACCCTTAATACAAGGCAGGTTTTTTAAAATTTTCCATATATTATATGACCTTCTCACATTCAGTCTAATATTAAATGAAATTTTCACATTAAACAATGCAATAGTTTAAATAACTCATTTATAAAGTCTCCTAAATTGTGTAATATCTAAAAACACTTATAATACGAAACTACTAAAAGCACCTATAATACGGTTTGTAAAGAAAAGAAGATTTGATGTACTAACAAACACTTACTTTTCAGAATTTATTTTGTTTTTATTTATCTGTCATTTTACATTACCATACCAATTCCGCATTTATTATTATTTTCCTCCTTTACCATTCATTTCAATAACCCAAATTTTGATACAATTTTTCATGCGTAAGAAATGAAGTGTAATTTTGTTATTTTACACTATATTTCGGACAAATTAATCACTTTTTTAATCTGTTGAATTTTTCTTTTTCCGACCGATAATGAAAAACGGAGAGTATAAATTATAATACTCCACAAACAAATATGCATATACTTCTTTAAAAAAATTGCATATATATTAGTGATTCCCAAGATTTTTTTTTTCAAGTGTCGTATTTGAAAGTGAACAATTTGTTTTTTGTGTGTGTGTTTTTTTAATTTTATTTTTAGAAAACATAATCAGTTAAGCAGCCTCCCGTCAAAGCAGGCGTGGTCCAATTTCCCAACGCCACTTGCCGATGTTTCCTATGGAAAATAGCTAAGGCCAAATAAGCGTGCTTATATATAATTATTAGTTTTTAAGGTTAAAGGTTGTGATGAACGGTTTTAATTTAAAATGGTTAGAAATGTCACTTATTATATGTGTTACTATATTTTTATACATGTATTGCTACATATGTTATTATAGTTTGTTATTCTTAACTATTTTGTATTTTATCTTAATCTCCAAACCTCTGGCCTCCAGTTTTTAATTTGCGGATCTTAAATTGGTGTACCGGGCTTGGATAAACAATTTTCTTTTTCCATTTAAATTGACAACTTCTTTTTCTTTTTTCTGACACAAGGGAAGCTTCTTTAAAAAAGTGTACTTCTTCAGAAACGATAGCATAGTAAATTAGTAATACACATTTACCATGAATGAAAAGTATTTTTTTTAAGAACGTGGATTGTAGAATAAATCCCCAGTAGTTATATCTTTTTAAAAGACTAATAATATATAAAATTTTATTTGTTTAGCAAACGCCAAAAAGTTGTTGGGTCTATTTCTTTGGTTGGCGGAACAATTAAATATTTGTAGAACTTAAACAAATAATTTTTTTTTTTGTGGGTCAAATTGACATATTCTTTCATTTTTGTTATTTATTTTATTTTACCATCACATTTTTGCGTACGTTATTTGAGCTAGCTAGTATTCTTAACGTTTTAGCCACTTTCAATATTTATCCACCATTTAACTTAAATTTATCATTAAAAACACAATAAAAATGAAATTGAATGCTCTATATAATTAATATGAAACTATTTAATTATAATATGAAAATTTTACATTGCATAGGGTATAAGATCAGAGTCCGTTGCCGACAAGGAGGGAAACACCTGTCCAGGGGGATCCGTCCCCAAGTATTTGTATTTTTCTAGCTACGTATACGTTAAGTCAATTAACAAACCGACATCATATATATATATATATATATATATATATATATATATATATATATATATATTTCATTTGAAAAAAAATAAATAAAATAGAAACCCTCATAATACGGTGATTTTTTTATTTTATTTTTAATCCACTATTGTTTGTACGCAAAGTCTTCCATTGATTCTATTCCTTTCAGTTCCTCATAAAACAGTATTCGTTGCTTCATCCGACATATGTCACCTTCCCCACACAAATTCTTTACTTGATACCTGAATTGTTTAATTTATTACTTCTATTTGATACCTGAATTTGTTTATTTTATCTCATGCCTTATAATTGATGTTTATATTATTATTACTATTATATTATAGTCTAATAATATAAAACCATTAAAGATTAAATACAACGAACAATAATAAACTATTCACAATTCGAAATATTTTGAGTTGTCATATTTAG
The DNA here is from genome assembly GCA_026214975.1 of Gentiana macrophylla. Lineage (NCBI taxonomy): Eukaryota > Viridiplantae > Streptophyta > Magnoliopsida > Gentianales > Gentianaceae > Gentiana > Gentiana macrophylla. The sequence goes on from CM047815.1 coordinate 84,752,898, forward strand.
AATATTTCGAAGATAACGTACAATTCGAAAGATTTTAATCAAAATACAACTTATTATATTGACACAATAGCAATTTAGTCTAATCTTTTAAACATCATTCTTTTATATATATTAAAGAAAATAAACGCGCAGATGTGTTGGTGTTGGTTACATTGATATATTTATATGAAATTTAACAACATAATTTAACGTTATACATTGTTAAGTACGTGTTTAACTCAAAATATAATAGTATAGTGTACAATGATAACCTTGTATGAGTTGATTGTTTCAATTGTGAAATAGACATCAACACAAACAGAATCTAAACAACATAACTTTATAAACATGTCTATAGTTACAAAATAATATAAACAAGCTGAAGCATAAAAGAATGGATACTGAAAAAACCTCTGAACCGGACAAATCTCCGGACATGTTTGAGGGCTGGATTTAAAGGCAATCTGAGACCTCCCACTAATTGTTCTTTGTAAATGGTCATAAAACCTTCAGAAGGTAATTTATTGGCCTTCTCATCAGATGACGGGAGGCGAGTACTAAATATCTTTAGGTCGATATCCTAAGTCCATCAAATCTCCTTCATAGTAGCATCAACGGTAAGGGGGGATCGAATATCCTCCACACAAAGAAATACCAGCACAGCTGATCGGCCTTTTCTAAGTGTCAAATCTTACCGGCAGTGTACCAGATCAATTGTAGCCTAGAATTGTAGAGTCAAGGTCGTATCCCACAGGGATGCCAGTTAAGTACCAAAATCACTTGCTCGTTTGGTTCAAGCAACAGAGAGTAAAAGAGAAAAATTTATATAAAAGTGAGCAATGATGTCACTCCAGCACTCACCACCTAATTGCCACCAAATTAAAGAGAAAATAAAAGAAGTAAAATCTAAGGCTAGCCAAGACAATTGTCATATTGATAGAGTAGTTCTTGTGGCCTTGCGTTAATTTAATGGTGCAAACTTCTAATCTTGTAGTCAAGCCCTTAAAACCGCGTGCTTTTCTACAACTATGCTTACCCACAAGCCTACTTAGCGACCGACACCACGTCACCGGTTCAATTATAACTATCAAACAAGCGGATAAACATGATAAAGCTCTATGGTTGCGTAGACAAGCTACAAACCCCACTTGGAGACCGGCACCGTGTCATGGTTTGATTTTACCTATTGGTTTCCTTGCCCTTTTCCCACACCCTTCGCAACATACATTTATAAAAGTTATCTCGTGTGTATGTTAGGCAATTAGTCTAACACAACTAGCAATGAGCATAAGCAAGGAAAATTAAATTCACAAGTGTAAATAAATAATTATCCATTCTTACTAACCACAAGATTCCACAATATCACAAATCACATTTCTTGGGTTAGATTTCTACATCTTTATCCTCTCCAAATGGGTTTTACACCACCCAAGAAGACTAAAAATCCAAGTAGAAATCTTACTAAAACAAACACAAAAAGAGAGGAAATTAAAGAGCAATTAGCTAAATAAGAAATTACCCATATGTAAATCCACTTCTTTAACTTCATCTTCTCCAAGCATAAGTTGTCAATTTACACCTCAAGTATAGCTTGTCACAAACTACACTCATGGAAGAAGAATTAATCTTGGAATAAACTTCACAAGGTTTAATTTAATCTAACTAATATGCAATTTTTATTACATGATTTTGTGTTTGAGTGACCTCCCAAGGTCCTAAAATGGAGGAATGGTGGCTCTAAGGGTTTTGGGGAAGGGGAGAATGAGTTTACAGCTGCAAATTCGCGTTTTTATGGTGAAAAACGCGTAACGAGCCGAGCTGCCCGAAGTTCGGCTCGACAGATTGTTCGGTACTTGATTGTTTTCAGTAAATTGACCATAATTTTGCGTGTAGACCTCCGATTTGAGTGATTCAAGATGCGTTGGAAATCTTGTTTGAAGATCTACAACTCTTATGAAGATATCAAAACCGGAAGCTGTCTCTAAGATGGGTCAAAAGTAGATTTAAGTTAGCTGTGAGTAAGTATGCTCGAGACAATTGATCCGTAAGAACTCCATGGCTTCGGGTACACACTTCACACCGTACAAACGCGTCTTGTCAACATCAAAATCATCTCTCCCGAGGCTTGGTCAACCTAAAATCCCGCAATGACGCGCCAAAAATACCAAGCGTAAACCCGTCTACAAAAGATTGGTCCTAATGACCCAAAAATATTATTGAAACTGCTTTATTTACTACTTACAACTTATTGCATCCTTATGAAAATATGCAAATTGATGCCCGAAGATGCAAAAATACTATTAAAAACATGAGAAAAGGGGCTAAAAACATAGTGAATGCATCATAAAATTGACTTACATCAACAGATTTTTAGTTGAGTTTGTACTTTTCTTTTGAGCGGGTTGAGTACTTTCAGTTGGACCCAAAACTTATGGAATTGAGGTACCTTAATCTTCAATAGAAGCCGTTGAGATGTCGGAGAGGATTTCAGTTTCATAAGAAAAAGTAAATTACTTTGTTGATAGAGATTTGAATTTCAAAGGACAGCTGAAAAACGTATTCATGTCAGAGACCTTTGGATTCCCGCTTCTTAAGAAGTTCCACATCATCTCTATTCAGACCCAACATCTGACCTCCAACCTAGCTTAGGTCTGTGGGGCTTTACGTGAGTATGACCCAACGTCACACACTTGACACCTAATGGGCTACATAAGATCCTCTTACCATATGGGACACATAAGTTCAACCTAATTTAGGCCTCATACTCTAGTTATCTTTGATGAAGATGTCTCAGTTTGATATGAAGTGTCTTACAACTCTCGTTCTAGCGATATGGTGCAGGATCACCTCGGTCATGAACTCTCAGCTCGGAGTAGGTCATCATCGCTAACTTCAGGTTTTTGAGATGACCGGTTAGGTCATTTAGCAGACCATAACTGCCACAATAATGCCTTCATGATTCCTACCCCATTATGCACGAACTGTAAACCGTCCCATGATTTTAGTCATGTCTCTAATCATGTGCTCCAAGGCATCTTCTCTAGAAAGGGGATCATATAAAACTGGTTCATTCCTCTCAAATTCGGAACTCTATTAATTCCTTGATCTCAAATCCTCTTGATAGGTAGGCAGTCAATCACATTGGCTCATATATGTTTCATCAAAAATCCACCACCAAGTAATTGGATTATCCTTATGAAGCTTATTTACCCGCATAATGATCCGATTACATCATTGAAAATTTCTAACATCATCGAGATACTATTGTGGATTTGAAGATAAACATAAAGGTTTTCTTCAAAAAAATATAAACATAAAAGTGTAAGAAGTCGAATATATGTAAAATAAAACAATAGCAATTTATAGAAATACAAAATTCTACTTTGGAACTCAATGCTTAATGATGCTGCTGTTGATATTGTGTTCTCTCATTCTTCATGTGCCATCCTCTTCCATAGCATAAATTGAGTCATTAATAAGTGTACAAATTTTGTATGCTTTCATTCTTCATTAAAAGAGTCATCCTTTTTTTTTTTTTTTTTTTTATATAAAACTCATAAGAGTAAGTATGAATTTTTTTAATGAAAATAAATGAATAATGATAATGAAGGATTTTAACATTTACGTACCAGAATATAAAACTTGTTTGTATACTATATTATTTTTTTGTACATTTGTGGGTGTCTAGTTGATCTTTGAGTTTGATCAACACCTTATTTGTTGATATTGAAGTTCCCATGAAATTGCAACATATAGTTGTTTGTAAGAAAACACCGGTCGAGGCAAATAAACTCGATCTTACAAATGGTTTCGTTTGTCCTTGTCCTTTATTGATCGTTATTGCAAAGCAAAAACGTATAGAATATTACTTTATTGTAAAATGAAACGGGTATCCTTCGTTTTCTGCCGGTGAGAATGAAATATGTAGGATTAAAACTTGATTTCCATAATGTTGGCCAACTGTGATTTTAGCATGAATCATGTTTCTTTTGAACCATTTTCATATCATTCTTGTACCATTGCATAATCTTCCTACTAGATCTAAGTTCATTAACAACATTTTCGGTGAATATTTTTTCAACACTAATTTGTGAGGAGGCTATTTATTTGTTGTCAAAGTGTTGAGAAAATTTTCTTGATAATGATCATTAGTATTAGCCTTATCAAAGCTGTTGAAACAATATCCATCCCCTGGAAAGATTGATATCAATTTTTTATTCAACTCATCAACATACACATAGTCGTGGCCAGTATTGCTCTTCTTGTAATGTATTCTGCTGAGAATGCTTTCTCATGTATAGATGGAAAAATAGAAATGATTAAATTATTTTTGGAAACTTCATCATCGTTTTCATCATATTCATTGATAATTTCTTTTGGTAACTCTATGTCTCATTTAGTGTTTGTTGGTTCTTCTCCACAACCCACCCTTAATGAATATTGACTGAAGTGTAGATCTCCTCTTGCTCTCATAGTTTTGGAAAGATATAATTTTTCCATCATTGGTTACAAATTTGACTTCACCAAGCTTGCATGTATTGTTTGTAGTATCGTTCATTTGAAACATGAAGCACTTGTCAAAAATCACCTTCAAATACAATCATCTTTCTTCCAAATGCATTAGAATTTCTCTTGATGTCCTTTAAGTTTCTTTCAAATGTCTTAATTGCCCATTTCTTTGCCATTGCTGCTTCATCCTATATGATTAGACTTGCTTTTCGTGATAATTCTGCATTTCCACTTGCATTGTATATATTTGTTTCATGCGCACTAATTGGAATTTTAAAACTTGAATCAACAGTTCGACCTCTGGCATAATTTCAGGTGCAACTCCCGATGTGACTGTTGCTATACCTATTTATTGTCTCGTTCTTAGATTTTCTAGTTTGTAGTTTCGTTCATTTGAAACAGGAAGCACTTGTCTAAAATCACCTTCAAATACAATCATCTTTCTTCCAAATGCATTAGAATTTCTCTTGATGTCCTTTAAGTTTCTGTCGAGTGTCTCAATTGCCCATTTCTTTGAAATTGGTGCTTCATCCGATATGATTAGACTTGCTTTTCGCGGTAATTCTGCATTTCCACTTGCATTGTATATATTTGTTTCATGCGCACTAATTGGAATTTTAAAACGTGAATTAGCAGTTCGACCTCTGGCATAATTTCAAGTGAAACTCCCGATGTGGCTGTTGCTATACCTATTTATTGTCTCATTCTTAGATTTTCTACCAGAACCTTATATACATATGTTTTCTCTGTGCCACCAGGCCCATCAATAAAAAACTTAGCACTCTAGCCATTATGAATTTAATAGAGAAATTTTTGGAATATGCTTTGCTGTTAAGGATTAAGCATTTCATTTAAAATGTAATCTTCTTGGGAAATTTCTATAGACAATTCTTCAAGAATCTCTCTTGGTATATTTTCTACAATGTTGTTACAGTCTTCTTGTATACTTGGCAAGTCGTAAGATGTCAAGTCTTTACCCATGCTTTTCAGAAAATAATTTAAGGATTCTAAAGTTTTGGCCACAATTGATTTGACTGACTTTGTACGATCTCGCATGAAATCTTCCGACACTGATTTCCAATATGTATCCTATCTTCCATATAGTTGTCGAATGTTTGTTGGTTGACAGTAGACTAATAGAGTTGAAAACAATCTTCTTAATGTATTAGACATTTGAATGACCATATCTTTATTTAAGCATTCCAAGATGCTCTGATTGGATTATAATAAACCTCTTTTCTGTGCAGCTTCTTTAAAACCAATGAAATAATATAATAGACTTGTCTCACATGAATGTTTATGCAATTGATGTTTATAAAGGCGATGAAGTTATTGCATTTAACATGTTTGTTTCATTACTATATTTTTTTGCTTCTTATTATTCTTGTTGTTTCTTTCTTTTGCTCAAGTCTTTGACTTTTGTGTAATGACACCGACATTCATCACTTGCGTTAATCTTCCATGTAAATGGGGTGATGAGAATGTTATATGTTCTACTTTGTGTTATATATGTGTGTATTTTTATATAAGAACTAAAAATGTTAGCCATATTTATAAGAAATCTTCACATATCATTGCGACTTAAAGCAAGTATCAATTCAACTTTTCTTTTTCTTCTAGTTTACCACTTCTAATATTATTGTATCGTTCATCGTTGGTCACCATATAGTTCAAATATTTCCTGATTTTCAATAGCTATTGAGAGATAAAGTATGCATTTGTTTAGAGTTAAGTCTGTCTTTGTTTGGTTTAATTGCTAACGTACAATGATAAATACTTTCGGTTTTTAATTGATTTTTGTAGTAATAATTTCAATTGATTTTCGTAGTAATAATTATTTGTAGTTTTATAATTATTTTGTATTATAATTATTTTTGGTTTCTAATAGATAATCAATAAAGGAATTTTTAATCAATTAACATAAACTATACAAAATCTCATAACAACAATGAGCAATCGATTTTTATGAATCCTATAAAATATGTGTATATATAGATGTACATATAATCATCATTATATGAAAGCAACTAAAAAGGATGCATGCAGGAGGTCAGATGGGGAGATTTCAATATGGTTGAAGCAGAAAGGAGGCTATTAGCCAATGCTCTACTTGACGTGTCCAACCAAAGATTCGTACTTCTCTCGGAAACAACCATTCCTTTATTCAATTTCACCACCATTTACAATTATCTCATCCATTCGACTCAAAGTTTCGTAGAGTCCTATGATCTGTGGGGCCCGGTTGGACGAGGGCGATACAACAAACGAATGCGGCCCGTCATCAAGATTGATCAATGGCGTAAGGGTTCTCAATGGTTCGAGATGGATCGTGGTCTAGCCCTAGAAGTGATCTCCGATAAGAAATATATTGCGTTGTTCAAGAGTTATTGCTTGCATTCTTGTTATTCAGATGAACATTACTTGCCTACATTTGTTTCTATGAAGTACGGGTGGAGGAACTCGAATAGGACGTTGACATGGGTCGACTGGACGAGAGGCGGGGCCCACCCGACCTATTATTACAGGACGAGTGTCACCTACGAGCTGCTGAATCGGATGAGGAGTGGGACCACCTGCGAATACAATGGGAGGGTGACGGATATTTGCTACTTGTTCGCAAGGAAGTTTCACCCTAGCTCTTTGGATAGGCTTTTGAGGTTTGCTAAAAAGGCCTTGTATTTCAATTGATTGATGAATTCATTCATTGTAGATATGGTTTTTTTATTTTTATTTTAAGAGTAAGATTTTTTCTGTTCCGAGGGGAGCAGTGATAATGCCACAACAAAAATGACCACAACAAAGTGCACAATACACTTCTGAACCATTGATTATGACGTGAGACATATTGATTCAAATGGGTCCCATAAAAATTAAGGGTGGAAAAGAGCGTTGTGGCACTTGTTGTGCACATTTTGTTGTGGCACAAACATTTCTCGTTTTCGAGGGACAGCATCCCCACCGTTCTAAATTTTTTTGTGTGCATGGTTAATTAATTAATGCAACTTACATGGTTTGATCTTTTTTTGGTGCTTTGTTTGGTATTCTTGTGGTGGTTTTGATGTGCTATTGTGTGCGGTTTTGGTGCTATATATGCTAACATCAAATGTTGTCCTAGAAACTCTGCTAACATCCTCTGCACTTATTTCCCATTGCTAACGTTTTTTGTTTTCAAGATTTTCAGCTTTTTCTTTCCGCTCTAAGCTTTTAATCATGTTTCATATAGAGTGATTCTCGATCAATTTGTTACCAATGTTCATAGCATATGTTTGATTCATGTGTTGAAATCAACACCAATCATGAAGCAAAGTGTTGAAAACGATTTAAAGAAAAGAAAACTTCAATAAAACTCCATTGATGAACTTCAAGTTTGAATACAGAAAAGGCGGGAAAGATTTTGGGGAAGATGAACTCAACAATTGAACTTACAGAATAAAATTGAACTAAAAACTTAACTACAATGATTCCTAATGATCCTATTTATACATCGTGAAGCCCCACTTTGTTGTAACAAACTTTTAACCGCTTCTTAACCGCCTTTCTTCTGAGTGTTCGACTTAAATGTGTCAAAGGAATCGAGCAAATTCACGAACGGGTTCAAAGACTCCTACGAGTTCAAAGACTGCTAAGTGGTGAGCTTGTTTGAGCAATCACCAATAACAATCATTCACTTGCCAAAAAACTGTTCCTTGTAGCTATGTTGTTCAACACCCCCCATCAAGCTTGAATATAGTTGATGAAAGCATATTCAAAGCTTGCCAAAAAACTACTCCTTGTAGCTATGTTGTTCAACACTGGTCTAGATACTATATGGCATATAAGATCTTTCAAAGGGGTAGGCAGAGCAACCTTGTGAAAGTGGCTTTGTCAAAGAGGGTTTTGTTAGAATGTCACAGAGTTGATCTTTGGTGTTGATGGGAAGTGGATTTAGGACTTTTGCAATGTATTTTTCTCTTACAAATGACTATCTATCTCGATGTGTTTTGTTCTTTCGTGGAAAACAGGATTTTCCACAATATCTAGGGCACTTTGGCTGTCACGATATAAAGGAACAATGTCTTTGTAAACAATCTGGAAGTCCTTGAGTAGGTAGATTAACCACCGAATCTCACAGTCAGAATGGCCATTGCCCTCAGATTCTCGCTTCACTTTAACCCCTAGAAACTATAGGTTGCTTCTTGGATTTCCAAGAGATCAAGGCATCCCCTAGATATACCAGGTAACCAGTGACTGGCCTCCTTGTTTTGGTACATCCTGCCCAATCTGCATCACTAAAGGCCTTTAATTTGATTGTGCCTTTGCTAGGAAATAATAGACCTTTGCCTGGACATGATTTTAAGAACCTGAGTAATCTATGTGCAGCCTGTAAATGAGCTTCATTAGGACAGTCTAAAAATTGACTAAGCTGATGTACAGGGAAAGCTATGGCTGGTCTGGTGTTTGATAAATAGAGAAGCTTTCCAACTAGACTCCTGTAGTAAGTGTTGGACTCTAGGGTAGGTGCTTCAACAGAGGTTAGGTTTTTTGATGTGTCCATAGGTGTAGAAACTGGCTTGCAGTCTTGGAAATCAGAATGTTTTAGTAGATCAAGACAATACTTCCTTTGATTAATGACTATGCCTTGTTTGGATCTTGTTACTTCAAAACCTAGAAAATACTTCAATGTGCCTAGGTCCTTGATTGTAAATGCTTTATGTAGGTAATCTTTCAAATGTTGAATTTCTGTCATTTGTAAGCTTCCTACTATGATGTCATCAACATAAACTAATAGAGCAATGAAGTTGTCCCCAGATCCTTTGGTGAAGAGACTATGATCATTTTGTGATTGCCTGTAACCATATTCGATGAGTTTTTGAGTTAACTTGGCATTCCATTGCCTGCTTGATTGTCTAAGTCCATAGAGAGATCGATTTAGTTTACAAACTAAACCTTTGCTTGCAAACCTGGTGGTGGTCTCATATGGACTTCTTCATCTAGATCACCATCAAAAAATGCGTTGTTTACATCTAATTGATGCAACAGCCAACCTTTCTGAGCTGCTAATGCCATGGAAAGTCTAATTGTTGTCTGCTTTGCTACTGGGAGAATGTTTCGAGGAAATCTATGCCTTCTGTTTGTGTAAAACCTTTAGCAACCACTCTAGCTTTATATCTTTCTATAGATCCATATGATTTTCTTTTGATTCTATATACCCATTTGCATCCTATGGGTTTTACATTCTTTGGTCAGGGAACCGAGTCCATGCATTTGTTTTCTCTAAAGCTTGTAGTTCCAAATCCATTGCTTGTTGCCACCTTGGATCCACAACGCTTCATTGAAAGTGTTGGGCTCTTTTTTCCTCACTAATATTGCCTATAAAACTTTGATAAGTAGATGAGACATTAGAATAAGACATAACAAAGGTCAAGAGAGTGAGGTGATGTCCTTGTAACATTATTAGTACAAACATAATCATGTAAGTAAGCGAGGAGTAGTTCTAAAATGTTTGATCTTCTCGTGATTTTGTGAAGGAGCATCATGGTAGGATTTGATGCAAATGACATGATCGTAATCGTGGCTAAGTGATTGTGAATCTGTAGATGATGGCAATGTAACATGAGTGTTATTAGTATCAAACATTAAAGGCAAGGGTAGACATGGATTATCTTCATCATGAGAATTCATGAAAGGAAAAGAATTTTCATGAAATGTTACATCTCTCCGAAATCGAGATGTTTCTAGTTTCAATGTCCAAGATTTCTTGTAAACTTTGATGTTAGGTTCAAAACCTAAAAAGACAGATTGTCTACTCCTAGAATCAAATTTTCCTCTTCCTTGAACAGGGGTGGAAACAAAACATAAACAACCAAACACCATTAACATGTTAAAATCATGTTCTGTCCTATGTAATACTGCAAAAGGTGTTTTATTTTCAAGTAAATGAGTAGGAGTAATGTTTATTAAATGGACATCATGAGATACACAAAGGACCTCAAGACTCTCTAGGGTATGTTAGATTGAAACTTTAAAACCATAGCAACATTCAAAATATGTTGATTCTTCCTTTCAATCAAGCCATTGTGTTGTGGTGTCCTAACACAGGACTTTTGATGTACAATACCTTTCTGTCTATAATACTGTTTCATGCTGAATTCTCCTCAATGATCAGACCTAATGGTCTTCACACATTTATCAAAATGATTCTGCACATAGATACAGAAAATTGCAAAATCCAAGTATATTTGCTTTGATCATCTACTATAGACAAAATATAATATTCACCATCCACAGTAGGAACTCTATTTGGTCCCCAAATATCTACATGAATCAAATCAAATACGTATATATAGTAGATGATGTACTAACAGGAAACTTTAGCTTCTTTTGTTGTGCCAGAGGACATACAACACAATTATGTACATGCAACTTTATTCTGTAGTCTAAAAGTTTCAAAGACTTCATTCTATCCACAGATGGATGCCCTAATCTAAAATGCCACAAAGGGAATCAGAAAAATCACAAGTATTACACAGAATTTGAGATTTATTCAGACAAGCATTGTGATCTTGATCAGATTTGTTGCAGAAAATGTACAAGCCACCCTCTAATTCAGCTGTACCAATCTTCCTCAAAGTTTGTATGTGACTATCATTGATCAATTTTCTTACTGAGATTAGGTTATAGGTGAAAGATGGGATACAAAACACATTTCTCAAAATTATATGTGTATTTAATATGACTTTGACTATGTGTGTGACATTAACATGAGAACCATTTGGTAGATTAACTTACAAGCCTTGAATAGTCTGAACATCAAATAGTTTTTTAAATCAAAAGTTATATGGTCAGTAGCCCCTGAATCTATGATCCAGTGATGGCTACTGCCCTTGATACCTGAGAGATTAGTAGAAGTGTCTGCAGTCATTACTACTGAATTACAGTGGTTGCTTCCAGATTGAAGTCCTTGGATCAAAGACAACAAATGATCATACTGAGATTTTGTGATTGACGTGTCAGCTGTTGTTTGAACTGTGCCTTGATGATCATTAGAAGGATCTTCAAAACCTTGTTCTTCTAGGCCTTGATCAAAAGTAGTAACATTGTTTGCCACAACTCCACTATAACCTCTGCCAGATCCTCCATTGAATCCTCTGCCAGATCCTTTAAAATTGGGTGGAAAACCAAACTTCTTGTAACACATTTCAACTATATGACCTTCCTTGCCACAATAAACACAATGAGGTTACTTGTTATTGCCTCTACCAATTCCAGAACTTCCTCCTTGCCCCCTGCCCTGGCCACCAAATCTTGGATTAACAACAACATTACTTTCCGTGATCTCTTTGACTATTGACGGCCAACAAAATAGACTCGTAATCGAATTTGAGTAGTTCATCTCGCTTTTATGATTGAGAGCCATTACAAAAGTCTGTCTTTGACATCCGGAAGAGGCGAAGTCATCAAAACTTGTGACTTAATCGCTCCAAAATTGCCATTCAAACCTTTCAAGAACCCACCATATAAGAATTGGCAAATGTTTGTAAGCAAAGACAAGTTGCATGAAGGAATTGGTTTTAATACCGTATATTGCTCCCAAATTGATTTCAACTTGGTGAAATACTCACCACAGATAATGTACCTTATTTAACCCTTTCAATTTCCTCTTCAAGATTTGATAATCTATAAGCATCACTCTACCAAACCTATCTCAAGATCTAGTCAAATTTCTCTAATTGATCAAAGTACATAACACTTTCGTAAATATTGGAAATCATGGAATTAATAAGCCAAGATGTAACTAAATCATTAAGTTGCATCCAAAGGTTCATAACCGTGGATCATCTTCGTGAGGCATGATGTAGTACCATTGATAAAAGACAATTTACCTCTTGAAGACAAAGCCTCAGAAACCGCTCTCCTCCAATGATGAAAATTCTCTGTTCCTTTCAACAGAGGTTGTACCAATACTAAGCTTGGATTATCTGTGTTATTCGAGTGATTCACCGGTCCAGTTCCTTGATTGGACATGACAACACCAAGAACGAATAACCAGAAACCAAAGAAGAAGAAACGAGCAAACGAAGAAGATAAACCAGCAGAATTAAGCATGTTGCTCTGCTACCATGTTGAAAATGATTTAAAGAAAAGAAAACTTCAATAAAACTCCATTGATGAACTTCAAGTTTGAATACGTAAAAGCGGGGAAAGATTTTGGGAAGATGAACTCAACAATTGAGCTTTTACGTAATAAAATTGAACTAAAAACTTAACTACAATAATTTTAATGATCCTATTTATACAAAGAGAAGCCTTAGTTTGTTGTAACAAATTTTAACCGCTTCTTAACCGCCTTTCTTCTAGAGTGTTCAATTTAAATGTGTCAAAGGAATCATAGTAGTCACGAACGGGTTCAACACCCTACGAGTTTAGCACCTCACCGAGTGGTGAGCTCATTGAGCAATCACTCACGAACAATCATTCACTTGCCAAAAAATTGCTCCTTTGTAGCTATGTTGTTCAACACAAAGTGACCCTAATATTTATAGTTCATATATAGCAGTTTTTTTCCGCTTTTTTAAAGCTATTAGTTGCATCATAGCTTTAATAGTGGAAATATAACCGCCTAGGTTCTTGAATTTTCCAAGGCCAACCCTAACAATTCTGCTTCAATTCCTTCTTCATCATTCACCTGACTTTGAGTTTCTTTGTACGTGCATTTTCAAATGATTGTAGGAGGCGGCCCATACCCCCAGATTTCTTTCATTTCATTAGTCATCATTTATTTATGGTATAAAGTTCATTACCTTACCGTATGCTTTCTACCGTGTTTCGAAATTGGGAGAATTTTATGTTTTTAAGTTAATAATTTATCGTAACTTTAATCGTAATCTTGATTCCTATATTAGCGCTTCTCGATTACGAACGTATGATAGGTCCCCAATGTAGGTAAGCGCTTCTCGATTACATGAGCCTATGATAGGTCTTCCCTACCGTTGGATGCATGGAAGAAAAGAAAATCGTAATACTTACGGAAACGAAACACTCTGAACCGATCGATTTATTGAGTTAATAAAATGATTACACACTCCTATCAAGTATTAACAGGATAGGGATCTAACCAACCAAGAAAAACAAACGGAAGCAATTCAAACGTAAAATATTAATGACAAACTGCCAAAACATAGAAATAAGAAGAACACATAAATTTAATATGGTTTTTCGACGTTGTACCGACTACTCCACAGACAGAAACGGATATATTTTGTTATGCATAGAAATTCACAAAGATTTCACACTGCAGTGATTACAATGATTGGTTGTTTATAGCCTTAGAAACCTAACCCTAACCACAATTAATTAACTTGTCGGATTTCCTATAAATGCCCCCAGATGTGAGCCAGCTCTGCTGACTCCACCAGCTATGTAACCAAACAACTCAGATGTAGAACCCAGCAGTACTCAACAGACTCTACAGACTCAGTCTGCTGACAGATGGATCTCAGCTGCACTTCACCCAGCCGACTTCCCAGACTTGAGTACTTTTGATCAGCAAACCATCATTCTAAGCTAACTCTAGATTAGTATCATCGATTTAGAGATCAAGTCACACTTTGACAACATTATATATATATATATATATATATATATATATATATATATATATATATATATATATCATCTCTATCTTTCTTTGAATATCATTTTTACCTTGTAATGTGATGGTACATCTAAAGATGATTCTGCTGGAACTATAAATCTAACGATTGCAATACGTGACATAATCGTGTCCAATTCCATTTTTTATAAATCTCATAATCGTATTGTTTTCTCCAGTTTGGGAAGCTTTGTCGTGGAATATGTAGGTAGGAATTATTGTTCAAGGTAACAGATCGAGCTACCGTTTGAGAACACTTATGAGATTCTATCTTAATTACCACGACTCGTGGTTGATTTCCATTTCTTTCTTGGTGATTCGATAGACAACGTATACTTTTTTGGGTTCGGTGTTATTGTGGTGGAGGTTGTTTTGACATTCGATCTCTTTAGTCTTCAGAGTCGAATTTAAGTACAAATTTCAACTCAAGATAAGTCAAATGTAAATTTAAGCGCCAGAGAGCCATAAGATAATAAGAAAAATGGCTGGTATGACAAAACGCACACGTTATTATATGCTACATTACACGCATGGTTGTAGAATACGTAGTAATACGCGGCTATTCCTTCTCAACCACTATCTATTTTTCATCTTTTTCTCATTTTGATCAAAACAAATTCTCCACAACCTTTAACCTAAAATTTAATTTGATCTTTGTAAAATCGAATTTTTTTGAAGTATAATGTCCGGTAAATAATCGTGGTGCCAATAATATTATCCTAACATGCACAAAGGGAAGTTTTAATATAACAACATAATTTTGAATCACCGATCTTGTATGACATATTAATAAATATGACATCATTACTAATTAAATATATATTGTTTCACTTGTTATTACAATTAAATTAAATGCTAAAGGTTGAAAATCGTTTTGATCTAAAATGAGGAAAAGACAAAAAAAGATATTGGTCGAGTAAGACGAAAAACGCCAGATATTATTACACGCTATTACTACACGTTGCTACAACCAAACGTAGTAGAATACAATGTAGAATATACGCTGCTGGTCCTTCTCAACCAACCATTTTTTTTTTTTTCTCATTTTTTCCTATTTTCAGATCTTTTTTCATCCTTCCTACCTCGCCTCTTCTTAAATTAAAAGAAATCAATATAATTTGGGTTTTTATTTTTTTTATTTTTTTTTAAGGAAATAACTTTTCATCTTCTCACTTGATCAAATTGTGTTTCATGTGTCCTTATCATTTTCAAAATTACTGGACGATACTCTCGATCAAACCCCTCCCAAACCACACCCCCCCCCCCCCCCCCTTACCCCAATCTAGCTTCTTTAAATTCTGACAGAGCCTCTCCATTCTTGAATTTCCCATTAGTTGTAGTAGTAGTATTTCTCACTCTCGTTAAATTTCCGAGATTCACTCCCATTATAAATCCAAAAAAATTGAACCAAATCCCGCTTCAATCTTTCACTGATTTTTCTACTTAATGATGGAAACTCTATCAATTTCCGTAGAGGCGTTGGAATAACAACATACTAATAAAGCATGCCTTACACGATGACATGCTTAATTGTTAATGAGATTTTAGCAAAAACCTTGTTTGGGACTACGACTCGATTGCTATGGAGATCTGAAGCAGGATGGATTGGTATCAAGTTGATGTGTTAACGACGGTTCACATGCATGGATGAGAAGCAAATCAAATTAGAGATTACACCGTATAAAATGAAGCATGCGTTAAAAGAGAAGCTAGAAAACAATGTTCCAAGTTCATTGAGATCTCAAGCTAGCGCTCACTGATCTTGAAAATATGTTTGAAAGGTTTAGGTACATGGTGCAAGTACAATTTGGCTATAATTGTTTTTAGGCTGCATAATATGTTTGGCTATAATTTTTATTGTAGGCAACACAATATGTTTGTTAGGCAGCATAATATGTTTATATTAGACATAAGTTTTTGGAGTACCACTACAACAAAAATGCCTTTTGCAGCAGATGTTTTTTGCCACGACAAAACGTCGCTAGCTTTCTAATGCTAACTTTTAGCCACAGCTGTCGTGCAAATAAGAAAAAAAAAACATAAATATTTTAAAGTCCTCTGTCGAAGGGTAACAAGTTTCTCTTTCTATACATTTAAACGATTTTAATTGAAATTTCATTTTGTATATGAGAGCTTCTTAGGTGACTACAACAGGTTCATTTATGGGTTCCCTAAATGGGTTATAGGAGGTGATCCAGCGCCAGTTTCACAAATTGCTTCTAATTTAATTTCCTATTTCTATTTGAAACTAAGGACTCCTCAAAATAGTGAACCACTTAAAGCATTTAATAAGAAACCAATTGGAGTAAAAAAATAATATTTTGTTCATATCTTGCAAGTTGTGATACCTATAAAAAAAACACCGATCAAACCAAAAATAAATAAAAATTGTTGTTACACATTTAATAGGATATGTCATACCCATAATTACCGGAGTCATAAAAAAACAAAGTCACCCATATTTTAATCAAAAATTATCTTAATATCTCTGTTCATGGTTTTATCTTAGTGTTTCTTGTTGGATTTGTGTTTAGATGTATGCTGGTTTCATCACTTCTGCTGATCTCTGAATCAAGTCATTTTTTACTTGACTGTACAATTTTTGTGTTTTTGGAACTCTTTTCTTCCTCAATGTTAGATTTTCTGGGTTTGAATGCTCCTTCGCCTTGAAATTGGGTCTGTGTATCCAAGAGAGATTTTTAGGGATTTTAGTTTAAAAGGGTTCCCGAGGGGATATGTTTGTTTAAAAGGGCTTTGACTAAAAAAGAGGATAAAAAACTGGTGAAAATTAAAAAATACCCTAAATTCAAACTCATTTCATTTTCCCGCCCTTCCAAATTCAGATTTAAAGCACTCTCTCCTTCACATTTTTATACAACCCATCTTCTTCCTCCACTAATTTTCTTCTCCACCATCTTCTTCCTCCACTCATTTTCTTCTCCACCATCTTCTTCTTCAACATATCTTCTGGCGGGTGGGGGTTCATGGCGGGTTTAGGGTGGGTTTTCCGGCTGGTTTTTGGGTTTTCCGCGGTTTTGGGGTTCATGGCGGGTTTAGGTGGGTTTTCCATGGGTTTTGGGTTTCCAATGGGTTTTCAGGGTTCATGGGGTTTTTAGGGGTTTAGCGGGTTCATGGGGTTTTCCTGCGGGTTTTTGGGTGGGTTTTCCGGCGGGGGTTGAGTTTTCCGGCAGGTTTTGGGTTTTTCCATGGTTTTGGGTTTAGGGAAGGGTATAAATGGAAAAAATAAATGAACCTATTTGGACAATTAAAATTGAAAGGAACTTATTTAAAAATAGAGCTTGATCGATTCTCTAAACGGGCGCCCAGATTTTTATCATATATATATTGAACTTAATTATAGGTGTATTGTTTGCCTCTCTGTTCTATCTGTATTTGGTGTTAAACTAATATGCTGTTGATTATATACACGGGCACCATCCTCTATGTATTGTAGTTTTATTCCTTTCATTTGCATTTTTCCCATGGTTCTTACAATAGCTGAGTCACAGGTATTGATATATATCTTTGTACACAAAGTGCATATTTGCCAAAAGAAAAGGCCAATTTGGAACAGTGTATGCTATGTTACCTGGGCTCTTTCCCTGGTCGTTTGTTTATATTCATGCCCTATGAATATTTTATTCTTATTCAATTCTTGTTGCCAGTCATTTTTCGATATCTTGATTGATTTCATTATGTCAATAGTACTGAAAGATACATGGTTTGTGTTAGACTTGAAGTGTTCCAACTCCCTTAATGTTACAGACTTACAGTTCAGGAGCTTTAGTTCTCTGGCCCTTGATCTTACGCTGAAATTGCTGAAGCTTTATTGCAATGCTTTAAAACACAAACTGACCTGCACGGTTGGACTAGAAACACTTCGATCTAGTTAGTTTTATGATCTAGGTTGAGACCATAACCTAAATAACTCCAATACTCACTAAAACGCATTAACCACACTGTCTGCCCAATAAACCACTGACCCATTTGCGGGTTGTCTGACCTGTATGTGTATGGTGTGTTGTCGTATGTATAAAGTAAGATTCATATCTAACCTGTATATCGTCAACATAGTTACGTTGCTCTGTTTGTTTGATTGCAATATCATAAGATAGTCTCAAACGTTGTTTCTTTGATTGCTTTAGTTTGCTTGATTGCACTCTGTCTGATTTTATTATTTGTTTGCCTCACTTGTTATATATGTGATTTTAACAGCATATAAACTTCTCGGAGCTGGTCGGAACTGATGGACTACAGTCTCTAAAATAACTTAGAAAAGCCATTCTTGGGAAGGGGGTTTCCTTTTGAAACATATTATATGTCTGTTTAGCATCCTATTTGTTTGCAATCTTGGCTGCAAACTTATGTTCTTTTACCTTTTCAATTCAAGAACTAAACGATTTAAGTTTTTATTGGAACTGAGCTTGCACAGATCTGCCACATTTTCAGTAGGTGTGTTTCTGATGCAACTGCCTTGAGTTATGCCATGTTTCAGATTAGGTTAACCGCAAATTTTTCCATCTACTTTCTTTGCTGATAGCAATAGGTATTGGTTATGACTTGCGGTGTAAAGCTTTTATCTTGTGCTTTATGCTGAACTTAGGATCACAAATTGTGAAAAAAATTAAAGACTGCAATTTAATATAGTTGTTTAATACTGTTCTTCTACTCCAACTCTCCACACCCTATTTGAAGTTGAAACTTTTGAACTTAACATTGGCCTCATTTTGTCTTTTGTATGACTTTGTGCACTACATGTTAACCAAACTCTTTGTTATAGAAGTTAATATCCACTAGTTGAGTTATTGTTTGTTGACATTTCAGTCCCACTTGCCTTGTGTGAACATTAAACTCATTTTTCGTTTTACAGGTATACATAATGGTTGGACCCACGGCTACGTGTGCAGGTTCGGCAGGTGGAGCACAACCACCACATGACAATCCATGTAGGATACCGTCAAACTGTCAATCGGGTATGTTATTTGTTAGCAATCTTACTGGATGAAATAGGATTCATCTTCTGGTTTATGAAGAACATAACATCAGTTAAGGTTGGAGTTGGTTATGTGGGTGGGTGGAGTGGGGGGAGGGGACAAATCACTTACTTGGATGGTAACTGCATTTCCTCGATCATTTGGAATTTATAGCCAGATCTCTTTCTTAGTAATCATAGTCTTGTATTCTGTTTATTCACTTATTCATTTATACACAAACACACTGGGAATTGGCTACAAATTTTGTCTCTGCTTATTCCCTATATAGTTGTAATGTTTTGTGCAACTGTTTGATATTTCTGCATTCAAAACAGTTGGCCTATTTTACCTATTCTTGTTAGGATTCATGTATTTTAGTTGTTCTTGTACAAGGACTTAAAGCTTCCTCACATTGTCACTAACTTAGCAGTTAGTATCTATATAAGTTATATTTGCATGAATTGAGAATCCGCACCATTTATGCTTTAAAAAAAACCAGCTATCATGGTCTGAAGTTTAAAAGAGATAATAATATCCATAAAGCTTGATGAGAGTTTGTTTCCGAAAATCGATTGTCTTTGTTTTTTTCAAGAATTGATGGATATACGCCGAGAGTGTTATATATCTTCTTACTGTGTGTTTTAATATCACAGTTCAGTGGTTTGTAATTTATATCTAATGGCAACTATCAAACAAATCAATAAATTAAACAAGTTTGGCATCGTATTATGATTCTCCTGAGACTGTTATTTGCTAGACAACCTATGCTTCTTGTATCTTTTGCTGCAAAAGCAAATATGGATCTGATTGATCTTTTTACAAGGACTGTTATTTGCTAGACAACCTATGCTTCTTGTATCTTTTGCTGCAAAAGCAAATATGGATCTGATTGATCTTTTTATCATTGTAATTCATGAGGATTTTGTTTTCTTTTTCACTTATCAAATAATGTAACGCAGTCTCTGTTATTTCCAGTGATAAGTAAACTTGTTGCATATTTCCCTCGGTCATAGCCCTCCCTGTTATGTTGTAGTTTGTTTATGACAAGAAAAGCTAATGTTAGATAAGTTTGTTTCATGCTTATAGTGCACACTATGCACTGCTGTGAAATAATGGAATATAACCCATGTTACCACTATTCATTTTTATACAGGAACAATTGAGGCGAAACAGTGGCAATTGCCAGAAGCGTAAATGGGTGAGCTACCATGGGCGGAGATCTTTGCCTCAGTATCGTGTGATGCTTGTAAGTGTATATTATCATTAAAAGTTTAACATTTACGATACAACATGTGTTCTAATGTAGCATTTCCTTGATATAGGACAATTCACAATCACAAGATCCGGATGATTTGCATCGCCATGGAGATCAGTGGGTGAATGATGAAGCAAAGGAAGCACATGTAAGTATACTTGTCTTCAATGTATATCCATTACACAACTTTCTAATCTTCCATAGTCTAATAATTAAATGTTCGAATATCGCGCGCTATGAAGGAGCGGGTTGCGCCCACACCCCCATGGCCCACGGCCCACGGCCCACGGCATAACTCTCACCCCTGGCAGACGAGATCACCATCATAGGAGACGCTTTAGGTAGGCGCCGAGGTCATATCACTGTGAGTGGGACCAAGTGTCCCACGTGAAACTTTGTCATCCACTCACCATCGACGCCATTTGTCTCCGGCAGAGCATGAGACTTTGTTGAAAGGGTTCTCTATGTTGATGGCGTACATCAAGGAGAGGGATCCAGACGCACGACTGCCAGATTTTACGATACCTTCTCAGTCAGGTTCATGTACTCCTTTTACGATACCTTCTCAGTCAGGTTCATGTACTCCTTCATTATCGAGTGGTCCTGCCTGATAGGGATGATGTCGATCAGTAGCCGACTTATGAGATAACTAGTCAATTATGTTGATATTGTACTTTTACATCTACATGGATATTTAAGTGCTTTGGTATGGTTTTGATTACTTTAGCTTTGTCATGCTGTGTTTGTATTGTTTAACATGAGACTTGATGGTGTGTTGTTTTTAATTGTTTTGGTGCACAATAGGGAGAAAATGTCAACAATTATTATATATATATATAAAAAAATTGACTGGATATTAGCCACGATACCAGTTGTGGCAAATTATTGTGCCACTCCGTGTCAATTTGTGAGTTTTAGCCACGACATGTCAGCGTCACGTAAGCAAGTTTTAGCGACAACTAGTTGTGGCAAATAATAATCAGTCATTAGCAACAACGCGTCGTGGCAGAAAGGATAGAAAATATTTGCTCACAACCCATTTGCCACGGAGTGTCGTGGCGAAAAACGTATTCGCCATGATTTTCCGGTTTTAGCCACGACAGCAAAAGACGCTTTTTGTTGTAGTGTAGACAGCTTGAATTTCTAGTGAGGGTTCCAAATATTCATTGACGTTGAAAGGCTCTATTATGGAGTTTTATTAAAATCCATTCTTTGTGTTGTGTTGTACTGAATGTTGATTATACTTTGTTATATATATGCGGTTGTTGATTATACTTTGTTATAATACACTTGTTGTTGTTGT
Organism: Gentiana macrophylla; assembly: GCA_026214975.1. Taxonomy (NCBI): domain Eukaryota; kingdom Viridiplantae; phylum Streptophyta; class Magnoliopsida; order Gentianales; family Gentianaceae; genus Gentiana; species Gentiana macrophylla. The sequence goes on from CM047815.1 coordinate 84,774,548, forward strand.
TAATGAAGTTTATTCTACTTACACCCGTAGAATAGCCGTATTTGATAGAATTGTATTGTGAGTGAAAGAATGGTTTGATTGATTATCAATAATATACATGGTACAAATATATAGGTAGAAGCTTAAAACTCTTGGAACATTCTAGAGTATCTAAAATATTATAAAGTATCTATATAATTACAAATTACACATATTCTAAAATTACAAATAATACATCTAATACGCCCCCTCAAGCTGGATGGTTGGAGACAATACCAAGCTTGACACGAAAATGATGAAAATAAACGGTCGGAGACACAGCCAAGCTTGACATGAAAATGATGAAAATGAATGCAAGGCAAGGGTTTAGTATGAGCATCGGCTAACTGATCAGCACTAAAGACATGTGCAACCCACAAATGACCATGTTGATCAAGACTAAAATGAAAGTCAATGGCAACATGCTTCATGCGAGAGTGAAGAACCGGATTGATACTGAGTTGCGTCGCTCCAACATTATCATAGAAAATGACAGGAGTCTGAGATGATGAATAAGCAAGATCTTGTAAGAGATATGTAACCCAAGTTAATGTAGTAGGAGTAGAAACACTCGAATTCAGTGGAAGAACGAGTGACAATATGCTGCTTTTAGCGGTCAACATTATCACATAAAACGACGACGGTCTGAGTTGATGAATAACCAAGATCCTGCAAGAGATATGTAACCCAATTTAATGTAGTATGAGTAGCAGCGATATGCATGTACTCAAATTCAGTGGAAGAACAATTGACAGTATGCTGCTTTTTAGAGCTCCAAGATTACGGCCAATGAAAAACCAAATAACTCATAAAGGAATAGTATTCTTTATTGACACGCGTCAACAAATACAAAGGCATACCCGAGATTTTACAGGATGAAAACGGTAAAGAATAAGTCGGCCATGAGGAAGGAAAACTACATGATCGGAAAGGTAAGACATGATGATATGTTGGTGGAAAAGGAGGACGGCATGATCGGTAAGCTAAGGCATGATGATATGTTGGTGGAAGTTTTAATTAGGCTCACTGTCAAGAAACTGTTCCAGTTTATGTGTGTTTCAAAGCTATGGCGGTCCATGATCCCGTGTGTATTACCTAAAGCACAATCCTTGCAGCGCTTGTTAGATTGGCTGATTATTGGCGCCCTAGCTTTTGGCGTTCTACCCTTAGAGAAGCATTACAAGCACAAGCACAACATGGTGTTGTGTATCCAGAAGATTTTTCAATAGTTTGACCATTGGTGATCGCAGAAAATCATATTCTACACCTGTACCCACCCAAAACGATCAACGGGTTATTTTGTATCATTCTCTTTGATGTACCAGTATATCGCTTGTTTCTCTTTAGTGTATGGAGAGGTGAAATCATGGAACTTCCAGGACCTTGTATTAGGCCATCACGTCGCTTACGTACATTTTGGTTTTGAACCCGTTAAAGGTGTTTACAAGTTGCTAGCAATACCCGAGGTTCCGGGACCACGTTCAGGATGGATAGATTGTCACATTCTCACCCTCAACAGCAGCAACATGATATTTTGTCATGGAAAAAGCTACCCAATCGTAATGTTCATCGTGTTCCACTGCCACATACGCAGAGCATTTGCATCAATGGGTTTTTGTTTTGGCTTTATTACCGATTACTAATTTCTTTTGATCTCAAAGAGGAGAAGTTTGGCTCGGTTCATCCACCCAACCTTAATAGTTACCATTTTAATAGCAGTTGGATAACACAGTTCAAAGGATGTTTGGCATTATTTAAATGGTATACTGACGTCGACGAATTGGTTCTCTACACCTTAGATGATAACGAAGGCCTTGCATGGACCAAACATGTTACCTTGTTGCCTAGTGAGTTGCAGCGTAAGGTGAAGAGTGATATTTTTTTATGACGACCAAGGTTATATCTGGACCAAGTATGTAATCTATTTACCTAGTGTCCCTTTTGTGATGTAAAATGTTTTTGGAAACTTGTTCCTATGTAGCTTCCCAAACACACACTGCTCACAAAAATCCAGCTCCCTGACCTTATGTCTCCAAATAGATCAGATTTACACAGAACTTGCATTCTTCTTTACCCATATGACCCAAACTCATATGCCATATCTTTGTCTCACGTGATTGGTGAACCTCATTGATGCAACACCAAAGATAACTCGATACAAGAGACCCTTGTATTATGTACAATCAGTACAAGAAAAACAATCTTTTGCTACACTAGCTTTTGTCACACACATAAAAAGGGTGTGGCTAATACATACTTAGTTAAACTCATTTGCCACACTAATGTTGCTAAAAGTTAGTATATAGATACACTTTTGTGTGTGTGTGCGTGTAGAAAAAAAATATTTTTCTTGTAGTGAATGTCCCTTGCATGATACCCTTCAGAATCACAGCTGAGTCCTTGTAGACATTCACCACTTCACCTTCACCTCTGAACCTGAATCCTTTGTTGTCTAAAAGACTAAGTGAAATCAATTTCTTCGTCATATGTGGAACATGCCTAACCTCCTTCACTGTGCAGAACCTACCATCATGTGTCCTCAACTGAACTGAGTCAATTCCAACTATTTTGAAGACCTTGTTGTTGGCTATAGCAATATTGCCTCCATCCACCTGCTCATAGGTTGTGAACCACTTCATGTTTAGACACACATGATAGGATGCTCCGGTGCCCAGAATCCACACATCTCTGTGCTCTGCTGACTCTTGACTGCTAGAGCTATATCTTCTTCAAAGTTGGTGTATTGTTATGCCAAAGCAGCAGACTTCCTCGATTGTCCTTCCGCTTTTCCTCTTTGGACATTCATTTTTCCAATTTCCCTGCTCCTTGAAGTAATTACATACATTCTTAGCCTTGGGATTCTTGGAACCACCCTTCTTGGACATCTTCTTTCCAGGGTTTCTTGGTCCTTTGCTGACTCCACTAGCCACCAACCCAACAGACTGATTTTCTGTACCGGAACCAGATGCTTTATGGCGTAGCTCTCGAGTATAGAGTGATGATCTTACGTCCTCCAATGACACTGAGTCCTTCCAACAATGAAGGACTGCATAAAGTTCTCATATGATGCAGGCAATGACACTAATAGAATCAATGATGCATTTTTACCTTCAATCTTCACATCAATATTCCTTAGTCCAAAGAATAGTGTGTTCACCGAGTACCTCATTCATCCTTAAACTGTACACATGTTTTTCTAACAACAACTTATTGGTTAGAGACTTTGTTATAACAAACTCTCAAGCTTCAACCACAGCTTTGCTGCAGTATCCTATTCTGCAATCTTTGTGATAATATCATCTTACAAGCACAACATGATAGTTGAATGTGTTTTCTCTTCCAGACTGGCTCTTTGAGCAGCACTTCCTTCTGTTGTTTTTGACAGTGGACCCCAAAGTCCCTGTTGTTTCAACAAAGCACGCATCTTGATCTGCCATAAACCGAAATTGTTTCTTCATGTAAACTTGTGGATCTTGACATTTAAAGCGGACATCTTTCTCACACGAAAAGCTTGCATTGATCCTAGATCCTAGCGTCAATTATGACCTTGGTGCCTATCAGCCTTGCTTCGAACACATAACATATAACCTGATAAACCTGAACGCTCTGATACCGGTTTGTTATAAAAGATCGTCAATAATTGATGGTGATTGTGAGAAAATAACAAATATTTAAACAATCAACAAGTGCGTAAAATCCACTCAAAAAACAAGTGCGAAACAAAAGAACACATATATAATATGGTTTCCGGCAATGTGCCGAATACTCTCCACGGACAAACGAGGATTTATATTATTCACAAAATGTTACGAGTTACATACAATACAGATGATATATAGCCCTACAGAACCAACCTTATCCGCCTTAACACCCAAACTAAATAATGACTGAAATACCCCAGAAGTAACCTAAACCAAAACGGAAACCCATGTAGACGTGTTCCCTAAGTAATGCTGAGAACCAACTCAGCAGGCTCAACAGACGTTCAACTCTGCTGACTTCCTTCAAATTTGAACACTGTGACTCAACAACGAAACATCATCACCAGGCCGACGGATCTTAAGCTTCCACCAGACTCAGTTGAGTATGCCACTTAGCTGACCAGACTCATCATGGACAGATCATGTCAAATTACAATAACCAACTTTAACAACTAGGTGTTTGATGAAATGCCTAAATGCAAAAAAAAAACATCTCCTCCTGGAGTTTAGGCTTCAACAATGTACCTTTCTTTATGTTCAATTTTTTTCTTTTGTTAAAACGGTCATATTTTATTGATCAAGCAACGAAAGAGCTTGATCGCATGTAAGTCACTTCTACTAGCTAGCAAGAGGGCTAGGCCAATCGTAGTATAGCAAGGCGAGTCAAGATCGATCCCACGGAGACTATTATTTAATTATGTTAAATACACCCACAATTTATAGGTCAACCGGATAAGGGCGGTCATTGACCAACATATTAGGAAAGTAAATAAACGAGATGCAAATAAACCAATAGTCAATCATATATTGAAAAGGCATTAACCAAACTATTCACAACCAATCTCCCCTTAATCTGTATCTGATCCGTGTGTGTAATTAAGCTACGAGTGCAGTCTCCTAACCTTGTTTACTTCCATTGAAAGGACAACAGACGTCTATGTGCAGTTAACCTCCTTACTTGGTTGTACTCACCCAAACACAATAAGTTCTAGAAAGTGCCGGCTCAAGACCGATAACCTCCCTAAGCAGCTATCGTGGATTGACTAGCACGCCTTGTGATTGATCCGCACTATGTCCTAACTAACACTTCACTTTATCGCCCTTCATGTTAATTTACGATGATATGCAATTAGATGATCATGCTAAGAACATGTAAATTAAACTGCCGATCAACGTAGTGACGCCAACCACGTAATTAGTGGTTTACTAGGTATCTCACAATTGAGATAAAGACCGCCGCAATTGCGAGAGAACGTAACCGTTAATTCTGCATTTTCATATTAACGAATCGAATAATAAGGATTAAGGTTCGTTTAATTAATTCATAGTTGATTAGATGCAAGCATAATCTAGATTTATCACAAGAACAATCATGAATCTAAGATGCAAAATAAAATATCGGAATAGATGTTACCAATGAGGAAAAACGATTCTACTCCTCAATTCTCTCTCTTCCCGGTGATTCGAATTGATTCATGATGAACATAAACCAAGCACAATTCAATAATAAACCAAGCACAATTCAAGAGAAGAAGAAAAGAAAAGAAGAATTATTCACCAAAAGACTACATTGTATCTAATAGATCTTGGAATGAATGTGAGAAAAGATGATTACAAATTCGCAGCCTTGATGCCTCTTATATAGGGTGTATAAACCGACTTAAGGGAAAACCTAATTCTTGGAGGACAAGAAAACGCGTTTCTGGCTTCCGGAAGGTTCGCAATGGCGGTGGCGTGCTCTGCAATTGCAAGGGAATTTCCGTTCTTTTTCTTTGCCGACTTAACTCGGAAGCTAAGCCCATTTTCACTGGGCTCGCAATTGCGAGAGTGGGGCTCGCAATTGCTGGCATAGACTTCGGTATTTGGAACATTACTTGGCCTACGTAACTTTGATTTGGGCGATTCAATGTGCATTGGAATCCTCGTTTCAAGACCTACAATTTTCATGCAGAAGTCCAAGCCCAATTCATCTTGTAAGTATCATGAAACAGCGTTGCAAGATCACCAATCAGATTCTCGGGTTCAGCTCTTTATCAATTGAATCTCATATTCAGCCCATATGTTGCTCCAAACACTCGTCATCTGTCAATAAAACCATAGCATACATAGCAGCTTCTATTTCCAGCAAATAACGCATAAAATACACGATTAATACGCATAATACCAATTTAGTCACCCTGGCATGATTTAATCACATTTAGCTAATTAACCCATTATTTCATACATATTATCACCATTGAGAACACAAATCCGAGATAAATTGATGACAAAATATGATACCAAGTTGACCGCCATCATCGAGCTGAAACAGATTACATCTAAGTTCAGCAGTAGAAAATGCAAAATCCTATCGCACCGCTATACATCAACGAAAATTCCCCAGGCGAGGCGTAATTCCTCGCATTTTCTACCATCTGGGCAAGAAAAACTGGAGGGGTGGGTCGTGTAGAATACTCTTTGATGAGAGCAATTTGTTCCTCCAAGTCCATATCCTATGCAGGATTTCTCTCCATGCGCTTCACCTGGGGGGTTCCCAGGCCTTTCTGAATTTTCTCTTTTTCTTTAGACTTCACATATCATGTTAATGAATACCCTATATATGAACAATACAGCAGAACCATATCATGTACATCTCCATTATTGTGTTATACTTTCCTCTCTCTTTTTTTTTCTTTCTTTCTTACTAATGACTAATGAGTACTCTTATATAAGAACAATAAATAAAGTAATGAACTGGGTACAATGCTTAGCTACTAGTACTTGAAGTTGTTGATCTACTTGTTAAATCTATACATGTGTCTTGTGAACTAAACATCTGCTTGCTTTTCAACTTTTCCTCTACCTTTACGCCGCCATCTTTACCCTGCAAGTCTTGCAAAGACTTAAAACCTCCTCCATAGACGGTCTCGTATCCTCTGTGACTGTAAACATCGAAAAGACAACTCCGCTACTGCGCGCTATCATTGTCCTAATCTTGTCATCAGATTCATATCCGAGTTCTGGATCCACGAGCTCATGCAATTCGTCGTTTTGGATCTTGTTCACTGCCATGTTTGATAAATTTATTTCATGCCTATGTCTAGTAATATCAACCGCGGGCTTAGATGATATGAGTTCGATCAAAACAACACCGAAGCTAAAAACGTCGCTCCTATCCGTTAGATGATAGCATTGGTGATACTCGGGATCGACGTATCCAGGTGTCCCTTGTGGAGCTGTTGAGATGTGAGTGACATGAGTAGGGAAAAGACGCGAAAGGCCGAAATCCGCGACTTTAACACAGAAATTGCTGTCTAAAAGGATGTTATTAGTTTTAACATCTCTATGTATAACATCAGAAGCATGCAGATAGGCTAATGCACATGCTGTTTCTGTTGCAATGCTCATTCTTGTAATCCAAGGTAATGATCCAGGTTTAGCAAAAGGACCATGAAGATGATCTGCAACCGTCCCGTTAGAAATGTACTCGTACACGAGTAAAAGCTCACGGCTATGGCGCGAGGTGCATCCATATAATGTAACCAGGTTTCTATGGCGTAAGCGTCTAAGCATTTCAACTTCATTCAAGAATTGCTCAACCATCCTGAAATTGTTTTCGTACATGCGTTTCACCGCGATAAAACGTCCATCTTGGAGTTTACCTTTGTATACAGTGCCAAAACCACCATCTCCTACTATATTGTTTGGGTCGAATTTATTCGTGGCGTCTTCAAGATCGTTGTAAGTGAAAACATGCACTCCAAGTCCAAATAAGGTTCCAGACTTTTCGTTACCTGAAACGGATGAAGGATAAGAAGGACTACGATGAGATATCAATGCTACTTCTGCTTGGCTCCTTTTCTGATTTATTTGATATAAAAAGAAAACCAAACACATAACTATGGCAGTCCCTCCAGCTGCACCAAAACCTGAAAAAAAAAAAAGAAAAAGAAAAAAAAGAGTTAGAATATTAATAAGGATTATCTACATTTTCTTGATCAAAATGTAAAACCGAAAAGGGGAATATTATCATACCAATTGCAATCTTCAATCCTATGTTCAATCCACCTTTTCCTGCACACAACCACAGTAAAATCAGTGATGGTTTGCTATACATTCAGATAAATTTCACAAGAAACAGCAGATAAATTTCACAAGAAACAGGGGGAAAAAATTTATCTTGGCCTCACCACAAGATTTTCTGCCAACATTATCTTTGCAAAAACAGATAAAACTACCATTATCTGAACCACAATGATTTCCACCGTTATTGCAATTCCGACAATCAACTCCATCCCATAATAGAACAAATCCCATCTTCAAAATATGTATATAATCCATGGCCGTCAGATCATCGATGTTATCAGTCAATAGTGATACCGGTGAGTTAACCGGGGCCTGGCAGCTCTCATTGAATTCATCCAATTTTTCAGTATGAAAAACAGCAAACGCATAATCACTATTATTACTTGCACATTGAATAGGGTAGCTACCATCTCTTATATAAGGCTTTGAACAATTGTAAAAGAAGTAAACTTCAGCTGTATCAGGACCATTTTTAAAAGGCGTCCCTTTAACAGAAAAATTAGTTTGAGGAACAGGGCACTTGTTGTTTTGATCATATACCTCAGGGCGAGCAAGCACAACTGAATTTTCTGTGTAATTTACATCTAAGATGATGTAATCATCATTTGAGATTTTCAAGATTGGATGATTATCTTTACATGTGGTGATGAATTGCAATCCGGAACCACAATATGATTCTTGCCGGCCAGGAATCCAAAAGGGGTATTGTATGAGAATTTCTCTATTACTACCACAGTGTTGTGGTTCACATCTGGTGGAATTCCAGTAAATGGATTGAGTTTCTGAAAAGAAAGTAATAAGGAGAAAAGGGATGATCTGGAGAAGAGGAAGCTGTGATTTCTTGAAAATGGAGAAGCTTTCTTGATCCATTTGAGAAGGAGTTGGGGGGAAAATGGTTGAAGGAGAAGACAGAGGAAGAAAGGAAGTTGGCTTGGAAGGAAGCATGGGGTAGTAAAAGTAAAAAATTAAAAAAAAAAAATAGAATTCTTAAGTTAAAGTTGAAAAGGGAAAAAAATAAATAAAAAATACTCATGATACAGAGACAATGACAAAACAGTTATCTGAATCGTTGATAATTATAATTTTAAATTGATTATGATTTAAACTTATTTTAAATCAACAATGCGATTCAACGTTATGATATAATGATCGATTGGGCACATATCTTTACTCAGAAGAATATAAAAAATAGAGAGGATAATTGTGAATTTGAAGTCAACACTGCTTTATTCTTTGAAGTATTGTTGTTGTGTCTTTGTCTTGAGATTATTCTTAGGAGAATAGCCATCACCTTGTCCTCTCTAGACTCTAAGCTGAGTGTATTTTTTAGGCATAGACATTTTATAGTCTATGATTTTGTCAAATTATCGGTTTATAGACCTTTTTTTAAGGGGTAAAAAAGCATTTATTTATTCGCATAAACAGAACATGCCATGATTAAATGGGAAGGCGGCATGATGTTCTATTGTTTGAGACCTACGAGAGATAAACCCTCATTTGCTAGAAGATGAGCAGGAGTGTTACCCTCTCTTTTGACATAAGAAAATTTACAATTAACAAAATCAGGAAGAAACATTTTGCAGTCATCAATAATAGATCCCAAAGGTGAAATATTCTGCCTCTTCTAAAATTATTTGTTGATAGGCTATCAAGAAATTGCCTTCAAAAGTTATATTGGAATAGCCCTACATAATAGCAAAGATCATAGCCTGATGGATGGTCATTGCTTCAGCAACTGCAACATTATAGCCTTCGACTAACTTTGAGGAGAAGCTATGGAGGATTCCCCCGTTGTGTGCACGCACCAAACCTCCAATTGCTTCGTCGTTTCCTTTTACAGTAGTATCCACAATAAATTTTTTTTTATAGGCGATTGGGGAGGTTCCCACACCACCGCAATATAAATAACTAAAAGTTTTATTTATAGCATGGACTACTACATAAAAAGACTTTTACTTTCCTTTTAATCAAATGGTGTCTTAAATGATCACTACTATCCTATAGACAAAAAATCCTATATTCAGTACTTGGTATGTCGGCCTAGCGGTTAGCTAGGATATACCCTGGCAAGACGACATGGGTTCGAGGCCCGCTTAGCATAATTAGTACGTGTGTTAAATCTTTCGTATCTGCCAAAAAAAAAAAAAAAAAAAAAAAAAAAAAAAAAAAAATCATATATTCAAAATAATTTCAAAGAAGTTACATAAAGGGACCCCCAAAACTAATAGGACACAATGAAAGATGTCAGACAAAATAGACTATAAGAAAAGATTTTTTTGTTAGAAATGACATTTCATCAGTGAAAGTGAAAGTGAATTTGATAGTGAATTACGTTGATTTTCAGCACAAAACCAACGTAATTCATTTTCAAAATTCATTTTCATTTTCATTTTCACTTTCACCGATGAAATGTACTTTTTAGCACAAACATTTTTTATAATCCTAAAATCCTGACATCCTTTTAAATGTGTCCTAATTCACAATTAACTAAAACTAATATTATGGAAAATTAGGGATAAGGACACAATCTGAAATATTTTTAAGTAACAGGACAACTACATATTTTTTATAGGAGAAGAACAATCGCGATAATTTTTATAATGGTAGATGACAAACAGTGAATCTTCCCAGTGAATCCCAAATCGCTTAATTTTGATAAATGATTTCGATAATGAATCTCAAAATTAAATGAATTTAATTATGAATTTTGAAAATTAAATAATTTCGATGATGAATTTCACAAATAATTTAAATAATAATTTCGAACACAAGTGAATTTCGACAATGAATAAATAGTTTTGTCGCTTTTATCAAAAGTTTCAAAAACATAAATTCTACTCAATTGATGAAATATTTCTGTCATTCTCCCTCATTCCCCCCTAATATTATGCAAAACGTGACAAAGTAGGAATCCTCTACGAATGAGACACTGACTATGAAGTCTGAACATGGAATACATATGATATCATCGGATGCTTGTATCATTTATTTATTTATTTATATATTTATTTTTTATGTTTAAGAGAAGTCATTCCTTTTTCTCATTGTGAAAATTTCAAACAATGATGACGATGGTGGACCAAAAAGTCTTTTTTTATTAACATTTTGAAATCAAAGCATGAAAACCCATAATCTTTGATTTGATTGAACTAATTAGAAGGAAAAAAAGAATAATATTTTTTAGGAAATTAACCGGAAGAAAAGAATATTAGAAAATAAAACCTTATTTTTTCATGACACTTGTCACTTATAACGAAATATAAACCTTCATCTACATTTAATCTAATCGTCAGAACGCCAAATAATATCATATACTAATTTAAATTGACGATTTTTGTAACGACTCAAACATACCTTACGGGTAGAATAAGAAAAAATCGTTCGATACGTGTATGATCCGTGACAATTACATTAACATCATGCAATATTTTTCTTGGAAGCTGCATGGAAAAAGACAAGAATTTAAAGAAAAAAAGAAAAGAAAACGAGACACATGCAACCCTAGAATAAGAATATGAGCACTGCAGATTTTACGCAGATATTATACCACGACTGTTAGAGGCGGCTGAATAAAATGTGTGACACGGGTCAGAGATCGATAACGACACATCGTATTACAAGTTTCTAATGCATTATATAAAAAATATACGTATAATTATTAGTCAATAGTCAATATTTTAAAATTTTAACGGGTCTGTGAATATATGTTAGTACATCACAAATTTTAAATAATCGAAAAAGTACACTGATTTTTTTTTGGGATTTGGGTCAAGTGGTTATATGTGCCACCACCCGGTCCGCCCTTGACGACTGTAACTACTCTAGTAATGACTCGGTGATCTTCATGTTATATCCGAAGTATTACAATGCGAAAATAAACATAAAGAACAGAAAAGATGAAGAACAATTTATTATAATCTGGACTGACGAACAAGCAGAAAGGAAAAAACAGAAAAGAGAACAACAAGGATATGTAACCGGGACGAGCTAATCTCTATCATTAAGACAATTATGCTCCGGCAGTACCCACAGTTTAGCACTTGTCTCCCAGGATAACCCAATTACCTGTTCAGAATCGAGGTACTTCAGCTTCTGAACACAACGAACTCTTGGTGTTTCAGAATCTCTTCAACTAAAATGCAAGTGTTTAAGTGATTTTTGTGTTGTGTTTTAGTACCTTCCCATTGCAAGAGAGGACCCTATATATAGGAGGAAGGAGCAGCCTTGAAGTGTGTGAATTGATGGCAACTAAACCATCAGGTTGAAACTGCTTTGTATTAAAGCCATATGAGCTGAACTCTGAATCGAACCCTGACTCATACTCTCAACTCGAATTTGATTTATTGGATTTGGATAATATCCAGATAAACTTTGTCCAAAAAATATAATACTGCCTCAGGCCCATTCCCCAAAGCCCAAGCCCAAGGTCAATGGTCAATGGTCAATGGCAATGGCGGGCGGCGCGTGCGACATTTTTAGTAAACACTCAGCCCACTAAAACTACTCCGAGTTCTCTCACTTTCTAAGAGATTATACCAACAACAAAACTTCCACCACTTAAATATTGAGGAAATATGAGCACATTTCCCAATGTGGGGTTAAGAAGTTTGTATTTTCAACTTCCTTTTCACAACTTTTCATCTACCCACTTTAAGCCTTAATTTCTCATTCACCCGACATCCGAGTTGAATGATTCAAAACCTTATTTTCAACTACGTCTTACGTAGTTTCCAAAGTCATCACTAACTCTTGATAATCTATATAAGAGTTATACCGAAACCGGCTCTCAAAGTAGTTACAAAAAATGATTCAAAAAATCATTTTAAAATGTTATATAACATTTTTCCTTTTATCCTCATATATCTCCAACACTTCGTTCTATTATGGCCTAAGCTATATTGCTCCATGATATTGGCCTCAACCATTAAAATGTGTTGTAACCAGGGGCGGATCCACGCGTCTTCAGAAGTCACGCGGCCCCACCTGGATTTTAAAAAAAAAAATTTAGTATTAAAATTATGTAGTTTTGTTGTTAAAAATTATCGTTTTGTCGATAAAAATTGATGTTTTAGACTCCGGTGACCCCACTGAATTTTTTTTTTAGATAAAAGATATAGTTTGAGACTCCAACGACACCACTAGATAATTTCCTGGATCCACCACTTGTTGTAACATGTACATTATCCCATGATGGAAGTCTCTCTATATATAAATAGATTCTCATCCTCCATATCTAGCTACATGCAGCTCACAATTACTCACGACCAATATAAAAATTTATATAATCATATTGACCTGAGCTTCGGAGTGACCGTCCCAAAAACAATACTTCATCCCACGGTCGATTAAATACCTTGACGATCTTTGCCATTATCAATGACGGAAAATATACTCTTTGATGTGACATATCGAACAAAATTGAACCACTACAAGCGCGTTGATTTAAATTACTTTTGGACAATGTTTTCGTTTGTATAGTGATGAAGTTTCATAATATGGCCAAATCTTTCTATAGTGCTGAAGGGAAAAAGGAAAAAATAACAACAACTATAATAATATAATAATAATATTTTGGCCATATACATCTACAATAATTATAATACATCTTCAAAGGCCGTAAGCCACCGGCAAGAGGAAGTAACAACAAATAATAATAATAATAATATATACAGCCACATACCCTAAAAATAATAATATTCAGCCAACATGTCCATACGATAGAACGTTGTCCACAAGACTATATAATCTATTTACACGTTACATTTTGTCATATGTTCTTCATAAATTTAATTACTTATTTTATTATAATGTTACAATTAATAGAGTTGTCTATTTTTGAAGCCATTTTTAAACTTTAAAATCGTAAACTAGCATCAGTATTTCGGACCCGAAGGTGTGAAATTGATAAAACGAAGAGAAAATGCAAAATGCAGCTAGGGTTTCACCCTAGCAATTTGGGGAAGAAAGGAAACGCATAAGCCAAAATGACTGCCAGATTGTATTCAACTAAAAATTGTGTTTAGGGTTACAACTTTTCAGTCTTATATACCTCCTACAGCAAAGACTAAAATACCCCTGCATCAGTATAGTAATTACATCCACTACATCATATTATTATATTACATAAAGAAACATTACATCATTTATTAATATCATCATCACCCCCCATAAAACCTGGCCACAGCTGTAGAGGTTTTTGACACCCAAGCCCCGCAGAGATGTCAGTATGGAGAATCACAAAGAGGCTTTGTAAGCAAATCCGCTAATTGATGTTGTGACCGAATAGGTAACGGCTTGATGATGCTAGCAAGATATTTGTCCCGAACAATGTGACAATCGATCTCGATGTGCTTGGTTCGTTCGTGGAACACCGGATTCTCACTAATGTAAATGGCACTATCGTTGTCACAGAACAGTGGGACAGGTTTGGAGTAAGAGAGTCCCAAATCAGCCAACAGGTAAAGGAGCCATTGGAGTTCACAGGTGGCCATAGCCATAGAGCGGTATTCGGCTTCGGATGAGCTGCGGGAGACTGTAGATTGCTTCTTGGATCGCCAAGAAATAAGAGCATTGCCAAGGAGAACACAATAGCCAGTGACAGATTTATGAGTTTCAACACATCCGGCCCAATCAGAATCAGTATAAACAGCAAGATTGAGAGAATTTGCAGCAGGGAAAAAAATGCCCTGGCCCGGGGTTGCTTTCAAATACCGGAGAAGATGTTGAGCAACCTGTTGATGATGAATGGTGGGGGCATCCAAGAACTGGCTGAGTTGTTGGACAGCAAAAGAGATGTCCGGACGTGTGATTGTGAGATACAACAGCTTGCCTATGAGACGTCGATAACCACTGATATCAGGTATGGAGGCTGAATCATCATGGGCTAGTTTCTGCTTAGTATCCATGGGTGTACAAGCTGGTTTACAGCCCAGCATTCCCATTTGTTCAAGCAATTCTAAGGTGTACTTCCTTTGATTAAGAACGAGACCCTCCTTAGATCGAGCAATTTCTATTCCCAAGAAAAAACGAAGAGGACCAAGATCTTTTATTTGAAAAACAGTGTGAAGGTGCTGTTTTATGGCAGTTACTTCTTGAGAATTATTACTAGCCACTACTATGTCATTCACGTATATAAGTAATGCAGTAAAGATTCCAGAATGTTTCTTAATAAAGAGGATATAGTCATGAACAGATTGTTTGTACCCTTGCTGAATCAGTGTGGAGGTCAACTTGGCATTCCATTGACGGCTTGCTTGTTTAAGGCCATATAGAGACTTATGAAGCCTGCAAACCATGGAGGAAGAAGAAGGCAAAAAACCGGGTGGTGGAAGCATATAGACCTCTTCATGAAGGTCCCCATGCAAAAAAGCATTGTTTATGTCAAGTTGTTCTAAAATCCATCCTTGAGAGACTGCTAAGGCAAGCAAGACACGGACAGTGGTCATTTTTGCAACGGGACTGAATGTTTCAAGAAAATCTACCCCAAATTGTTGTGTATACCCTTTTGCTACCAGCCGGGCTTTGTATCTCTCTATGGTTCCATCTGCCTTATGTTTAACTCGGAAAACCCATTTGCAGCCTATGGGTTTTTTGTGTGGGGGCAGCTCAACTAAAGACCATGTATGATTTTGCTCTAAGGCCTTAATTTCAGACTTCATGGCCTCTTGCCATTCAAGAAATTTAGATGCTTCATTGTAGGATTTAGGACTGGGATTGACCATGATGTTTAATGCATAAGACTTATAAGCAGGTGACATTACATCATAAGATAAGACTTGTTGGATGGTATAAGGAGTAGAAGCAGAAGAGCTGTTATCAGATTGTGTGCAAAGAGGGGTGCATAAAAGATTGCAGTGGTAATCTTGCAACCAGGTAGGCTGTTTGTGCCGTCTAGAGGGCCTAGCAGGAGGTTCAGGACTGGGGTGACATGCATCTTCATGAACAGTGGGGTCAAGGGTGTGCACAGGGGCATCTATGTCAAAAGTATCATCGAAAAGAGATGGAAAAACACACGTGGGAGGATTGCTGGAGGGGTCATTGGCAGTAAGCTGACTTTCTGAAAAGGGAAAGACAGTTTCTATGTAGGTGACATCTCTAGAAACAAAAATAGAATTTGTGTGAAGATTCAACAGTATGCTGCCCTTAGTGTGGGGAGAATACCCTAAAAAACAACATTTAAGACCTCTAGGACAAAATTTGGACTTGGTAGGATCCAGATTTGAAGCATAAGCTAGGCAACCAAAAATACGCAGGTTATCATAGGTTGGTGTGGTTTTGAACAGCTTGTCATAGGGTGTGAGATTGTTCAAAAAAGGTGTTGGAGACAAGTTGATGAGGTAAACGGCATGTGCCACACAAAAACCCCAATAAGGAATAGGCAAATTTGCCTGAAATTTTAAACTCCTAGCAACAGCTAAGATGTGTTGATGTTTACGCTCGACTACCCCATTTTGTTGAGGTGTGTGATTACAAGAAGTTTGGTGAATGGCTCCTCTAGAGGCATAAAATTCTGGCATATTGAACTCCTGACCGTTATCAGTCCTAAAAATCTTAATCTTGGTATTAAATTGGGTAAGGGCAAGCTCATAAAAATTGTGTAAAATCTGCCTAACTTCAGATTTGTGTGTTAAAAGAAATAACCAGCAATATCTGCTATAATCATCTACAATTGTGAGGAAAAAACGTTGATTATTCAAAGTGGGGTGCCTATATGGCCCCCAAATGTCCACATGTATGATATCAAAACATGACTTAGAAACAGAAGTGCTGATAGGAAAAGGTTGTCTTTTCAGCTTGGCCATATGACAAATATCACAAACTTTATTTCTAGGAATATTAACAAAAGGTGCAACATTATGAACCAACTGCATTCTAGGAGTAGACATGTGTCCCATCCTGTAGTGCCGTAGTTGATCATCAGTGATGCTGGAAGGAGTATGTGTGGAAATCTGAGCAACATAGGATACTGGTGGTAAAGAGGCTTCAAGATAATACAGTCCATTCAGCACTTTAGCTGTACCAATCATCCTCATATGTGTCACCTCCTGGATGATACAAGATGAGGAATGAAAAAATACAGCATAAGAACCTGACTTAGCCAAAGAACTAAGAGACAAAAGATTAAAGGCAAAGGAAGGTACACACAGGACAGAGTTCAACACTAAGTGTTCATTGATGTGCACATCACCAATGTGTGTGACTGGAATAGAGGTCCCATTTGGCAAACATATGTGCTTGTGACTAACAGGTTTGTATGTAGAAAACAGAGATAAAGAGCAAGCAACATGGTCAGTAGCCCCCGAATCCAAAACCCAATGTCTTAAAGTGGTCAAGCTACCCTTACCAGCAGATGTGTTCTGATTGAAATTGTGGCTTTAATCAGCACTTAGCACTGCTGCTGAAGCTACATGCTGAGTTTGAGCCGCATTCTGCCCCATATGAAGCTTCTGAATAGCCTTCATCATCTCAGCATATTGTTCTACTGTAAAAGCAGGTACAGTTGCATTTCCATCCACAGTGTTGGATGTACCACCAGAAATAGGCTGCTGAGAGTCCTGCTGCACCAAATTTGCTTGCCTCTTCCCTTGGAAACCAGGGGGAATCCATGTTTCCTATAACAACGATCTTCTGTATGCCCTGTTCTGCTGCAATAAGTGCATTGGAGATTCCTCCTGTTTGTGGAACCATTGCTGTTCTGCTGCTGGCTAGTGATCATAGACCTTTTTGATGGCTGTTGTCGAACGAAATTTCCTTGATGATCAACAGAGGAATTTTGTAGAACAGTTGGTGTACTTGACTGAAAACTACCTCCTGGTACATGTACAATTTGTCTCTCAAGCTTAATAGCCAAGTTGTACACCTCATTTATCTTGGGAAGAGGATTCATCAGAAGAACCTTTGACTTCACTGGTTCGAAACTGTCATTTAACCCCCGCAGGAATGATATGATGTAATCAGCTTCAACATAATCCTTGAATTCCTGAGTTGTGCGACAATCACATCGAGGTATAGGTCGAAGCATGATCAATTCCTCCCATAGGATCTTCAGACGTGTGAAGTACTCAGTAACCGTGGAATTTCCTTGTCTCACCGCATAAATTTCTTCTTGAATGTCTGAAACCCTAAAAAAATCACCGGTTGACAATCTTTCTCTGAGATCGATCCAAACTTCCCTCGCTGTGTTGGATCCAAGCAGACTTTGCCCTATCGTTGATGAAACTGAGTTGAGAATCCAAGAGAGCACCATATTATTGCATTGATTCCACGCTGCAAAGTGCTTATCTGCAATCGGAGGACATGGAATCGTACCGTCGACGAACCCTAGCTTGTTCTTCGAAATTAGCGCTCTTCTTAATGCAATACTCCAACCATATAATTCTTCTCTGTTAGCAGAGGTTGAACGAGAATTATTGAAGGATTTTCGTTCGGATGCATGTATAGAGGGTGAGAAGGCGTGATTTCATTTTCCTGATTTGCCGCCATTGACGAAGCTTGAGAAAACACAGAAACGTTAAGGAAAAACAGAGATGAACGCTAAAACAGAGCCGTGATAATCTCTGATACCATGTGAAATTGATAAAACGAAGAGAAAATGCAAAATGCAGCTAGGGTTTTGATAACGGAAAAATTCACTGTTATTTTTATAACTTTTCAACCCGTTTCTGATATCATTTCGAGTATTTTTATATCAGTTCGAGTCATTAATTCCAATGTTTCATCTAAATATGTTAGTAGTGACTATTTTATAAAATATCGTGTTTTTATAAGTTTTTATTAGTTTTGTACCGGTTTAGTAACCGGAGTGTCGTGTCAGATTTACGTTTGGTATAATGGTGGTTTATTGCAGGATTATAAGTAGACCAAAATCCTACGTAAAGACATGTTTTGAGCTCTAAAAGAGGTGTTTAGAGGTTAGAAGAAGGTGCCACAAGTTTACGAGTTCAACGATCAAATTTTCCTAAGTACTTAATCGTTACATATTTTCGACGGAGATTTGACCCAGCTTAGAAGCATTTTCAGGGGATGACTTCTTAATGAAAGTTGTAGATCTTCAAATAATCTTTCCAACGCATTTTGAATCACGTCAATCGGATTTCTACAACTCAAATGGTGGTCAAGTGGCTAATCAATTCGTATTAGTGGAAAATCCTGAAAACGACACGACATACGAATGGCTCATCAAAACGACATTTGCTGAAGAAGAGTCCTTATGAAAGTTGTAGAGTTTTCCGAGAGCTTTCTAATGACGTTTAAATCATGATTTTGGATGTCTACAACTCAAGTTATGGGCATTATACTAAAATAAATGACTTTACTACAAAACTTGGTGCTTACGCCATCAAAATATCTAGATATTTTGAAATAAGATATTCCAAAGTATATTCCTCGAGATATTTTCTCCAAAACTTAATTATTAAGTTTGGCATATTCTTTGGCATATTCCTTTCTAAGATATTCCATGAGATATTCCCTGATATTTTCTCCAAACTTAATTATTAAGTTTGATATTCCCTAATATTCTCTTTTTTTCCTTCTTATATATACACCCATTTCCTTTTAAGAAAGCCGCCTTTCTTGCCCCTTCTTCCCTCCTTTCTCCATCTTTTCCTCTTTATTTTATGTTGTTGAAAGCTATATAAATTAGATATATATGTAGTTATAATGTTTCACAAATAACCCGACTAGCTTATCGCTTTAATATAATTTCGCTTCCGCTTTTATTGCTTTCTTTTATTTTTATGCAATTAGTATAAATATATATATACGTATATTATATATATATATATATATATATATATATATATATATATATATATATATAAGTATAAGTAGTAGTATCTATAAAAATATAGATATATATATATATATTTACTTTTACGCATTTACTTACGTATTTACTTTTACGCATTTACTTACGTATTTACTTTTACGCATTTACTTTTACTTACGATTTTATTTACGCACTTATATATATATATATAGTATATTTACTTTTATGCACATATATATATTATTAGCTATATAACTATATATCTATATATATAAATATGTATATATGTACTTATAAAAAATGAATTCGCTTTTACTTTCAGTCGTTAATATAATATCCGTAAATCATTCCGTTATTATCGCCAAAATGAATAGCTAAACATACGTATAGTCGAATTATGTAAAACGAGTAAAACGCCCCAAGGGGATTAAACGGGAGTTGTGTAGTGTGTAAAATAATGTTTTAATGAGTAATCCACGCCCTAAAACTTAATCAACGCCTTTGAATTAAACTGATCATTTAGTTCATCGTCACACACATCGAACCTATAAATGTATTTTGCGGTGAGATGTGGGAAAAGGGGTTTTGGGATCGCTATGTAGATTCGCCTAATTGTTGGGATCGCTTCCAATACAGAGGTTTGTCATCGTTGTTCGAGCGACTCAAAGAGCGTAATCATGTTAGGTTAATCGCTTTTCTAAAGGGAAAATTAATTAACTTCACATAGGGTGTTGAGTGAGAGTTGTTCGGATCTTAACACCGTAATTGGGAGTTGGCACCCGTGGATGTCGTTAAAATACCGTGGAAAGGTAGGTTGGTTAAAACACACTCCTTGTCAAGTCTTCCTTAGGGGTAAAAATAACTCGTTGGATCATAATTCGCCATACCTTTTAATAACTAGAACTACAACCGCCTCGCTAATTTTTACTGCACTAGTGTAAAAACTCTCCACCGCAATCTTGACCTAAACCAAGTTCTACGTCGACTTTGGTACTTAAACGTTGTTCCTCGTGGATTCGATCTTGTTATCACTATACTACCGTTGATTCGATACTGCACGTCGGTTAAAGTTAGCGCTTAGTTATTTTGCTATCAAGAATTTTTGGCGCCGTTGCCGGGAACTAACGCTTGATATCTTGTAAATTGACCGAAAGCCTGGCTTAGTCGCTTTTATTTTGTTTTCGTGTTGTTTCTTGTTTGTCGCTGAATGACTCAAGCTCTAAAGAACCTCTCATCGAACCCATCCAAGAAATCGAAGCTTACGCACGCCATAGAAAGCAAATGACGGCGCCGAGGAGAAATCCTAGTCGCTAGTCCGAACCCTTTGTTTGAAGAAAGAGAGACATTAGAAAGATCACTTTCTAATTCCTCTGCAGAAATGGACGATATAATAACTAGAAAAAACGGTAAGGATCCCAAAGATGAAATGTGACTTCACAGGGCAAACCTCAACCATTATCGGTGGTAATGCAACAAGATTTTGCAAACTCCACCGAGGACCCTCGTCATGAACCATTGAGAGAAGAAAACACAGGGCTACGCCACCGGGATCTACACAGCTTAATCGAGGCGAGGCCGTGGATTGACAAGACAGAGGAGGACAAGATGCTCAGATACGCAAAACTTCGCACTGAATTAGACCAAGAAACGGTAAATCGAGTATCGCGGATGTCGGAGATGCAAGGAAATCAACAGGGTTCCAAAACCCGTATAACCCGTATGATCCACCTCCTCGCCAACCGGTTTATCGACAGCAGAATGTGATGGCTCAAAGCAAGCACAGGGACTGAGGGTTTGTCGAGATTACGTCACTACCCCACAGGAAGTTATAGGGCACAACCCAATTAGGGTACCCCCAATTAATGCGACTAACATGGATATTAAGCAAAATATTTTGAACATGTTGGGGGAACATGCCTTGTTCCACGGGAAGTCGACTGAGAACCCGAACAGCTTTCTGGATCACTTTCTCCAGATCTGTGGAACAATGAAGTATAACGGGGTGAGTGATGAGGCGGTAAAATTAATAGTTTTTCCGTTTGCTTTAAGAGAGAGCAAACTAAGGATTGGTACGACTTTTTACCAAATGATTCGTTACATACGTGGTGACGTAACGAAAGTGTTCCCGAAAAGTACTTTCCTCCGCAAAGATTTTAGATCTCAAAAGAAGAAATCTCTTCTTTTGATGGTCTCGAGGAGAGACACTAAAAGAGACTTATTGAGAGATTTAGGGGGTTGTTGAAAAGATGCCCCCCACACGGTTTTTCTACGGTGGAGCAAGTTATTATATTATTCAGGGCCTTAGAACCGATGGACCAAAACAAGTCGAATGTCGCAAGCGGCGGAGATATTATGAATCTACCACCGTAACAAGCAATGAGACAGATAGAAAATGCAAAGCAGATGGAGAAGGACAATGGGATCGAGCGAAAGAAGAAGAAAGCCCCAATGGAAAGTGTAAAGTCACCGAAAGAGGAACTCGATCGAGAATCGCCATGCATGACAAGATGCAAGAAATGGTACTAAAGATGGACCGAATGGAGTCGAAAGAAAGAAGACACATCGCTGCCAACTCGTGGAGGTGGACATTCGCCATAGAATGTGCATCATTGAAAAATCCACTTATCCACAACAGCTGACACCTACTCCAAGACAACAACAATCCGCAATCGAATGACCAACAAATAATGAATGTCTATGCGATGGGACAAATGGATATGAATCGCAAAGAGTTTGGCCAAAGAATAAAGGGAACCAAAACTTTAATAATCGCAAGGGCCACAAATGGATTATGGTATGAATGATGGTTCACAACAATATGATGTGAATTATGTTGGACAAGGTTGGAATCAAAGTGAATCGTAATTGGAATAGAAACAATAATCGTAATCAAGACTTTAGGCAAAACCAAAGTTCATACAACCGACCTTGGATTCGTAATCCCCGTAATCGAGTTCATACCGTAATCAAAACCGAGGCTACTATCGAATAGTCGTAATCCGCAGCCTCGCCAACAAGGACAACAAAGCAGAATCGTAGTTCATATTGGAATCAAAATCAAGGCCGGAATCGTAATCGTGGTCAAGAAAACAATCGCCAAGTGAGCCACCATCTTTGAGAAGTAATACTTCGCACCTATCAAGATCCAAACGCCATCTACACCGTAATAATCAAAGCAATCAACAACCAAACAATTCTCGTGTTCGTAAGATGGCCACCGAGATACTCCCGAGAAATTAGACAGAATGTTTCGAGTTAAATAAGAATGCTATGGAGCAAAAAGTGGTCACACATTCTCGCCATTCGAAACTTAGAGACCCAAGTAGGTCAAATAACCGACACTCTGAAGACAAATTTAAGTGGTGGACTCCCGAGTAACACCGAGAGGAACCCAAAGGATGTGAATGTCGTGTTCACACGAAGTGGTAAAGAGGTCGGGCCGAGTGAGAAAAAGAAAGAATTATGGGCCGAGAAGCGTAAACCGAGAAAGCCGAGAAAGAGAAAGCAGCTTGATCGTGAAGGAGCTATCTATGGTGAAGTCGAGATCGAAGATTTAGAGACTGGCAATATCAAGCAAAGAATGGAAGCAATGAGGAAAGAATTGGAAGCCACGAAAAAGGCTTTGGCTGAGGCAAATAAGAAATCATTGGAAGGGGCAACACCGAAGAACGACTATGTGGTCTTGGATATCAAAGAAGAAGAAGCCTCACCACCTAAAGAAAGAGGTAAGAAAAAAAGCAATTCCTCCTCCCCCTCGATTTTGATGTTAATACTTTACCCTATCCTCCTAAGGAACCAGAAGGACATCCTCACCTGTGGTCGCAAAATTTCTGAATCTTTTAAGGAAGATAGAGGTGAATATTCCCTATTAGAGGCAATTTCAAGCATTCCCCATACTTTAAGTTTCTAAAAGGAATGTTGTCGAGTAAGGAGAAGATGCAAATGATGGTGCATTTGAGTGAGGAATGTTCTGCAATCTTTGAGAATAAGATACCCCCAAGTTACAGGATGAGGTAGCTTTACCATCCCAATTACCATTGGAGAAACTGTGTTTAAAATGTGCTATGTGATCTAGGGGCTTCGTGAGCCTCGATGCCTGTAGAGGAGTTTATGAGAAATTGGGATTGGGAGTGTTAGAGCCAACAGAATGACCTTACAGATGGCGATAGGTCTCATTAGAAACCTCTGTGGTAGTCAAGATGTGTTGGTGCAGTAGACAAGTTTGTTTTCCCCGTTGACTTCAGAGTTTTAGATATGGATATGGATACTAAAACCCCACTTTTGTTAGGTCGGCCTTTCTTGAACACAGGAGAGACCTTGATAGACGTAAAGAGGGGAGAGATTATACTACGAGTCGGGAAAGAGAGTGTAGCCATAAATGTGTATAAGGCGATGAAGCATCCTAATGATGAAAAGAGTGATTGTTTTTCTATTGATGCTATATATCCTTGTATTGTGGAGCACACTAACTCCAGCAGGATACCAAGAACTAATGGAAGAATGCTTGATAAAGTCAAGCACCGCAGAGAGATGATGATCTAGAAATGAGAGTTCGTGTATATCATTTGAGGCAACTCTTTTGTTGACGCAAGTCGGAATAAGAAGCTAGAGCTCGGTTTGATCGCAAGCCGCCAAAGCCGCCAATCGAGGAACCACTCATCGATCCGAGCCAAGCCACTTCCTAAGCATTTAAAGTATGTGTTTTTAGAACCTGATGAATTACTTCCTCTTATTGTTTCATCTCGCACTAACCGCTTTGCGAGAAGCTAAGTTGATCCACGCTCAAAAAACACAAAAAGGCCTTCGGATGGAAGATGGTTGACATAAAAGGGATCGATCTTTGATATTCGCAAGCACAAGATCATTCTCGGAAGAAAGATGCCAAACCGGTCGTGCAGCCAGAGACGACTAAACCCACATATGCAAGAGGTGGTAAGGAAAGACGTGGTAAAGATGCTTGAGTTAGGGATAATCTACGCAATCTCCGACAAAGTGAATGGGTGAGCCCCACGCAAGTCGTGCCTAAGAAAGGAGGCATCACAGCTTGAGCTTAATGAAAAGGTGTGCCTATTCCTACTGCTTAGTTATCGGTCATGGGTTTGTATTGATTTTCGCATGCTAAATGATAAGACTAGGAAAGATCATTTTCCTCTACCCTTTATTGATCAAATGCTAGAGCGCCTAAGTGGTCATGCATTTTAACGCTTTTGGATGGTTTTAGTGGCTATTATCAAATTCACATCGATATACATGACCAGGATAAAACTACTTTCACATGTCCATATGGCACTTTTGCATTTAGAAGAATGCCGCTTGGGTTGTGTAATGCACCACGACATTCCAAATGATGCATGATGGCAATTTTTGCCGATATGATAGAACATTTCATGGAAGTTTTTATGGATGACTTTAGCGCTTTTGGTGATACTTTTGGTGAGTGTTTGTTTAACATTGATAAGGTGCTTGCGCTGTGAAGAGACAAACTTGGTTTTAAATTGGGAAAAGTGTCATTTCATGGTAATCAAGGGAATTGTTTTAGGACATAAGGTATCGGGGAAAGGAATAGAGGTCGATAGAGCAAAAATAGAGGTAATTTCTAAGCTTCCTATGCCTACAAATCAAGACTCTACGCTCGTTCTTGGGACATGCAGTGTTTTTATCGTAGATTCATTCCGTGTTTTTCCCACATTGCTAGACCTCTTACTCTTCAATTGATGAAGGAGCCCCTGTGTTTTTGATGCGGCATGCCTAGATGCTTTTCAACCCTTAAGAAACTTCTTACTTCGCCCTATCTTGGTAGCGCCGATTGGTCTAAGGGGGTTCAAGTGATGTGTGATGCAAGTGATTATGCCGTAGGAGCCGCCCTAGGTCGGAAGATTGACAAGTTGTTTCGCCCTATCTACTATGCGAGTCATACCATGAACTCGGCTCAACAAAAGTATGCCACAACTGAAAAGGAACTTTTAGCTGTTGTTTTTGCTTTCGATAAGTTCCGGTCATACTTGGTTGGATCGAAAGTCATAGTTCACACTGACCATGCTGCGTTGAGATATCTATTTGCCAAGAAGGATGCAAAACCACGCTTGTTGAGGTGGATCTTGCTTCTTCAAGAGTTCGACGTAGAAATTAAGAATCGAAAGGGGTGTGAGAACGTAGTAGCTGACCACCTCAGTAGGATGGAACAGGGAGACAATAAACACTCTATTAGGGTTGAAATTGATGATCATTTTCGGATGAGCAAATTGTTCGTAGTGGATACGATGCTCCCGGTTAAGAGAGGAAATTTCCCGCAGAGAGAAAGAATGGGAACCCTTGGTATGCACCTTTTTGTTAATTATT
The DNA here is from genome assembly GCA_026214975.1 of Gentiana macrophylla. Lineage (NCBI taxonomy): Eukaryota > Viridiplantae > Streptophyta > Magnoliopsida > Gentianales > Gentianaceae > Gentiana > Gentiana macrophylla. The sequence continues at coordinate 84,800,441 of CM047815.1, forward strand.
ACGAGTGTGGATTTGTAGATCCCGAGTTTGATGAAACCCGTAAAGAAGTTTTTTAGTGAGGTAAACCGATATGTGTGGGAAGATCCCTTAATTTTTAGGCTATGTGGCATGGAATCCTCGAGGAGATGTGTTGATGACAAGTGAGATAGTGAGTATTCTCTCGCTTTTGCCATGATAAAGAGGCCGGTGGCCACTTCTCGGCGCGAGAACAAACAGCGTTAAAGGTGTTACAAAGTGGGTTCCCATCGCCCACTATTTTCAAGGATGCATATGCTTATGTTAAGATATGTGATGCCCACAACGCTCAGTGAGGAAGGATTTCCAGGAGAAATGAGATGCCCTAAACCGATATTAGTGTGTGAAGTATTTGATATATGGGGATTAGACTTCATGGGACCATATCCGCTTTCTTTCGGGAATCGCACATTTCTTGTCGCCTCGTGATTACGCTTTCAAAGTGGGTTGAGGCAATTGCTTCACCTACTAACGACAAACATGTAGTCATAAAGTTTCTTAAGAAACATATTATATCCCGGTATGGAATACCTCGAGCAATAATCGGTGACAATGGAAGTCACTTTGCTAATAGAGATTTCAATAAGCTTTTAATGAAGCACGGGTCACTCATAAGTTAGGCACCGCCTACCATCCTCGCACTAGTGGCCAAGTAGAGGTGTCCAATCGGGAATCAAAAGAATCTTGGAGAAGACAAAGAATTCTAACCTTAAGGATTGGTCAAAGAAGTTAGATGATGCGCTTTGGGCACACCGAATCAAGTTTAAGACACCAATAGTATGTCACCCTACATGCTCGCTTTTGGCAAGGCTTGCCATCTCCCGTAGAGTTAGAACATAAGGCCTATTGGGCGATTAAGAATTTAAATATGGATGACGACAATTGGTGAAAGAAGGATGGCTCACTTGAACGAGTTAGATGAGTTTCGCTTTCAAGCTTACGATTGTTCGCTAAATATAAGGAAAAGACCAAATTGCTTCATGATAAGTTGATCAAACCTCGTATTTTCAGCGTAGGTGATGAGGTCCTTTTCTATAATACTCGCCTCCACTTATTTCAAGGCAAACTTAAGTCAAGGTGGTCGACCATATACGGTATTGAGAGTTTTCACTCAGGAGCCATCGAGGTAACGATCCGGCACGGAACGCTCATCACGAACGGCCTTCGCCTAAAAAAAGTATAAGAAGTTACCATTCGATGAGGCTCTTGAAATTGTGCATTTGACTCGATCCCGAGCCTCAATAAATCGCTTCGAGTCTCTCGCTTGAGCGAACGACGTTAAACAAAAGCGCCACCGGAGGCAAATTAATAATAATAATAATAAAGATAATTTGAATAAGCCTAGTCTTAATGAAATGAAGAATCAGATGAAAGATGAACACAAAGCCTAACCAAGTCTCGTGATGGATGTTTGAATGTCATTAAGAGGGAACGATTAGAGCTTATCCGAAAATCCCGATGGAGAAAAAAAAAACATTCAAATACTTCATTTCTTGGACTTAGGTTATTGAACCCTCGAGGATCTCGGGTATAAAAGACTCACTACATTTCATTTTATGATCTAGTCTGCTTTCAAATTTCTAGTAGTTGTATTATAGTGGTGAGTATTCCCACCTTAATAAAACGTGTGTAATAAAAAATGAATCTAGGAATAGTGACTTGACTATGATATATGCTCACATATGCTATGCTTAGATGTTCTGTGCTTTTACCCGTGTGGGTTATTTTTCATCTAAAGCTATTATATTGCCTATCGAATTTTCTCGACGTGATGTATATTATCTTATTATTCCCATATCCCTATTCGATACTTTTGCACGAGGACCATGTCCCGTGTTTGCTTTGTTTTGGTTGTTTTCATATAGGGATTCGGGACGTGCTTTCTCATGGCTGTTACGGGATTCGATAGCACCTTTCTGCCTGGTGTATAAGCTAAGTCTTCCTCCCTATCTCATTTACACTCTGAGGATAATGCAAAATCGTAAGTGGGGGGTAGAGTCTGGTTGGTTTAGAAATGGCAGTAAGTGTTTAAACCCTTAGTTTTTGATTCTTTTTCGAGCATTATTTAGTTGATTAAAATAATCTGTATAAGGTATATATTTCATGGATTTAAAGATGTAATGATTAATTTGGATATGTATAACCAAAGTGAACCGTAAGTGCATTTTAGCCTAAATTTATTTGTGTAACATGAATTCCTTCACGTAAGCCTTTGATATTGAAGCGAAAATTTTAAATCAGATCCATTCAAGATCCTAGTGGTTTATCCTAGAAATAGCAAAGAACTTAGTACCTAACTTCCTAACATGTACCGTGAATATCTCAAGGTTTGAATGTGATAGAAAGAATGTCAAAATAAGATAAACTATATATATGTCGGTTGTAGCTACCAATGATTTGAGTGCGGTAGGGCGTTATCACGAAATGTCCTATACCACTACGAGGCTTAAAAGCTCCCGATCGCTGATGATAGTAGTCCAAATTGGGTGTTATCACGAAACATCCTATTGCCGGGAATGAGGGTATAAAAAAAAAAAAAAAAAAAAAAAAAAAAAAGAAAAAAAAAAATAATAATAATAACAACAACCTAGTTAACTTCTCGACTATCCCCAAAGATAAACTAAATGATATGCATTAGGGATTATCCTAATAAGTACACGGGAGGACGTTGTGTGGAATTATTACTACCTATGCCTAGAAAAGTCATTAGATTGTCTCAATGGATATTTGTGCGTTTGCTTGATTTATTCAAGAGAGGATAGTGGAAATTGAAAAGGCATTGTCACACACTCACTGTTATACATTTATATTGCGGTTAACGTGTAATTATGATTCGAATGGTTGCATCATCCGATTGTCATTCATATCTTATTTTCATGAATTTTTCCTCATTCATTTTATTTTACCGCTTATTTTGTTCGAGGACGACCAAAAGCTGCTAAGTGGGGTTGTGATAACGGAAAATTCACGTTATTTTTATAACTTTTCAACCCGCTTCGATATCATTTTGAGTATTTTTATATCGATTCGAGTCATTAATTCCAATGTTTCATCTAAATATGTTAGTAGTGACTATTTTATAAAATATCGTGTTTTTATAAGTTTTTATTAGTTTTGTACCGGTTTAGTAACCGAGAGTGTCGTCGTCGATTTACGCTTTGGTATTTTGGTGGTTTATTGCGGGATTATAAGTAGACCAAAATCCTACGTAAAGACATGTTTTGAGCTCTAAAAGAGGTGTTTAGAGGTTTAAGAAGGTCTGCCACAAGTTTACGAGTTCAACTGGAGCAAATTTTCCTAAGTACTTAATCGTTACATATTTTCGACGGAGATTTGACCCAGCTTAGAAGCATTTTCAGGGGATGACTTCTTAATGAAAGTTGTAGATCTTCAAATAATCTTTCCAACGCATTTTGAATCACGCCAATCGGATTTCTACAACTCAAATGGTGGTCAAGTGGCTAATCAATTCAGATTAGTGGAAAATCCTCAAACGACACGACATACGAATGGCTCATCAAAACGACATTTGCTGAAGAAGAGTCCTTATGAAAGTTGTAGAGTTTTCCGAGAGCTTTCTAATGACGCTTTAAATCATGATTTTGGAGGTCTACAACTCAAGCATGGGGGCATTATACTAAACAAATTTCGACTTCTCTCAACTTTGGTGTTTACAAGCCATCAAAATATCTAGATATTTTGAAATTTAAGATATTCCAAAGATATTCCCTGGATATTTTCTCCAAAACTTAATTATTAAGTTTGGCATATTCTTTGGCATATTCCTTTGGCGTATTCCAAGTATATTCCCTGATATTTTCTCCAAACTTAATTATTAAGTTTCAGATATTCCCCTGAATATTCTCTTTTTTTCCTTCTTATATATACACCCATTTCCCTTTAAGAAAGCCGCCCTTCTTGCCCCTTCTTCCCTCCTTTTTCCATCTTTTCCTTCTTTATTTTATGTTGTTGAGGCCTATAAATTGATATATATATAGTTATAATGTCACAGAATAACCCGACTAGGGCTTATCGCTTTAATATAATTTCGCTTTCCGCTTTTTATTGCTTTCTTTTATTTTATGCAATTAGTATAAATATATATATACGTATATTATATATATCTATATGTATATATATATATATATATATATATATAAGTATAAGTAGTAGTATCTATAAAATATAGATATATATATATATATATTTACTTTTACGCATTTACTTACGTATTTACTTTTACGCATTTACTTACGTTATTTACTTTTACGCATTTTACTTACGCATTTTATTTACGCACTTATATATATATATATATATATATTTACTTTTATGCACATATATATATTATTAGCTATATAACTATATATCTATATATATAAATATGTATATATGTACTTATAAAAAATGAATTCGTTTTTACTTTCTGTTCGTTAATATAATATCCGTAAATCATTCCGTTATTATCGCCAAAATGAATAGCTAAACGTACGTATAGTCGAATTATGTAAAAACGAGTAAAAACGCCCTAAGGGGGATTAAACGGGAGTTGTGTAGTGTGTAAAATAATGTTTTAATGAGTAATCCACGTCCTAAAACTTAATCTGAACGTCTTTGAATTAAACTGATCATTTAGTTCACTGTCACACACATCGAACCTATAAATGTATTTTATGCGGTGAGATGTGGGAAAAGGGTTTTGGGATCGCTATGTAGATTCGGCCTAATTGTTAGGACTGCTTTCCAATACAGAGGTTTGTCATCGTTGTTCGAGCGACTCAAAGAGCGTAATCATGTTAGGTTAATCGCTTTTCTAAAGGGAAAATTAATTAACTTCACATAGGTGTTGAGTGAGAGTTGTTCGCATCTTAACACCGTAATTAGAGTTGGCACCCGTGGATGTCGTTAAAATACCGTGGAAAGGTAGGTTGGTTAAAACACACTCCTTGTCAAGTCTTCCCTTAGGGGGTAAAAATAACTCGTTGGATCATAATTCGCTATACCTTTAATAACTAGAACTACAACCGCCTGCTAATTTTTACTTTCGCACTAGTGTAAAAACTCTCCACCGCAATCTTGACCTAAACCAAGTTCTATGTCGACTTTGGTACTTAAACGTTGTTCCCTGTGGATTCGACCTTGTTATCACTATACTACTGTTGATTCGATACTCTGTCGGTTAAAGTTAGCAATTAGTTATTTTGCTATCAGGTTTCACCCTAGCAATTTGGGGAAGAAAGGAAACGCATAAGCCAAAATGACTGCCAGATTGTATTCAACTAAAAATTGTGTTTAGGGTTACAACTTTTCAGTCTTATATACCTCCTACAGCAAAGACTAAAATACCCCTGCATCAGTATAGTAATTACATCCACTACATCATATTATTATATTACATAAAGAAACATTACATCATTTATTAATATCATCATCAGAAGGATTACTTGTGGGACATTGCAACACTAACTCGGGATCGGGATGAGATCACATGTCTAAGTTGTTTGTCTAATTTCAGTGTCTAAGCAAAAACTAGTGTATTTGAATTTTTAAAGAAAAATAAAAAAACAAAACATATAAATCAAACACACATAAAACATCGTAGTTTTTATTTAGACACCAAAATTAGACACATAACTTAAACAGATGACCTCAAACACATTAAGGGGCTGTTTGTTAATATAATTAAGTACTTATTCTATAAAAAATTAAGTGGTGATTAGATTAAGTGGTGTTTGATAACAATTTGTGTCATCTCTTAATTAATTAAGAACATCCTAATTTGTATTGTTAATTTTAAGCGATGCAACGTATGCTTATCTCTGAAAATATCCTTCCGCATGAGATGCCGCCCACGGTTATTACATTTTCTTTTAAGTATTTTTGCACGGGTTAGTCCTTTTTGTTTTTGTTTTTTATTTATTTATTTTTATGAAATCATATCATATTTGCTTAATAATAATAATAATAATAATAATACATAGACTTTTTATGACAGTATCTACACATAAAATTTTGATATTTCTTTTATCCGTTTTCTTGTAATGTATTTTCTTATTCGTTAATTTTTAATTATTACCGTTATTACTGCATATTTGTTTCGTGATTTTGTGGATGATATGATATATTGATGTTTTCGAAGAGATGGAATATTACTTAAAATATAACATTGCCCACGTTATATGTGAAGAACTTGTAATAACATTGTAGCATCATTTGCTATCAATAATAGTTGTAGAATAGTCATTTCAATATATGAACATTTTAATATTTACCATTAAGGATGCTAACAAACGATCTATTTAATTTTAACAATTAAATCATTCAGTTATTTTCAGACTTCAGATTTCAAATTTCAAATTTTAGACTTCAGATTTCAGACTTCAGATTTAACAAACGACCCCTAACTCGACTTCGTCCAACCGTACAAAAAGGAATTAAAAAGAAAACACTCAACATGGTCCGGAAAAATAATAATACTAAAAAAGAAAAAGAAACTTGGCGGTAAAGTAATGTAAACAAAAGTCCAAAAGGTTTCATGATCACAAAAGTGGTCATCAAGTCAACTTTAGGTAACCGTTGCTTGACTCTTGATACCCAAAAATTGGTAATAAGCAAATCAAATATACTTTTAGACAATTTGTCTGATTTTAGATAGATTTTAAAAAGAAAAATTGATCTTTAAAAACTCGAATTTGCTTGAATTGTGATGCTACAGTAGATTTATTATGTTGTTAATAATAGTATTTTGTTTGGTGGTATATATTTAAGAAATTATTCATCTTTTATTGGTAAGATAACATACGATAAACTTTGAATTATTCGGACTGCATTACCTTTAAATAACTAAATGATCTTTTTTTTTTTTTTTTTTTTTTTTTTTTTTATAATTTACTAAAATTGTTGCACCATCCATTTATTTCTTTAATACATTTGTTATTATAGTTAATTGTCAATAATGATATTTACACATTATTTTTTCGTTTAAAGCCTCCTGATCCAAACTCACCTGCTCAACTTCATACTCTGATTCAAATTGTCATGCGTGCAGAAGTGAGACTTTATATAAAAGATAAAGTCCCACCAATTCTTTTTCAAATGGTTCGACTAATCTAGACATTTACATATTTTGATTCAATTAATAGTCAATGTTAATGTTTGATAATGCGTTAAGGATAAGAACACTATTTTATACCTAAATTACCCTTAATAACTTTTAAGCGTCCCTGCTTCCCGTCAAATTGATGTAATCCCTGGTTTTTCCTTCTTTCTTTGTAATTCTCTGTAAATACTTAACCCTCCTTTCCCGCCATGTCCTCTCTCGGCTCCTTAGGGTTTGTCCAGTACTGCCAGGTACCGCTTGTCTTCTGGACCGTCTCTTCCATGGAAATTGATGTGGATGGTGTAACTGGAGAAGATTGACGATACAGGGTTTCACTCCCTCCACGTGTCGTCTATCGGTTGGTCATCACACTATGTATTAACTCCAAGGCGCTCATATCGACACCCATACTCGGGATAACGACTATCGACACCAAGCAGTGTGGGACGACGAGTCCGCAAGGACAGAGTCCACACCACCTAGCGATGTAGGACAACGAGCCTGAGAGTCGATCACCGCAGTTGGAAGTATCGACATCGAGGACGAGTCCGCACTCACCGCCCAAGCCCATTAATGTAAATGGTAGCTTGGCAAGGTTAAGGCCCATTAAAGGGTAAATCTGACAATAACATAAGCCGACTTAACCTTAGGGTTTAGGCAAGAGTTGTCATTATAAATACCCCTCCAGGAACTACGTAAGGCTTGATTCCTGGAACCTAACAGGATACGTAGGCAATCTAAGATGCAGTCTTAGACTCAGCCGCAAATACAAAAATCCACCATCACACTCTTTTAGGCATTAGGGTTTTGTGTGTGTTCATCACTAGATTCAATTAGGGCCCGGATTATTTAAGGTGACATAATTTGTCATCGTCATTGGCGCTAGAAGGAGGGTACTTCTATTGATTGAATGCACCAAGAACACGATGCCTCCCAGAAAAGCCGCATCCAAGGCTGCAGATCAAGGCTCACAGATTAATGAGCCGTTCGATCCTGATACGCAAGGAGAAAAAGATCCAGTTTTGGATCCCACTCATCAAGATCCCCAGTAGAGAAAGCAGAGAGGAAAAGACCTAGTCTTGGATCTCATCCAGGAAAACCCCCAGCAAGAAAAGCAAGGCCTTGCTCCAGAATACCGAGTGCTTGTGGATCAATTAGCAGGGGCAGACCTGGAGGTAATGTACAGGATTATAGCAGAGGCAGTTACGGCACAAAGACTAGCGACCACGGCCGAGAAAGATACCACGGCGTAAGGTGGTCGAAAAGACGTCGCGCGTATGCGCCGAAGGATGCCGCCATAGACAAGCCTAAACAAGCTTCAAGAGATGAAGTCAGTGCGTCCTCTAGCTCGGTGGATAGAAAGAGGCGTGAGATCCGACAAAACATCAAAAGATGGATGAAGACAGTGTCAGAGAAGAGTTGGACGTAATTCTGGGAAAAAATCAGGTTTCGTTATGGTTAGAGTCTCCCTTCACGAAGGAGATCAAGCGCTTTCCTAAACTCAAGGGGTTTAAGATACCGAAGATAGAGCCTTACGATGGTACTACTGACAGACCTAAACCTAACCTTGGAAACGGCGCCAGAAAGCTGACGGACATTACCTAGGCTATACAGATCCTAACCGGCAGTGTACCGGGTCAAATCGTAATGCTAGTCTGGTGAGTCATAGTATCGTATCCACAGGGAAACGAAGGCATAATTTAAAGTGTGGTTAAACACCAAGAAGCTATTATTAACTCGATCTAAGTCGCAGTTTTTAACTTTTCCTCGGGTTAGATAGTTAGATCAGTTAGATTAGTTAGTAATGTTAGAGTTAGATGTTAGTAAAACAGAAAATAAAACAAATAAATATATAGATATATTTTTGGATCTAGCCAAGAATACTTTACTGAATCAATATCTTTTTAGTAGAAATAAATGAGATGATCTTCCTTTATTCAAGGTGTAAATTATGTGAAACGGTGCACTCACACCAACAGCCTTTCTTCACACGAAAGCGTATGAAAATCATCATATGTCCCATTTAACTATCCTACGTCATCCAAAAGATCGGGTCACTACCGCTTTGTCATGCGGTCAATATTTTAGAATCTTCGTTAGAAATAGATAAATTGACGTAATTAGATCTCGAGCACAAATTTTAATATGATTTGTTTTTCTAGGACAAATCGCTTCGGTAGGAAATAGGATTCCGTTGTCACGCTTTCACTCGGCCAATTTTACCTCCGGTCTTTCTATCCGTACATTAAGTTCAAAATAGAAAGAGATTCATCATAATTAATTTTAATCATTTTTACCATAGTCAATCATCCAGATCTATAAAAAGAATAACTAATTCAGATTCATATCTTGGCTAGATATATTTTTAGCTTAACATTATTATAGATATAGTATACATCATAATATTAGAATAGATTACCGATTACAACTGTTGAATCGGGGTCATTTCCGCCAGATCTACAATCTTCGATAATTATTCTACCATTATAACGATACTATAACTACTTTATTCATATATATATATAGAAACAACAAACATAATACTTTAGAAAAATACCCGATTACAGCCGGTTGATTCGAGGTTGTACTCTTCCGGACATTACAACGACTTCAGCAATACCGAACTTCCGAGATTTTCCCGAGCATTACAACGGTACTAATTTATTTATATATATAAAAAACATATATATACATACATAGACATATGTATATATACGGGCCCCGAAAATAAAATAAAAAGACAAAAGAGATATAGATCTATATATATATCATATATATGTATATATGATCTACAACAAAAAAAAAAAAGAACAGAGACGGAGAGAAAGCAGAGAAAGGGAAAGAAGAGGGGCAGTTCGATCGCTTGCATCTGCTCTCATATATATAGGCAAAGTGCAAAGGCCGGCCCGGGCCGGTGGTTACACGGACCGGTCCGGTCTCATCATGAGTTTAACAACTCATCATCTTCTAGATGCACGATTATTTGATATTTATGTGATTAAAACTTGTAAAATCCGTATCTTGAGTTGTAGACCTCCAAAAATTGCAAACGAAATGCCAAAATTAAGGTCTCGAGAAAATATACAACTTTCATGAAGGACTCTTCTCCAGAAAACGCATTCTTGATTACCTCGTGTTCCTCCGAAGCTATTTCGGGATTTTTATTAACCCAAATCGATTAGCCACTTGATCACTGTTTAAGTTGTAGAACTCCAATCTTCATAATTTAAATTTCATTGGAAATCTTATATGAAGATCTTCAACTTTCATTAAGAACACTTTTTCAGATAACGTCTTTTTGATGAGCCATTCGTATGTCGAGTCTTTTACGGGATTTCCACTAGTTGATCACTTGAACTAGTGACGCTTCATAATTTGAGTTGTAGAAGTCCGATTAACGTGATTCAAAGTGCATCGGAACGTTTACTTGAAGATCTATAACTTTCGTGAAGAACACTTTTTCTGAAAATGTCGTTTTGAAGGGCCATTCCCATCGATACTCGGGATTTTTATTTAAGAAACGATTATCCTTTTGATCATTTGACTTATATCAGTGACGCTTTATAACTTCCTTCCAATGACTTGAATTGACTTCAAAAAGTGTCGATACTCGGGATTTCAGTTCATCTTAGGATTCTGCAAAGAAACAAACAGAAAATACCCGCGTAAAACAGACACGACACTCCGGTCACTAAAACCGGTGCAAAAACTTATAAAAACTTATAAAAATACGATAATTTATATAATAACTACTACTTATGCATTTGAATAAAACTTAGTAATTTTGACTTGATTTGATACAATAATGCTCAAAATGGTATCAATATTGGGGCGAAATGTCATAATAATGATCATAAATTTATCTCTCATCAACTACCGACCCGGAAGACCATCTACACAGGTATCTATCTCAGATGAGATTGGATGGAGCACCCGACGCAATGCGATGTCGGGCGTTTGAGACGCTACTCGTGGGTCGAGCAAGAGAATGGTTTACGAAGCTACGGCCAGGGTCGATCTCCAGTTTTCCATGCTGGCTCGCAAGTTTCGGGATGTGTTCATAGTGAACAAATGTTTCATTTAAGTGCCACGCACCTCATGAATGTGAGGCAGCAGAAGGATGAACCAGTAATGGAGTACTTGAAGAGATTTAATCTTGAGGCCATGCAGTCAAAGATGAAGATGATCGACTTCGATCACGCTGCTTCGTAAATGCTGCGTAATACAAAGTTATACATGAAGTTGAGCGAGAGATGTCCCCACACCATGGACGAGTGTGTTAACGTGGTGCATCGGTTTTGTCAAGGGGAAGAGGCAGTGCGTAGGCACACCCAATCCGACTGGATGGATTCCAAGAAGGACAATCGAGGTCCGAACAGGAATCAATCCAAGAGACAGGACGTCGAGAGTAAGCCTTAAGTCTGGGATCGTATCGAGACACCCGCCTCAGACCGTGGGGGCAAGAAGGGACCCACGCGAGATAAGGATTTTATTCCGCTTAATCGATCTCGAGCCGAGGTGTTATCGATCATGCTCTTGAAGAACATAGTGAGAAAACCACCACCGTTGAAGAAACCTTGGGAAAAGAGGAATGCAAGCAAGTACTGCGATTTCTATGAAGACATAGGTCATACAACAGAGGATTGTATCGACCTGAAAAAAGACATTGACGTCTGCATCCAGGAAGGGAAGCTAGACGAAGTGGTTGATAGATCCAGGTATGATGGGCCCAGGGGCCGTGGAGAATTTAAAAGAAAAATCTCTGATCAAGATAGGGGTCGAGGTCGAGACGCTCAGAGACGAAGAGATCGATCACCCCAGAGGAATCGATCTCCAGGTCGAGATGGAAATAACAGAGACAACTTTGGTAGAGACAGGTATGATGATAATCAGCCAAACAGTTACGTTAACACGATCTTCGGGCCTGGGGAGAGCGACAAAGACCAAGACGATCGAGAGCCACCGGTAGCTCGAGAGAGCGCAAGCGGCTTCATTTCTGACGGAAGTCGGGTATGGCCCCCGCGATGATATCCCCAAGTCGAGGAGTCATAGTGAAGGGTTAGTTATCGAGACCATGATTAGCCGAGCCCGTGTATCAAGATTCTGCATCGATAACGGGAGTGCAGTGAACATCTTATATCACTCGGCGTTTCAAGCGATGAAGTTGAAAGAGAAGGATTTAGCTCCTATAGCATCCCCTCTGTTTGGATTCACAGGGCAAGCAGTTCATCCTATGGGATCGATAAGGCTACTCACCACAGTCGGAGATGGGGAGAAGGGAAGGACTCTCAAGCTGAGTTATGTAGTAGTCAAAGCTCCATCTGCTTATAACGTTATTCTAGGGCGGCCTGCGCTCTTCGACCTGCGAGCTATCATTTCAACATTCCACAACAGCATGAAATTTCCAACCAGCACGGAGTTGTAACTCCGTTGTTATGAATGGGAAGATGGCAGTTCAACAAGTCTTAGTCGATGAACTGATTCCAGAGGAAGAAGAGGAAAGGAACTGGGTCTCCAGTGATGCAGTTGAGAATGTCCGACTCTGGGAAGGAGAGGACGATCAGTGCGTGCAGGTCGGGATTTGGATCCCATCGAAAGAGAAACAGTCTCTCATTGAGTTTCTCATCGAGTTCAGAGATATCTTTGCCTAGAAGGCTACCGATATGCCGTGGTCATCTCTGAGACATCGCAGATTCTAAGCTCGAAATTGACCAGGCTAAGAAGCCACCAAGCAGAAGAAGAGAAATTTTAAGCGCCTGATCGACGCGTGAGGCTATAGAGTTGGAAGTTGGAAAGCTACTAGCGCCCGATAGTAGTGAGAGAGGTGTTCTATCCAGAGTGGCTAGCTAACCCAGCATTGGTCAAGAAGCCCGATGGCAGTTGGCGCATGTGTGTGGACTTAACTGACTTAAACAAAGCATGCCCAAAAGACTCCACCATCGATTTTGAAGTGTTCGGTTTTTTAGATGCGTATAAGGGATACCACCAGATTCTAATGGATCCTCGAGACGCAGAAAACACGGCGTTTATCACGGAATTCGGCACTTTCTGTTATGTGACCATGCCATTCGGATTGAAGAATGCCGGGCAACATACCATAGGGCTGTCGATAAGATCTTTGCAAAGCAAATTGGTAGATGCATGGAGGTGTATGTAGACGACTTGCTCATCAAGAGTCGATCTATGAAACAATACTTGGTCGACGTTCGAGAGGTTTTTGAAGTATTGAGGGAAACGCAGATGAGATTAAACCTGAAGAAGTGTACCTTTGGGGTCAGGTCGGGTAAGTTCTTGGGATACATGATTTCAAAAGACGGGATTCGAGCAAACCCGGACAAGATCGACACTTTGAAGAATATGCCCGCACCTCGAAACACCAAGGAGGTACAGAGACTCACCGGTCGGATGGCTGCCCTCAACAGATTCTTGTCGAGATCCACACAGCGTGCACTACCATTTTTCAAGATTCTCCGCAAGGCCAGTCCTTTTCATTGGGATAATGAATGTCAGACAACCTTCGAGGAGTTGAAATCTTATCTATCAGAGTTACCCACCCTCACTTCACCTCGAGAAGGGGAGAGGTTGTTAGTTTATTTGGCGGTATGCGAGGAGGCAGTGAGTGCGGTCCTAGTTCGAGAGGGGGTACATGGCCAGGTGCCAATCTACTTTGTCAGCAAATCATTACATGGCCCCGAGGTCCGGTACTCACCAACCGAGAAGTTAGTGTTATGTCTTGTTCATGCCTCGAGAAAGTTGAGGCCCTATTTCCAAGCTCATCCTATTGTGGTAGTCACGGACCAACCACTGAAGCAGATTTTAGCAAAGCCCGACACCTCAGGTCGACTGGTGAAATGGGTAGTAGAAATGGCACAATATGATATTGAGTTCGTCCCTCGAACTGTGATAAAAGCTCAAGCCTTGGCGGATTTTTTAGCTGAAGGGATCTCCATCCAGCTCGACCAAGAGAAGCAAAGTCCAGAGGAAAAACGGACTCTCCAAGTCGATGAAGCGTCGAGCAAGGAAGGGGCAGGAGCAGGGCTCCTTCTAGTAAGCCCAAAAGGCGAAGAATTCCTATACGCCCTTCGATTCGATTTTAAGGCAACGAACAACGAGGCCGTGTATGAAGCTATGATAACTGGTCTAAAACTTGCTCTGAAATTGGGCGTCGAGGATTTGTTGGTGTACAGTGACTCGCAATTGGTAGTAAACCATGTGAAAGGGGAATATGAGGCTAAGGAAGAGACCATGAAGAATTACTTAGCAGTGGTACAAAGTCACATACCTAAGTTCAAAATGGTTCAGTTCGAGCAAGTTCCCCGAAGTCAGAACAAAAGGGCCGATGCACTCTCCAAACTGGCATCGAACTTCGTCTCGAGTAAGAAGGTTCTAGTCGAGTTATTGACCGATAGGAGTTACATCGAAGCGGAGGCCCAGCCGATCACTCAGCAGGCCACGTGGATGGACTCGATCGCTCTTTACCTCAAAGACGGAATTCTACCATCAGACAAGATACAATCCAGGAAAGTTCGACTCCAATCAGCTCGATACGCATTCTTCGACGACATCCTTTATCGAAAATCCTTCGTAAGCCCATGGTTGAGGTGTGTTTCCGAGACGGAAGGCGAATATCTCTTAGAAGAAATTCACAGAGGAGCCTGTGGGAATCACTGTGGGGCCAGGTTGTTGGCTCGAAGATGCAAGTTAGCTGGTTACTTTTGGCCGTCAATGCAACGAGATGCGAATAATCTTGTCCAGAAGTGCAACTCTTGTCAGATCCATGATAATATCTCTCATCAACAAGCGCAAGACATGAATGTCATCTCGTCAGCATGGCCTTTCGATCAGTGGGGAGTCGATATTGTTGGACCTCTACCCCGAGCCCCGGGAAATTTCAAATATGTGGTCGTTGCTATGGACTACTTTACGAAATGGGTAGAAGCTAAGGCTTTGCCCGACATCCGAGCTGCAACCATCAAAATTTTTTTGTGGGTCGACATTCTATGCAGGTACGGCATTCCGAAGGCGCTGATCTCAGATAACGGTACCCAGTTCGAAGATCGAAAAGTTAGAGAATGGTGCAGTGAAGATCATATCGATCAGCGATTCACCTCGGTAGCTCACCCATAGGCAAATGGTCAAGTTGAACAAACTAACCGACAGATCAAGCTGGGTTTAAAAAAGAGACTAGAGGCAGAAGGTCGAGATTGGGCAATACAACTTCCGAGCATCCTATGGTCATAAAGGACAGCTCCTAATTCATCAACAGGAGAAACTCCTTTCTCTCTAGTATATGGGTGCGAAGCGGTGATACCCGCCGAGATCGGTGTTCCTTCTCCTCGAGTTCTGGTCTACAATGTTGAGACAAATGACCCCGAACTCCGACAGGAAAGGGATAATGTCGAGGAGCGAAGAGAGATAGCCTCAGCCAGAATGGCAAGGTACAAGCAGAAGATCTCTCAGTATTACAACTCGAGGGTCAAACACAGATACTTCAAAGTCGGAGATCTGGTTCTGAGGAAGAACGAAGCAAGTCGGCAGTAAGCGATTGGAAAGTTGACCCCGAATTGGGAAGGCCCATATCAGATTCTGAAGGTTCACCCCAAAGGGTCATCAACTTGGGCGAGCAGATGGAACCACGGTTCCACGACATTGACACGCCAACAACCCGAGGAAGTACTATGTTTAAGATAAGCTTTGTTCCGATCAACTTTTGTTTTCTTTTCGATTTTAAATCTTGTAATAAGTCCATGAGACAACTTTATAAGTATTCTAATAAACTTGTGTTTTTTTTAGAGATGTTTCTGTGTTTGTTAGGATTTATAGCGTATACAAAATGTTAAAGGCAAAATAGTCGACAACGAGTAGAGAAATCCGCAGGTCGGACATCTCAGTAAAGCCAAAAGCAAAGTGAGCCTATAAGGCAACAAATGCAAAGGCAGAGAGACGGTTCGCATGGTCGGGCCACCAGTCCCAGCCAAAGCCAAACGAGCCTAGAAGGCGAAAAAGGCTATGGCAAAGGACGGTTCGCATAGTTGAGCCACCTGTCCCAGTCGAAAGCCGAACGAGCCTGAGAGGCGAAAAAGGCCAAGACAAAGGACGGTTCGCATAGTCGGGCCACCTATCCCAACCGGGATCCAAACAAGCCTAAAGGGCGAAAAAGGCCAAGGTCAAGGGACAGTTCACACAGTCGAATTAAAACGCTCAGCCGGAGGTCGAATAAGCCTAAGGGACAAAAAGGCTAAGGCAAGCGAGTTGATCACAAGTGCAATAAGAACCAGAGGTTCATAATACACTTGGGGGGCAAAATACAACACTGGTAAAACAAACACCAAACAAAGCGAGTAGCGCACAGAGCCAAAGGCTCGACAAGCGAAAGACTCAAATATCAAGACAAGCAAGATAACAAAAAGGAAGTAAAAACATTGCAAAATCGAATAGCAAAATTTGAAACAAAATCATTACAAGATAAGGCCAGGTCAAAAGACCAGCTGAAGTCGATTCAATGCAGTGCATGATAAAGTTTCAAGTTAAAATTACAAATTAACAAAATAAATATTCGAAAAAACGACAATCAAGGGTCGGCTCAGGAATGGAAGAAGTCGGATCAACAGCAGTCGGATTAGCAGTAGAAGTAGAAGGACCATACTTGATGGCCAAAGACTCTCCCTGTTGGAACTCTTCGACGTACCGGTCGTATAAATCCTCTGAGTTGGGATTGTAAAACACCGGTGTCTCGAGGGTCGACATGTCAAATTCCGGATTGACAGCCTTCACCTGATTCACTGCCAGAGTGTAGCCACCCATCATCGATGCACGCATGAGCACCTCCAGATCTGCATCAAGGTTAGCCGACTTACGGTACTCCGTAATCGCATCCGTTTTAGCTGTCTCGACCTACGCGCGCGCTCGATTCAATTCAGCTTGTAGCGCATCTCTGTCATGTCGAGCCTTCGCCACGTCTTCCAATGAAGCCTTGTGAGTTGTGCCACCCTTGCACCTTCTCATAATCTTGAGCTAGCTTGAGTAGCTCTCTCACCCACTGTCGTGCCTTCACTGCGGTGGGCGGCTCTGCCTCTCGGCGACCATCGCCTTATCCTGCAGCTTTTGGCACTCCGCGACCGACTCACGCTTCAACGTATGGTATTGAGACTCCACGCCGGCGATGGCAGCATTCTTGGCAACGATGTCCAGCAACAGTCTGCCATTTTCCCTACGCAGATCGTCTGCTGACTCACCCGTTTTGGCCAGCCGTCGGGCAGCCTCTCGACTGAGATAGTTACTCTACAAAAGACAAGGAAATGTCAAAAATAGACAAGGCATAGGCCTCGAAAAAAATCAATATCTAAAGAGAGGAAATACGATCGACTTACGAGACGATTTGACTTCCGGACCGCCAGAGCCAAAGCCTTATCCTCCAAGGCCGCACAATCTTCAGCGGCCCAGTTCACATCGACTTCAATCTCGATAGGAGCTTCAATAGTTTTGGCCCTCTTCGACTGTCGGTGTTGTTCCCTCACCAGCTCGGTAACATTTGGCCTCTTCTTGGTTTGTGTCACCCGCTCCTCGACGTTAACCTCCACAGTCGGAGTCACCTTGACCAGCTCCTCCTCATCCTCATCTCGGATCGAACCAAAACGGACCGTCAAGCCACTAGTGGTCGGAGGTAGCTCGGTTGATCCAGCCGCCGCTGTTGATTCGACGACAGTAGGGGTAGGCTCAGGTTGAGCGGCACCCTCCTCTCTGGAAGAAGAAGGCGCCCTGAATTCAGCCACGGGCAATTCGGTGGCAGCCTGACCCCCGAGAGGTGGAGCAGCCGCGACCACCGATGGAGGAATACGTGTAGGGTCGGTAACCTTGGAAAACCTTCCCACTGAAAAGAGAAAAGAATAAGTCAGTTTTGATCAACAAACGACAAGTTATAAGACTCGACAAAACAGCAAATATGACAAATAAATAAGGAAATTCCTACGGTTCTCTTGATCTTGGACATGAAGGTTCGCGTATGGAACCGGCCCAGCCTCCTCCAAGTGGGCTAGGTGATAGAGAAGACTCAGATCTCGAGTGCACACCTCGAAACTGAAACCACCCAGTAGTTGGGCCTCGTCAGGAATAGGACCTTTTCCAAGTTTGTCTTGCTTCCCTTCTCTCGACCTCCATTGCCTTATGTAAGGGTTCTCTAGGCCATGTCGAAGGAAGAAGAATCGGGGCTTCCACTCCCCGTGAGAAGAAGGCCCCTTGGTTATGAACTCGTGTCTGTTCGACCTCCTCTGGAAGGTGTACCACAGCTTGTCGGGAGTAGCCGCAATCTGATAGTAATACCGAAAGAGAGGTAGTGAGAAGCAGACCCCCGCGATCCGACAAGCGATGATAAATCCCATCAGAGTCCTGACACCGTTTGGGGCCAGCTGTGAAACACTTATCTCATAATGGTGTAAGATCGTAAGGACAACCGGGCATAGTGGAAATCTCAATCCACTCGAGAGTTGACCCTCATAAACGGCGCAAAATCCTTCTGAGGGCTCGTCGGCAAACTTATGAAGACCAGAAGGAAGTCGAGCTTCAAATGGAGGACTGGAAATATCGCACCTCCGGCAAAGCCTGGTGACGCCTTCAAGGGAAAGGGTACTGAGACACCCTTTAGCACCCTTTCCATCCATCCTAGTCACTAATTTCTTAGGCTGGTTAGGGACAGGAGGAGAGGAAGCTGTGGGCTCACCGGAATCCTGCCGGAGAGGGTGATCAGAAGTAGCAGGTGCCGGAGTTTGGCTACGGGAAGGCGTTTCGCTACCCCTATCGGATTCTGTGGCACTACTACTACTGGATATGGATAATTCAAAGAAAAAGATGAGTAACACGGAAAAAAGAAGCTTACTTTGCATTTGGAGTTTGAGAGAATGAAATGATGAATAAGCTTTGCTTCAACTTCTATCTCCTCTCCTTTATAAGCTAGCAAAGAATTTGCAAATGAATTGAAGAGACGTGGGTAATGGGGGTTATAACCCCTGGAAATCGCGACAATCAAGGCAGTGACGCGTTTCGTGGGATACGAAGCGTTTGGGTGCCAGGATATTGACGGACTATTTCTAGACTATTATAATCCTTACCGGCAGTGTACCGGGTCAAATTGTAGTGCTAGTATGGCGAGTCAGGTGTCGAATCCTCAGGGAAACGTGTTAATTCTTTTAAGTGTGGTTAAACACCAAACAGCTATTATTAACTCGATCTAAATCGCAGGTTTATCATACGAGTCACTAATATACTAATAAATAGAAAATAAATGCATAAATTAAAACTAACATAATATATATAAATACATAAATATATATAGTAATACATAAATAGTAATATATATATATATATATATATATATATATATATATATATATATATATATATAGATACCAATATATTAAATACTAATAATTATTATAGAACTAGCCAAGATATATGTAATTAGATTATTCAATCTTTTTAGCTTAATGGATGTGCTCGTTCTTCCTTTTTGTTAGTCCAATTGAATATGCGAACGGTGCACTCCTCACCTCAACAGATTCCTCTCTCTCAGACGGCGTTTAAATCGTCATATGTCTCATCAACTGTCCAATGTCATCCAAAAGATTGGGTACTCCGTTTTGTCATACGGTCAATGTTAAGGATCTTGATCAGAACGGTGAATTAACGTAATTAGATCTCGAGTACAGATAATTTCAAGAAATGTTTCTCTTTTCAAAAGATAAAACAATTCTATCCCCGGGTAGGAAATAGGATTCCGTTGTCACGTTTTCACTCGGCCATTTTTACCCTCCGGTTTTTCTACCTTTTTTCTCATATCCTAACTTCACCGTTTAGTTCGTCATTAGGTTATGGTGCGATTCATATTGGTTAATTACGTCAATACGAATATTTTCAATACATTTCAAGTAGAAAAAGATTCATCAAATTCAATTTTTAATCAATTTTAGTTATAGTCATCATCCATTTTACCAAAAAGATCGAAATATTTCAATTACATATCTTGGCTAGTTATAGATTTAGCCTACTAACATTATAAAGAAAAACATAAAACAACAAACATAAAACTTTAGAATATTACCAGGTTACAATCTGCTTGATTTGAGGCCGTATTTTCCGGAAATTACAACAACTTCTTCAACGAACTCCCGATAACCGCCCAAGCATTACAACGATACTACAGCTTCTACATTATTTATGGCAGAATGCCTACTAATATATACATTACTACTACTTAATTTAGGAGATTAGAAGATATATATTGGTACCCCTTTTTCTGTCTGAGATCCTGCTGTATTTATAGGCAATTTTTTCAAGGCCGGATCGATCCGAGGTGAAGCCGGATCGATCCGGGAATAAAAAATATTATCCCATCGGCTTATCCTCTGCAGAATCACATGCTCATCATCATTATGTTTACTAACTGAAAGGCCGAATCGATCCGATGTTAATCCGGATTGATCTGGGTAGCATTTTTCACATCTTGATATGAAACTTGATAAAATCATAACTTGAGCTCTGGATCTCCAAATGTCATAATTCAAGAAGCGTTGGAAAGCTCTTGAAAAGATCTATAACTTTCATGAAGGACTCTTCTTCAGAAAATGCTTTTTGATGGGTCATTTGTTCGTCGAAAATATAATTCGATAATAATACTACGAATGGATGATCCACTTCAATTTTAAATCTCGTGGCACTTCCTTAATTCCTTCAAAAGACATGTTTTCCCTTCAAAAAGTGTCGTTACTCGGGGTCTTGGTTTACCTAAAAATCTGTAATAAAATACCAAAAATACCATGTAAATCTGACACGACACTCCGGTTACTAAACCGGTACAAAATTTATAAATTTTTATTACTTTTACTAGATTTTTATATTAATTAGATTTATTCATAACTATTAATATTTCATAAGATTATCGTTATAATTCTTATATTTTATATAGAAAGAGTTGATAAAATATATAAAACATCGTAATTTTTATCATATAAATGTTATACATCAACTACTCCCCACTTAGCTCTTTGATCGTCCTCGAGCAAAATAAGCGGTAATATATAAAAATTACAATAAAAATGATATACTTGGTAGATTAAATCTCAAGTCAGTAAAATATCATTTCAATATTATAAATATATTAATTATATCTTTCTTAGAAATTAACAAGATAAAAAGTGTATATAACTCAGATAAATTATTTATCAAATATCATTTAAATGAAATTCTTCATAATTTACTTAATAAATATAACTAAAATTCTAGAATTATTCTCCTATCTCAACTTATATGAAATATTTGAAATCAAGGACTAAGTCAAGTAGTTGGCAAAGTGGCTTATAACGTTTTAGGCTCAGGGTGTTGGTTAATCGAAAGGATAGAAAAGGAAATCAAAAGAGAAAGAAGCAAATCGTACGTACTTACACCTTCATATTTTTGATCAAAAATATCTCGATTAATAACATTCTGATATTACTTCACCTATTTTTCAGATTTTCTCTCTCTCTCTCTCTCTCTCTCTTTTTTTAAAGAATATTAACATACCCGAACTCATTGCCAAAATCGACTATCTTGCAAGCGTCATGAGGTGAGGTCGAATATATATTAATACCTTATCTAACTTTTCCAATCTCAGCATATACCATTCTTTTGCATCGATACTTAGCTTTTATGTCATCATCTCCTTTCATAAAATACGTATAAACTCGTGATTTTTAGGAAATGTAGACCAAAATAGGCTAAGGGTCGGTTATAATTAGTTTAATCACAATTGGCTATTTCGAGTGAGGTCCGCCACCACTCTATTTGGTGAGTGGGGACAAAATTGGAAATTTTATTCGGGTAGGCTTATTGGCTATAATTGATCAAAGTTATGCCAAAATCGTCATCCCTAGTCCGATTCCATATTCATATTTCGTTTTTGAAAAGAAAATTATTCTAACATTTTATTATAAATATAAGTATATTTGCTAAATTTCATAAAAAAAATTACTTGATAATATTTATGTATAGTTACATATACTTAAAATCTTATAAAAATCTAAAACTGACATATATAATATAATTATAATATATCTAATTTACTTTACTTAATTAAAATCTATTCTTACCAATTTATATTATTTTTATTCATATTAATTATATATTATCTACTTAAATTTATTCAAGAAAAATTAAACTAAGTATTAAGCAATTAAGTATAAATTTATATGAAAAATTTTAATTTTTATTTACTAACCTAACTCTACTCTCCACTTACGAAGTGGCATCGTCCCGATGTTCAGTGAGTAATAAAGTAGTAGGTTCGAAAAATTAAAATTTTATATGATATTACTAACATATATTACTATGAGTGAACTAAAATAGTTAAAGAAAACAACATATATATATTATACAAAATGAAAACTATTACAAACTTAAAGAAAATTAATTAAACAAGATATTAATCTACTGACTTAAATAACTACCAACTTAAACAACTCACTGCTAACAACTTCCAACTGATTTCTAGCAAACTGACAATTTAAACAACATATCAAACTGTTGACGAACATCCAGGAGTATCGACCGGAAGTAATCCCAATTGAGAACCACGAGATGGAAAAATCTCGTCCGTATTAAACTCAGGTACTTGATTTAGATTAACACAAAGTTGAGGTATAAGCCAAGCAAACGGCAGTGGCCTTCCCCTACTACGCCTCTCCACCGCAAAATTGATTGTTGTCTTGTACATCAATATCCCCAGTCAATATATGCCCCAACAGTGAGCGCATACAACAAAAGCATCTCGTCATCAGTAACCCCCAAAAAGTCACTAGTGGGATAGATTCGGGAATTAATGAAGTGTTTCCATGCCCTCAGATGAGGGGGTAAAGCCAGAGTGGATGAATCATAGTCATGGTCAAAAAGTGGAAACACGTATTGGAATGCTTCGGCAGTGCGATTGACAACATTATAAGCATTTCCGAGTTCCCATTGAAACTCGAAATGTGGGTTTGGATCAAAGGTACATGGCGGGATTTCAAAATTTTGATTAATAATGATTGGAGAAAAGGATATAACGATACCCCTAACAGTGATAAGATGAGACGAGGCTACCGTCGTTATGTCAGATAGAGATGCGTAAAAATCTCGAACAATCGAGATGTTGATTCTACCTCTGGGATGCCTAACTAGCTTTCTCCAACCACATCCTCGGATTAGATTTCTACCCCATTGATCTATTTTCTCCGTGTTTAAACCTTTCTCCAACAGAATAGGAGATTGAACAAAATTCAGACGTCTCGGAAAATTGTTATGAAAACAAGAGGCTTGACTCTCGGGAACCACACTGTCAGGAGTATGTGGTTCATAGCTATTAATAGAGGGAGATGAGCGATTAGACATAATTTTATTACAGATAGAGAAGCTTATGCAGATAGAAATAAGAAAGGAATGAGCAATTGTAAAGCTATCTGCTATTTCCTTTTATAGAAACTTACCCATCATGCAAAAGTAGAAAAGATCTCCGTTTTGGCCTTTTTTGGACTTCCCGGATCGAACCGGGAAAGGGCCGGATCGATCCGGCCTATCAGTTAAAAAGCTATGTCAGGTCGGTATACTCACGCCGGATCGATCCGGGATTAGGTCGGATCGATCCGGGAACTACTATTCACGAACATAGTTGTTTTGGCTTGAAAAATTCCCAGAATTTTTTCTAGTTTGATAATTTTTTCTTAATAACTTTGGTTTCTTATTTTATTATGTTATTTTTGTAGAATGTTGATAACGATAAAATTTACTACACGGTGCGTAAAAATAAAATAAAATCATACGAAAATAAAATCATACGAAAATAAAAATCAAAAACTAGTTGTTCGAAAATAAATTGTTTAAGTGTCAACAATCATAAAATGTTTCAAATTACTCCTCATCATCACTCATCTCGACATAGCTCGAACTCGGCATGGCTTGAGAATTAGAAGGATCATGAGTCGATGCATGGAATGGTTCTTGAAAAGGCGTCGTCATCCTAACCGAGCCATCGAATCCCATAGAACTCATCCCTGTCGTGATATCAGAAAAAGTGCTTCCCATCTTGTCGTCATGTGGGCAAATGCTCCAAATCCTTCCCAACTAGATGTAGCTGCCGCCGTGGTACCTGTCGAAAAATCACCTACACCACTAGTTTGATTTCCAAAAGAATGTGACATTGGTTGGAATCTTGATTGAGGTGGTACTGGTGGAATAAAGTCGGGCAAGGTATATGGCTCAGATTGGCATTGCGGAATGTTCATTTCGGCGTAGGCAGGGTTCGAAAGCATATTCATCTGATATATACCGCGCATGCCTTGCCTTAAAATCTTCAGACCATAGCCTATTCCTTTCCTCATAGATAGACTGTGGAAATATTACTCAATGACTCGGTCTGCTGAGGCTTCACAGGTGCTGCTCAATGATTGTTTGAGCCTCTTAGATTTCGTGCATAATATTTTGTACACCTTATTTAATTGTAAAATTAATTGTAAAAGACATATTAATTGTGAGTCATATAAACAATTAATATGTCAAACTCTAGTTTACTTTATGTCATAGACATAACTTTTACTTTTACTTTTGCATGCTTGCCGCCCACATCTACATACTCAAGTGGCATGCCCAAGCTAGCTAGCTAGTCTCTCTCTATCTCAATTGTATCTATTTATACATCTTTTACTCAATGAATAAACTAAGTTGAAGTTTACTCTTGTGTTTATCACATTCTCAAACTCTCTTCATGGTATCGGAGCCTTACTTGAGTTCTAAAATCCATTGCAAAACTCATTTCTTTTTGAAAAATGTCAACATTATCTCAAGTTTCATCTTCTTGATAGACTCACAAATTTTGCCTCACAGATCGGATAATCGAACACTCTTCTTTACAAATCATAAACTTGATGGTAACAATTACTTGCTATGGTCAAGGTCTATGAAAATGTATATCTCTGGCCAGGGCAAGATGGGATATCTGTGCTGTTTCCAAACTCCGCCTCAACCCGACCCCAAGTTTGAAGCATGGGACACGAAAATAACCAAGTCATGACCATCCTCACGAGGTCTATGATAAAAGAGATCGGTGAGAACTTCATGATGTATGACAACCTTAAGGAAATGCAGGACAATGCCGGAGACCTTTACTCAAAAAGGACAATACATCCAAGTCTATGAACTCAAGCTCAGATTCAAAATTGCGCACAAGGGGATATATCGTAGAATCTCAATACTTTAATCAACTATCTAAGGCATGGCAACACCTAGATATGTTGGAAACTCACCCTGGAATGATGTTAAAGATGTTGCACTCTTTAAAGACATTATCGAGAAAAGAGAGTATTCAAATTCCTTCTTGGATCGAATCTAAATCTTGATGATGTCGAGGTAGAATTCTTGCTACTAAACCTCTTCCAAATCTCAAATCCATGTTTGCCGAGGTCAAACATGAGGAAAGCAGGAGGAAAGTGATGTTCTTTGAACCCCTGCCGACAACCCTACTTGAAAGTGCCATCCTGCCGATCGTCGGGAACCTGCTGAGGCTATCGAGGCTTACAGGAAGCCTCTTGATAAAATCGGGAGTTTGTTCTGTGACCACCGCAAACGCACTAATCACACCAAGGACACTTGCTTTGGAAGCTACATGGCAAGCCTAACTCCTCCAAGACCTCCGGACAGGACTGCCAAGGAAAGTCGAGCGCATACACATAAGTGAGGAAGAAGATGACAACAGTTGAATGCTCACTTGCTCGCATTCAAAGCCTTCCTAACTCAACAAAAGGGAGGTAGTCACTCTCTTGACATAGCCTCTCATGCCAAGTCTGTAAATTCTACTCATCTATTAGTAATGAAACTGGATTGTTGACTCTGGGCCTCATCCCATATGACTGGTAATAAAAATCTCATTACTCAACTTAAGCCATGTCCCCAAATTCACAATATTAAGACTGGCCGATGGATCTATCTCTAGTGCAAAAGGTTTTGGTCGGTGTGACTTACTAATAAGATATGCCTGCAGAATGTCCTATTTGTTCCAAAATTAGATTGCAATCTCATATCTCACAAGAAAACTTACTAAAGATTTGAATCGGATCGTTGTTTTTAATAAGAATCAAGTGCACATTCCAGGATCATTCCTCAAAGGCGTTGATTGGGATCTGCTAAACCTTGCTCAGTGTCTGCTTTGTGGTCAACCTCGCCAAGAAGGCAGAGATCAAGACTCGAATCGCCTCAAGAAATTTTGCACTCAAAACCTAGACAATATCATGTTATGGCATTATAGACTAGGACATCCCGGTTTAGTTATTTAAAGTCTATAGATCCCGAATTGTTTAAAGGTTGTAATTTGAATGATCTTCAATGTGATATTTGTCGGTTGCTAAACTCACCAAATCTGTGTATGCAAAATTACCTTACTTACCATCCACACCATTCACCTTAATTCACAAAGGACGACGTATGGGGACCTCAAGAGTAAAAAGCATAACAGAAAGAGGTGGTTTGTTACCTTCATAGATGACCACACCGAGAACCACTTGGTTATTTTTAATGAAGGATAAGTCGAAGTTGGACCCATCTTTCAAGAATTTTACAACATGGTCTCCACTCACTTTGACACTAAGATCAAAATCTTGAAGACCGACAATGCTCTTGAATATTATGAGTCTCATCTCATTAATTTCTTGATGGATAAAGGGATTGTCCATATCGGTAGTTGTGTTGAAACCCCTCAAAGAAAATGGGGTTCTTGAGAGAAAAAACAGCATCCGCTTGAAATGGCTAGGTCTATTATGTTTACCACAAATGTTCCAAAATATATGTGGGGTGAAGCCATATTGACTTCCACATACTTAATCAATGAGACTTCCCAGCAGGTACTAGGCTTCAAAACTCCTATCAAAACCCTACTGGACACACACCGCCCCATCTTATTTCCCAGCTTACCTCCAAAATCTTTGGTTGTACTGTGTTTGTCTATATCCATGCCCAACACGTAGCAAACTTGATCCCAAAGCTCACAAGTGCATTTTCCTAGGATATGCAAAGGACAGAAAGGTTACAAGTGCTACTCTCCTTCGAAAAGAGATTTTACAATTCTATGGATGTAAAATTTTTGAAAGGACTCCCTACTACAAAGAAGTCCACTGAGGCATCACCGATGGAAACTCGATAGAAATTGACCTAAACCCCTTCCTTCAAAGAAACTCTTAACCTCAAGAACTCTTCGATCCTCAAAGAGATCGAACCCCAAGTACCTACCGACTCACAAAGACTCATCGATCCCCAAAGAACTAACCGACTCGAGTCTGCGATCCTGAGCCCATCGACACTCAAAGAACTGCGCAGATCCTCGCCAGCTCATCGACATTGATAGCATGACCTATTGCTCTAAGGAAAGGAAAAGATCATGCACCGATCATTCTATTCATACTTATTTATCTTATGATCGCTTGTCTCCTGCCTTTGCCATGTTTACACAGACTCGGACTCTCACTCTATCCCTAGAAATATTCAGGAGGCCCTTCAAAATGATAAGTGGAAGGCTGCTGTTAAAACTGAGATGACTGCTCTCCTGGATAATCATACTTGGGACCTCACAACTCTTCCCAAAGGCAAGAAGACAGTTAGCTGCAGATGGTTATTCACTATCAAATACAATGCTGATGGTACAATTGACAAGTACAAAGCCAGATTGGTAGCAAGGGGATTCACTCAAACTTATGGTATTGACTATAAGGAAACTTTTGCACCAGTGGCAAAACTCAACACCGCTCAGGGTTCGATCTCTAGTTGTCCAAATGGGTGGCCTCTACACCAATTGGATATCAAAATGCTTTTCTCAATGGTGATCTCACCGAGGAAGTTTATATGAATGTACCTCCTGGTTTTGTCAATCCCCACACTCAGGGCAAGGTATGCAAACTCGGAAATCTCTATATGGCCTCAAGCAATCCCCAAGAGCCTGGTTTGGAAAACTCACTACTTTGTGGTTAAAAGCAATTGGATATCATCAATGCAACTCGATCACACCATGTTTGTCAAGACAACCAACCAGAGGAGGTCCATTCTAATTGTATATGTGGATGATATCATCCTTCTGGGAAGACTCTCTGAGATCCGTAACTTGAAGACTCTCTTGGCAAAGGTGTTCCAAGTTAAAGATCCGGGCTACCTCAAGTACTTTCTTGGTATGGAAGTAGCTAGAAACACCAATGGCATTTCGAGTCTCCCAAAGGAAGTATGTCCTGGACTCTTCAAGAAATCGGCATCTTTGGGATGCAAACTCTTTGTATCTCAGTGAGACCCCGGTCATACCTCTTCGCATGGTGACATTCTTTGTCGGGAAAGAACAATATCAAAGGCTTGTAGGCAAACTCATATACCTTTCTCACACAAGACCTGATATTGCATATGGGGTCGATCACAGTCATCAATTCATGCATTGCCCTCTTGAGCAACATTGGGATGCAGTGAATAGGATCTTGAGGTATTTAAAATCCACTCCTGGCCAAGGCCTGCACTTCACCAAGTCTCTTGATAGATCAATCAAGGTGTCTACATCGATCTTGATTGGGGTTTGGATGTCACATTGACAGAGGTCTACCACAGGCTATTGCTCATATATATGGGGAACCTGGTTACTTGGAGGAGCAAGAAACAACCTCTTCGTGTCAAAGCGATCTTGAAAAGTTCGAACTAAGGGCACTTGTACTTGGCATTTGTGAAGCTCTATGGCTAAAAAGTGGGGCGAACCCGACTTCACCGAATCGACAAAGAACCTATCACACTCTGTTGTGATAATAATTCAGCCTTATGCATGGCGAGAAGATCCACCATCATGATAAAACCAAGCATGTGGACATTGATGTATTACTTTACGAAGGAGAAGATTGATGCCAAGATTATTCAACTCCAAGATGTTCCTCGGCGGATCGAATGCGATATTCTTACCAAGGCTATTCCACCTCTTATGTTCAAAGAGACTAAGTAGCAAACTTGGTTGCATCAACATATCTGACCAGATTTGAGGGGGTGTGGAAATATTACTCAATGACTCGATCTGCTGAGGCTTCACAGTGCTCAGCAGATTCTTTGAGCCCTTAGATTTCGTGCATAATATTTTGTACACCTTATTTAATTGTAAAATTAATTGTAAAAGACATATTAATTGTGAGTCATATAAACAATTAATATGTCAAACTCTAGTTTACTTTATGTCATAGACATAACTTTTACTTTTACTTTTGCATGCTTGCCGCCCACATCTACATACTCAGTGGCACTGCCCAAGCTAGCTAGCTAGTCTCTATCTCAATTGTATCTATTTATACATCTTTTACTCAATGAATAAACTAAGTTGAAGTTTACTCTTGTGTTTATCACATTCTCAAACTCTCTTCATAGACATATTGGCATTGGCACGACGAACATCATAGGATAAAGATTGAAACATGTCATAAGTGATAGTATTTGGAAGTTTCTAGTTTGTGTGTGACTAGATGATGGAGGAGCAGTGGGTGGGTTGAGAGCAGTGGAATAAATGAGGTCGGCGGTTGGGGTTCATAAAATCTATTCTTCCCGCCCGGTTGAGTGGCAAACTAGGGCCTATCAATGTTTCATCTACCATAACTTGATTATCATTAGGTAGCTCAGGAACACCTATTTGCCGACACAATGAAGAAATAAAACAAGGAAAAGGCATATGATTTGCTGGTTTAGCGATCGTGACAAATTCCTTGGCCCGTTTATACATGACCTTGCTTACATCCACAGGTATATCATTGACCATAGCCCATGCAATACATGATCCTCCTTACCAAAAGATGTCAAATGACGAGTAGGGTAAAGAGTCGAACTGATAAAACGCTTAATGGCTCTCATATCCCTTATACACTTTCCGTATGAGAATCCATTTTCACGCAATATAGCCGTAGGATCTAATTCATTTTGGGCTGTCAAGACTACATGGTCAAAATCTGCCGGTTCATCAAGATTCCACACTGTATAATAATCATCATCTTCTGGTACATCAGGAATACCATATATAGTATTTATAATATGAGGAGTAAACGACACTGTCCTGGTTCTTAAGGTTACAGAAGTTAACTCACCATCCTCTGTTGCATTATGAGTTGCTAACAGAGAATAAAACTCAGCAACCAAGGTTGTGTTCACTTCACCTTCTCTTACAGCGGCTAACTCCATCCACTGTCTCATTTCAAAAATCGCTTTCACCTCCTGTCCCAAATCCTTGAAATCTAAACCCCTTTCTATCGCAACCAAACATTTTCCAAACTTATTCTTTAACGCATTTTTAGATGCTCTAGACGCGGTTCTGTCAAAACTAACGGCCAATTCTTCAGGTGTTAAAGGCCGTGTCTCTATGACCGGGATTTGGGTAGGGATATTTGGCTTACGTTTTTTAGCGGCTTTTGATGATTCGGCCATTCTACGATAACGACACAATAATTTAAAAACAACAACAAAACAAACAAAACACAAATGAGTAATAAAACAGTTTGAAAATAAATTAAAAAGTTGCATAAAAAACGAAATTAACAAAATATATTACTAAGTTGTTACCTTATAGTGGTAAAAAGGTTGAAGAGTTGGCCGGAAAAGATGAATGTCGCCGAAGTTAAAAGTTGAAGCTTTTCTTGAAAATTTCTCAAATTTGAATGAAAGATTGAAGAGAAGAGAGGAAAATGAGAAGAAATAAGGAGTGGGGTAGTTTGAGAGTGATTTTTAGTGATGATTTTGAAGAAAAAAAATTTCGAGTGGGGGAGGGGTGTGGGGTGGCTGTTTGAAGAAAAAAATTTTGGAAGAGGAAGAAGAAAGGGAGAACCCGTTCTATTTTGGTTTTTTAAGTCCCGGATCGATCCGGGGTTATGTCGGATCGATCCGACCAATATATATATATATATATATATATTATTTTTTATTTTTATTTTTTTAACATAAAACTTTATAAAACTTACTAAAACTCAATAAAACTTAATAAAATCTTTATAAACCCTTAATAATATTTTTACTAATTTTAAATAAAACCTTTTATAAAAAAATTTATAAAACTTTAAATAATTTCATAAAGATCCTTTATATAAAATTTTCAAAAGTTATATAATTTTTTTTATATATATTAAAACTTATAGGGTCCTAATTCCGCTATTTCTAAATCTTTCGAGTTACGATATAACGTTCTATCAACCTAACTCTTGAAAATGAGGCGTTGAATTTTCTCTTTGACATCCATCGGGATTTTCGGATAACCACCTAATCGTTCACTTCTTAACAACATTCAAACACTCATCCCGAGATTTGGTTGTGCTTTCTCACATTTCCCATTATGCTCACTTTTTCCACAGATTCAGCATCGCATTAAAAACTTTGCCCTTCTCTTTATCGAACTTCTCGATTTTCCATTACATACTTCTTTCAATCTGATCTCTCTCAATAATTGCTTGTTTTTCTCAAGAACTAAAGCTTCATTATAAACGCGACATCTTTATCAAGGCCTAACTTCAAAAGCAAAATAAAAACTCTAATCTATCTAAAAAAGGCATCCAGGTTCTTTTACGTCTGCATCCGGTAAATGACGAAACTAGTTTAAACATATAAAACACAGAAAAGTGAAGTAAAGAAAGATAGCACCAGGATTTAGTGAATTTAGTTTTCTGCTTTTAGTTTTGCGGAGGATCGATCGAAGAACATTACTTCCTTTTTCAATGAGATCCTTCACCTTCCACAAATAGCTTCACCACAGTGGCCATTGGCTATAAATGTTGTATTTCCATCGCTTAGTTCAACGACTCCAGTTTGTAAACCATTGTTACTCTAAATGGACTCGCCCGTCTTGATTTAAGCTTACGAAAATAACTTTAAACGTGAATTGTACAATAGCACTCGATCACCTACATGGAACTTACGACTATACATTCTCTTATCGTGAAAAGATTTCGTGTGTTCCTTGTAGATTCGGCGTTTTCATAAGCATCAAGACGAAATTCTACTAGTTACATTAATCAAGTAATCTATGATCACCGACAGCTTTAGGATCGAAATTCAAAATCTAATAGCCCAAAAGGCCCGGTGTTCTAATTCAACCCAGAGATGACAAGATTTACCAAAAACTAGTTTGTAGGGGAACAACCAATTGGTGTTTTAAAGGTCGCTCAGTATGCCCATAATGCATCATCCAACCTTCTCTTGAGCTTTTACGATTTGTGTCCACTTTGTTTTTCTACTATTCTTTTAATTTCTCTATTAGACACCTCTACTCCGACCAACTGTCTCATGGATGATAGGGTGTGCCTAACTTATGTGTTACACCATATTTTTCGATTATCTTGGTAAATGGTCTATTACAAAAGTGTGACCCTCTATCACTAATGATAGCCCTCGGAATGCCATACCTAGTAAATATATTCCTTTTAAGGAACCTTATGACAACTTTGGTATCATTAGTTGGAAGAGCTTCAGCTTCTACCCATTTTGAAACATAATCTACCATTACAAGAATAAATCTTTTTCCAAGTGATATAGGGAAAGGTCCCATGAAATCTATACCCCAAACATCAAACAATTCACACTCTAAAATCGGTTGAAGAGGCATTTCATGTTTCTTCGATATATTTCCCCATTTTGGCATGATTCACAAGATTTATATATTTATATGCATCTTTATACAGTGTAGGCCAATAAAAACCACATTGTAAAACTTTAAAAGCAGTTTTCCATCCTCCATGGTGACCTCCTGCCTCACGATCATGGCAAAACGACAAAATACTTAAAATCTCATTATTAGGCACACATTTTCTGATTATCCCATCCGAACATTTACGGAAAAGGTCTGGTTCTTCCCAGTAATAAAATTTTAAGTCGTAAAAGAATCTCTTTTTCTGTTGCCAAGTCCAATGAGACGGAATATAATCACAAGTAAAGTAATTAACGATATCTCCAAACCAGGGTGACATTTTCTTAGAAGGAATTCTATTCTTTAATAATTGCATGGTTGAAGGAGTATCGATTCTCAACAGTTGTTCATCGGGAAATGAATCTTGTATTTCAATTCCCTTTCCTTCATTTTCCATTCTAATTAGATGATCTCACTACTACATTTTCACTTCCACTTTTATCTTTAATTTCAATATCAAATTCTTGAAGTAAGAGAATCCATCTAAGAAGGCGTGGTTTAGCATCTTTCTTACTTAGTAAGTACTTGAGGCTTAATGGTCTCAGATAGATAATAACCTTAGATCCAACAATATACGATCTAAACTTATCTAAGGCAAAAATTACAGCCAACAGTTCTTTTTCTGTAGTTGCGTAATTAAGTTGAGCTGCGTTTAATGTGTGAGATGCATAGTAAATTGCTTTGAGTACTTTGTTATATCTTTGACCTAAAACTTCTCCTACAGCTAAATCACTCGCATCACACATAATTTCAAACGGCATACTCCAATCTGGTGCTACTAGTACTGGTGCAGTAGTCAACCTCGCTTTTAGGGTCTGAAAGGCTTCCATACATTTACTATCAAAGTTAAAAGGTACTTCCTTTTCAAGCAAATGACTTAGAGGCTTTGCTATTTTTGAGAAATCTGCAATGAATCTTCTATAAAAACCTGCATGTCCAAGAAATCCTCTTAGTGTTCTTAAATTAACTGGTGGAGGTAACTTTTCGATTACCTCGACTTTAGCTTTATCAACTTCGATACCTACTTCAGAGATTCTATGTCCTAAAACAATCCCTTCTGATACCATTAAATGACACTTTTCCCAGTTTAAAACTAAATTGGTACCTTCACAACGTTGTAACACTCTTTCTAAGTGCGATAAACATTCATCGAAGGAATCTCCGTATACACTAAAGTCGTCCATAAAAATTTCTAAAAACTTCTCGACCATGTCAGAAAATATGGCCATCATACATCTCTGAAATGTAGCTGGTGCATTACATAAACCAAACGGCATTCTTTTATAAGCGAAGGTTCCATACGGACAAGTGAAAGTGGTCTTTTCTCTATCTCATGCTGCAATGAATATTTGTAAATATCCTGAATAACCATCTAAGAAACAGTAATACTTATGTCCACTTAAGCGTTCCAACATTTGCACTATGAATGGAAGTGGATGATGATCTTTCTTAGTATGATCGTTAAGTTTTCGAAAATCAATGCACATTCGATATCCGGTAATTTCTCTTGTCGGAATCCATTCATTTTTATCATTTTCCTTTACTGTGAAACCTCCTTTCTTTGGTACCACTTGAGTTGGACTTACCCATTCACTATCAGATATAGGAAAGATTATCCCCATTTCTAATAGTTTAATAACTTCTTTCTTAACAATTAGCTGCAAATTCTGTGATATCCCACATCGGTAAATTAAGTGAATGCTCACCCCCATATAAGTGTGAGACATAAAGGTCTTGTCAACTCGGGTTAGCCCTTTTAGACCAAGCGAGGACGGCGGTCTAAGCAGTTGACCGGACATTTATGAATCATTTAGCGCTACAAGGCCCGGGTGCAGGGCGTTATGAGAATGGTATCGAGCCGACTATCAGACGGAACTATGCGCTGCACCGTACAAGAAGACGGTGTAAGGATGGCCTCTAGTTACCTCTGGTAGGGACGATCCGGGACAAGTCTTGGCCGTCCTGGCGAGGATGCCAGTCCCTTATAAA
This sequence comes from Gentiana macrophylla, assembly GCA_026214975.1. NCBI lineage: Eukaryota > Viridiplantae > Streptophyta > Magnoliopsida > Gentianales > Gentianaceae > Gentiana > Gentiana macrophylla. Next base: position 84,835,255 of record CM047815.1, read on the forward strand.
GGGGGGGGGAGAATGTGATATCCCACATCGGTAAATTAAGTGAATGCTCACCCCCATATAAGTGTGAGACATAAGGGTCTTGTCAACTCGGGTTAGCCCTTTTAGACCAAGCGAGGACGGCGGTCTAAGCAGTTGTCCGGACATTTATGAATCATTTAGTGCTACAAGGCCCGGGGTCTGGGGGTGTTACAAATTCGGATTGAAGCGGCATTGTGGCTGAATACAAGGTTTAGCGTCTTCCTTTAGAATAATTTTATGAACGCAAATCTCAGGGCTAATTCCTTGAATATCAGCTACTGTCCAACCAAATGCTTTCTTATGCTTTTTCAACATTCTAAGTAATTGGTCTTCTTGTAGCTCAGTTAAGGTTGACGAAATAATAACCGGTAACAGATTATTAGTTTCAAGAAAAGCGTACTTAAGATTTAAAGGAAGTGGTTTCAACTCTAGATTACTGGGTGGATCTTCTACTGAAGGTTTTAGAACTGGACCTTCCAGTTCTAATTCCATATACTGATGCCATGGTGGTTTAGGACTAAAACTTCCTTTATTTAGATAAAGGATTATCTCTTTCATTTCAGTGTCCTTCTTATTCTCTTTATAGATAGACAATGCTAGGCATTCTTCTAATCTGTCTTCATAAGCTGGTAATTGCATATCATAGACATTATGAATATCATCTATAAAAGAACATGATTCTGGTGAACTGTATGGTTGTTTCATAGCTTTGAATATATTGAAAGCAACTGTATCTTCGTTAACTCTCAGTATTAATTCTCCTTTTTGGACATCGATTAACGTTCTTCCTGTAGCTAGGAATGGTCGACCTAGAATAAGTGGCGCCTGAATATCCTTCTTCCATTTCCATGACTACAAAATCTCTTTGGGAAGTAGAATTTATCTATCTTAACCAATACATCCTCGATAATTCCTTTAGGGTATTTAACTGATCTATCTGCCATTTGAAGAGTCATTTCAGTATTTGTAAGTTTTTCCTATGCCTAGTTTCTTATAATCCTCATAAGACATGAGATTAATACTTGCTCCAAGATCACATAGTACTTTTTTAAACAAAAATCCTCCAATTTCACAAGGAATTGTAAAACTACCAGGATCTTTCATTTTATGTGGTAATTTATGCTGTAAAACTGCAGAACATTCTTCATTGAGGCAAATATTCTCATATTCTTATAACTTTTTCTTGTTTGAGAGAATATCTTTTAGAAACTTTCCATAGGCAGACATATTAACTAGAGCTTCGATAACAGGGATATTAACATGAAGATGACGAAAAGTATCAAGGAAACGAGCATACTTTTTATCAGTTTTTATTTTTTTAATTTGATCTTTAGGTGGGTAAGGTAAAGATTCTAAATCTATATCCTTTGATCCCGAAGTCATTTTCTCCTTTCCTTTCTCCTTAAATCTTGGAGTGTTACTTGTTTGCCATGTCTCATGATCTTTTTTCTTTAAAACGCTCCCTGAATCAATATCTACTTCCGATTTTTTCAACTCTTCCTGTTTGTCATTCTTGTTTTCCGTATCACTTACTCTAACATGTTCCTTGAATAAATTTCTTAAATCTTCATCCATGGGATCTTTCAGAATCCTCGGGATTTTTACCCATTTCTCACCTTTATTTTCGTGTTCCATACTTATTTCTTTTCAAGAAATTTTCTATAATTTCTTCTTCCTCATCAGTGAATTCATGTTCATCTTTAGTTTCATCATTTTTACCATCTAAATCATCTTCTACTTCATTATTTCCGAAACTTTCTACTCCATTACTACCACAGAGTTTCCTACTTCTGGTAACTACAGCATTTACCTCTCTCGGATTTCTTTCAGTGTTACTTGGTAATCCTCCTGGTGGTCTACTGTTTTTACGTTCCCCTTCCCTACTCAAATGATCTTCCATATTTCTTAATGAGGCTTCTATCGTTCTCATTCTGGTATCATGGCCACTCATAGATGTTTTTATTGTACTCATATCTTTAGTGAGTGTACCTATAGAAGTCATCATTGTTTCCATATTTTTAGATTGAGTAGACACCACACCCATCATATTTTTCATTAGTTTCTCCTATTTTTCAATCCCTTCTGCAGGCTGAGTTGAACTTTGAGTTACTGGTATACTTTGAGTGGTGTGTTGAGGATAGAATCTGGGTAATGATTGTAAATTCTGATTAGAGGTATCTCCCTGATAAACTTGATTATTAGACGAATTTCTATATGGAACTGGATATGGCGGTTGTCCTTGCTTACTAGGGTTTTCAGACCATCGAAAAGTTGGGTGGTCTCTTCTAATAGCATTAAACGAGTTTGAATATGCATTGTTCAAATTCCTATGCTGCTGAAGAAAACTTACCTCATCTCTCGAATATCCTGTTGGTTCTTCAATCCCTAATGGCATATTATCCTGATTTGAGTATTCAGTGAGTGTACTATTTTCTGAACTTAGGTTTTTGTTAGATTGTAGGCCATCAAATTTCCTACTCAAATTCTCCAAATGTGCTAGAACTTTTGTATTAGATGTACATTCTCCTGCAAAAGCTACTTTTCTGGTGCTAGAACCGGTTTCCCACATTCTGTTATTTTTGGAAATCTTTTCTATAGCATCGTAAACTGTTTGTGCTTCACTCATCATTAAAGAACCACCACATGCATGATCTACATCCGCGACGTGAGTCTTTTCGTAATTCTGACGAAAAAGTTGGATTTGCATATCTAAGGAATAACCATGGTCGGGACAAGCTCTTAATAGTTTTTAAATCTCTCTCGAGGCATTCCTGCCGTTTCTTGAGATCCTTGTCTAAAGTTAGCAACCTCGACTTTTAATTCCAAATTTCGTCCAGGAGTGAAATATTGTTTCAAAAATTCGGTTTGAATATCCTCCCAACTAGTTAGTGAGTGATGTGGAAGAGACATAAACCAATCTCGTGCTCGTCCTTTTAAAGAAAAAAAGGAAACATAGACATCCTCGTTAATTCACAATGAGCACCTTGACTTTTGGTCAGTATTGCACAATTCTTGAAAAGATAGAGATGATGATGTGGATCTTCATCATCCTCTCCTAGAAATTGGGCTCTTGCGTCAATTAAACCAAAAAGATGAGATTTAATTTCGAAATTGTTCGCTCCTTCATTTGGTAAAAGAATGAGATTATTAGTCCGGTTCCTTCTTATGGTCGTCTCGATCACGAGATAGGTCTCGGGTTTGGTGGGTTATTACGATTATTCTCGGTTCGATTACGATTATTCCTATTATTAAGATTTTGATTATTATTAGGGTTAATAGGGTGTTGTCCATGCCCTAGAGCATGTTCTAGCCCCTGTTCAGGTGTTTCATCACTGATTTCGGCCATTATCGTATTTCGATTTGAAGATGATTCTTCAGGATTTCCCTGACTAGTATGACCACGTTTACTCTCTACTCTTAACTGCCTTTCGTAAGTATTTATGTCAGGCTTATAAGGAGTGAGTGGGGCCTTACCGCTTCTGGTCATCAACTAACGAAAATAGAAAAATACTCGATTTTGGTAAAAGAAGAAAATTGGTAACTAAAAGAAAGTAGATACCAACGAAAAATAAAATAGAAATGAGATTAAGACAAAGTTTTGACTTATCCTCGAGAATTTTGAGCTGATACAAGTAGTAACCATAGACACAAAGAAAAAATTAGCGACGTGTTCCCCGGCAACGGCGCCAGAAAGCTGACGGACTATTTCTAGACTATTATAATCCTTACCGGCAGTGTACCGGGTCAAATTGTAGTGCTAGTATGGTGAGTCAGGTGTCGAATCCTCAGGGAAACGTGTTAATTCTTTTAAGTGTGGTTAAACACCAAACAACTATTATTAACTCGATCTAAATCGCAGGTTTATCATACGAGTCACTAATATACTAATAAACAGAAAATAAATGCATAAATTAAAACTAACATAATATATATAAATACATAAATAGTAATATATATATATATATATATATATATATATATATATATATATATAGATACCAATATATTAAATACTAATAATTATTATAGAACTAGCCAAGATATATGTAATTAGATTATTCAATCTTTTTAGCTTAATGGATGTGCTCGTTCTTCCTTTTTGTTAGGTCCAATTGAGTATGCGAAACGGTGCACTCCTCAGCTCAACAGTTCCCTCTCACACGAGCGTACGAAACTGTCATATGTCTCATCAACTGTCCAATGTCATCCAAAGATTGGGTACTCCGTTGTCATACGGTCAATGTTAAGGATCTTGATCTGAACGGTGAATTAACGTAATTAGATCTCGAGTACAGATAATTTCAAGAAAATGTTTCTCTTTTCAAAAGATAAAACAATTCTATCCCCGGGTAGGAAATAGGATTCCGTTGTCACATTTTCACTCGGCCATTTTTACCATCCGGTTTTTCTACCTTTTTTCTCATATCCTAACTTCACCGTTTAGTTCGTCATTAGGTTATGGTGCGATTCATATTGGTTAATTACGTCAATGCGAATATTTTCAATACATTTCAAGTAGAAAAAGATTCATCAAATTCAATTTTTAATCAAATTTAGTTATAGTCATCATCCATTTTACCAAAAAGATCGAAATATTTCAATTACATATCTTGGCTAGTTATAGATTTAGCCTACTAACATTATAAAGAAAAACATAAAAACAACAAACATAAAACTTTAGAATATTACCAGGTTATAACTGTTGATTTCGAGGCCGTATTTTCCGGAAATTACAACAACTTCTTGAACATCGAACTCCCGATAACCGTCCAAGCATTACAACGATACTACAGCTTCTACATTATTTATGGCAATTTTTTCAAGGCTGGATTGATCCGAGGTGAAGCCGGATCGATCCGGGAATAAAAAATATTATCCCATCGGCATATCCTCTGCAGAATCACATGCTAATCATCATTATGTTTCCTAACTGAAAGGCCGGATCGATCCGATGTTAATCCGGATTGATCCGGGTAGCATTTTTCACATCTTGATCTGAAACTTGATAAAATCATAACTTGAGCTCTGGATCTCCAAATGTCATAATTCAAGAAGCGTTGGAAAGCTTTTGAAAAGATCTATAACTTTCATGAAGGACTCTTCTTCAGAAAATGCCTTTTTGATGGGCCATTTGTTCGTCGAAAATATAATTCGATAATAATACTACGAATTGATGATCCACTTGAATTTTAAATCTCGTGGCACTTCCTTACTTCCTTCAAAAGACATGTTTTCCCTTCAAAAAGTGTCGTTACTCGGGGTCTTGGTTTACCTAAAAATCTGCAATAAAATACCAAAAATACCCACTTAAATCTGACACGACACTCCGGTTACTAAACCGGTACAAAATTTATAACTTTTTATTACTTTTACTAGATTTTTATATTAATTAGATTTATTCATAACTATTAATATTTCATAAGATTATCGTTATAATTTCTTATATTTTATATAGAAAGAGTTGATAAAATATATAAAACATCGTAATTTTTATCATATAAATGGTATACATCAGATATCGCGCCACGTGGCTACAGGCAGTTAGGGTTGTGAAAAGGCGGACTTTTTCCCACCTAAAGGAAAACCCAACTCGAAGACGATTCATGTGACAGACTCGACCTCGGACAACGGGATTCGCCTCTCTCAAGTCTGGGGGGCTTATGACGATACATGGTTTCACTCCCTCCACGTGTCGTCTATCGGTTGGTCATCACACTATGTATTAACTCCAAGGCGTTCATATCGACACCCATACTCGGGATAACGACTATCGACACCAAGCGAAGTGGGACGGCGAGTCCGCGAGGACGAAGTCCACATCGGCCAGCGATGTAGGACACAACGAGCCTAAAGTCGATCACCGCAGTCGGAAGTATCGACATCGAGGACGAGAATCCGCACCAGCTGTCCAAGCCTATTAACAGCGGTAGCTTGGGCAAGGGTTAAGGCCCATTAAAGGGTAAATCTGACAATAACATAAGCCGACTTAACCTTAGGGTTTAGGCAAGTGTTGTCATTATAAATACCCCAATCCAGGAACTACGTAAGGCTTGATTCCTGGAACCTAACAGGATATCGTAGGCAATCTAAGATCTGATCTTAGACTCGGCCATAAATACAAAAAAATCCACCATCGCACTCTTTTAGGCATTAAGGTTTTGTGTGTGTTCATCACTAGATTCAATTAGGGCCCGGATTATTTAAGGTGACATAATTTGTCATCGTCAAAGATCAACACTCAGATACTGCTGGAAATCTCAACATTCCTTCAAGAAAGCACAAACGTTGCTCTAATAAAGATGGCCATGGAAATGCTGGTAGTTACCCTCTTGGAATGGTGATGCGGGGGCTCGCCTGTGGTATCTTCTTTCCTCACCAAGTGGTAAAAATGCATATATCTGTCTCTAGTGTACAACTTTTCTCCTGTATTAAGCCGTTATGCATTGGGGTCGAGGGTAGTGGATGCCATAATTTCAGAATCAGGGGAAAACTATGAGCAATTTCTGCCCTATAAAAGTGATTTAGTAACTGAGCGAGTCTTTTTCGGATTATTTTCTGGGATCATCTTAGAACCAAAATGACTCCAAACATTGTATGGTGAAACATGTAACTGAATGAGCGTACCGCAGTCAAGTTACTAATTCCTGTGGCTAAAAGGGTGTTTTTGCTGATGTTCAAGACAAGAAGTATAAGCAAGCTATTACAGCAGCTGGCTCTGGTTAGTTCTTTTTATCTACACATATCTTAATTTTTGTTATGTTTGTTGTTCTTATGAGTATGAAGGTTTAATTAAACTTGAATTGATATTTAGACAGTAGTTCATTTGACAACCCGTGATTAGAATTTAGGAATAGGTTGCTTGCCAATGGTTCTGTGGCGGTCGGCATGATTTAACTTATGATTTGGTATGCTAGTTGTATGAACTGGTCGGACATAATGTTACATGTTCATTGTTGGGACAGATTGCCCACACTCTTGACTGAATATTGTGCAAGTGTTGGACAAATTGCCAAAACTTGAGAGGGGTGTTGGGACAGATTGCCCACACTCTTAAATGATAAGGAAATAAAGTAGCGCCTTTATTAACACCAATTGGTTTTAGTACAACGGTAAGCGTTTGATCTTAACATGGTATCGGAGCCAGATGTTAAAGGATCCCTGGTTGGAACATTATTTAAAAAGAAATTGTGCAAAAGTTGGGACAGATTGCCCACACAGCTTGAGGGGGGTGTTGGGACAGATTCCCACACTCTTAAATGAATATTGTGCAAGTGTTGGACATATTGCCAACACTTGAGAGCTCTTGAATGAAAATTGTGCAAGTGTTGGACAAATTGCCAACACTTGAGAGGGGGTGTCGGGACAGATTGCCCACACTCTTAATGTATAAGAAATATGGTAGTGGTGATATACCACCAATTGGTTTTAGTATAACGATAAGCGCTTGATCTTAACATTCATGGTAAGATGTGAGATGATCTTGTCTCTTATGTTTCTCCAAGTTGAAGAGTGTATAATGAGCTATTGTAGTTATGATTCTGATGATGCTATTTTTAAATGTTTGGTAAATCCTGTTTCATCTGTCTTATTGCTTAAACTCCGTTATGGTGTCTAATCGTTTTTACATGACTTGTATATTTTTTCCCTTCCCTCTTTACTGCGATTTGATAATCACAATAAGTAGTATTGTTCATTTCTCAGCTTCTTAATTTCTGTAACTGGGATCTTGTTAGGAGTGAGTGATTCACTAAGAAAATTAGTGCAGACGTTAAGAATTTAGTGATATGGTGCCTTTAGAAGCTCATCCAACAAGTACGAGTAGGCGGGTGACATCTGTGTGTTGTCTTAGTTTAGTTTTCTAATGCCTCCTCCTCTGAGGATTTTGTCCCATTTTGTTTATGGGCATTAGTGTTGTTCCCCTTTCAGGTGATACATCTATTTAGTACCGAAGAATTTCCTTGTTTTTTATGACTACATGGTCTCTTTAGCCTTTTAGTGCAAACATGTTTTCTTGTTTCCGTCTTGGACTTTCTGTTCTCCGTCTTCTGTAAACCTTCCTTTCATATTCCTGAGTCTTCATCAATCAATCTTTCATGGAAATGGATGTTGGGCTTCCATCTACTTCGAATCCTTCCCCCTTCATCACAGCCAAGGGGTCTAGAATCCCAAAAAGCTGAAACACGGCAATAACAGCGATTTTATGCCGGCGGAGTCTGTCTGCCAGATTCGTGCGAAGCAATTCATCACGATAACTCCTTCGCATCAGCCGTTTTGACATACCTTTTTAATTCACTTCAAGAATAGCAGGATTTATAATGTATAGGTTCAAGCTAAAAGGAGAAGATGGACGGAAAAATAGGTAAATTCTTTGATTCAATGGGCAACTACTTCTCTGGCGAAGATCATATTCCATGGTGTGATTCCGACGACGTCGTCTTTGAAAGTTGTTTCTTATGTTTATTTTGTATACTTTTTTGTTTCGCTTCTCTAATGAATTGGAAAATAATGTTAATTTAATGTTCGCACATACACTTCCGGATTTCTATACTCATTCGGGCGTCGGGTTCTTTTTGCTAATCTAAATAAATTTTACCACTTGGTTGTTATTGGTGTTTTGATGAACCGGTATGTAGAGACTGGAGCTTGAGTTCTAGTATATTGTTAGTCTCTTTTGTCGGTGGCGGCTTCCTGTATTTGTTATCTTGTTTTTTTTTACAATGTCTCTACGTTGTGGACTGGAGGGAGATGTTTTGAGATATGTGAACAGGTTCTTCTTGAAATTGAAAACTTGATTTTTCGAATTTTATGGTATTGATTTTGCATCGGATGTCGATTTATGTTCATTTGTTAGAGGTCCACCCTAAGCAACTTCAATTTTCAAATATATACACTAGAAAAGCTAGATATCATGATTCTAAGCTAATTTCATGTGCAGGGCTACGAACGTGAGGTAGCTGATGCGGAAAAGAATTCTTCAGATGAAGTGATGAGAGAAAGCATCATGTGTTTGTCTTGGGCTCTTGTCCATTCAAAACGTTCATAGGATGTACGTGCAACGAGGAATCGCTATGATCGAAGGTGAGAAATTTAATGATGAAATCGATCCCAATCTAGCATTCACTGTGTGATATTTGTTGTGGATTTGACTAATGATCTTGTATTAATTTCTTACTGTTGGAGATATAGAGGAATTGAATTTAAAATGAATTAAAAATGATTTTATAATCATTTTATTCTGTGACTTTGTAAGCGTGTTTCAGATATATTCTTGTATAGAATATATGTAATGTTTTGATAATTCTGAAAACTACGTGAGCCGTAGATAAATTCAGGATTTAGAATCATTCAATTCGGATAACGAGTGAATGAGAAATTAACGCTTAAAGTCGGGTGGTTGAAAGAACTAATGTTTGAAGTGGAAGTTGGAAAGTTTCAACTTGTAAACCACATTGGGAGTTGAGAGAAACAGTTCCTAGTATTTATGTGGGAAGAATGTTGTATGTGGTATAAGCTCCTAGAAGAAGAGAGATATCGGGTTGGTTTTAGCGGTCGACGTTACGCTAAAATGGCCACACACGCTTGCAGCCGCCGCCATATCGCGCCACCGTGCCCAAGCCCGTTGAGCGTTGACCTTGGGCTTTGGCTTTGGGGAATGGGCCTGGGGGCCCTAGGCCCAGGACAATATTAAATTTTTATACAAAGTTATTCTGATGGATAGCTCAGCTCGTCTTCACTTAATTCAGAATTCTAGAAGGCTGCTGAATTCAATGGGGTGAAGATGAAACAACTTCAACTGCTGCATTAACAGGATGCCTTAAATACTGAATATCAAAAGGCTTCAGTTCAGCCATGTCCTCTACTATATAAACGAGCTCCATGAATGGGAAGAAAATACTGAATTACAACACCAGAAATAGCATACATATCATTCTTCTGCATTTTTCTGTTCTTGCATCAAGTGAAGAGAAATCTCGAAGCCTTTGCTCGAGTTCGCGGTGTTCGAATCAGTAGTACCACTATTCTCGAAAGGTAATCGAGAATTCCTGGGAGACAATTGCTGCAAACCGGGTACATACCGGAGCAAATTTGTCTTAAGGAAAGAGTTCGTCTCGGCTCAGATCGTAGCATATCCTTTTATCTTTTCTATTGTATTATCTTTCTCTGTTCTTGTTGTATCTGTTTCATCAAAATTAATAAAATTGTTGGTTAATTCGGTTTGATTATTTTAATTATACACGGGTGATAACAGCTTAAGACAAAAATTTTAGAACCATAGTTCTAAATCAAATCTGTGTGTAATCGAAATATCTTGACGAATTTTTCATCTTTTTTATTGGTTGTCTAGTCTGTTGCAGTCTGTAAACAACCTGTTCGTCTTTTTAGACTTCGTTTCAGGCATTAAAAAAAATGAAATTCGGCTAAGGGCCAATCCAGAAATTTCGGCTGAGTGAAGTTGAAATTCGGCTAAGGGCCGCTCCAGAAATTTCAGCTGAGTGAAGCATAAATTCAGCTAAGTGCTGGCGGCTGAGTAAAGCTAAAATTCGGGCCAAGTGCCAGCGGCTGAGTGAAGCATAAATTCGGCTAAGTGCTGGCGGCTGAATAAAGCTGAAATTCAGCCAAGTGCCAGCGGCAGAGTGAAGCGATAATTCACCGAGTGAAATAAGTCACTAATTGTTGAAAACTGTTCAATCAGTAATCACTAATATTGTTCGATTTCAAACTCATTTTCTCTTACGATTAAAGTTTATCTTCGATCTCGAGCGAATGGCATCGGACGGTCAAGTGACTCCTACTCCGGATGGTGCACCAAACGGAGGACAGACTTCCCATACTACGGGAATTGTAACACAGACGTCCACGGTTACTGGTGCAAACCATGAGAGACCGGAGAAGTTTAACGGTTCCAACTTTAAACGTTGGCAACAGAAAATGTTGTTTTACATCACAACACTTGGGCTAGCAAGAATGCTAATCGATGACCCACCAGTGGCGCCACCTGAAACTCCTGAAAAGACGGCTTTTCTTGCTGTAGAAAGCTGGAAGCACAGTGATTTTCTGTGCAAGAATTATATTCTTAATGGTTTAGATAACATGTTGTATAGTGTATACTGTACTTATGAAACAGCTAAATCATTGTGGCAAGCATTAGAGAAAAAATATACAACAGAAGATGCTGGTGCCAAGAAGTTTCTTGTTAGTAGGTTTTTGAAATATGAAATGAATGATACTAAACCTATTGTGAAACAGGTGGAGGAGTTGCAAATTCTGATATCTGAAATGATAGCAGAAGATCTGAAAATTAATGAGAATTTTCAAGTGGCATGTGTGATTGAGAAGCTTCCCGACTCGTGGAAGGAATACAAGAGCTATCTCATGCACAAGAGGAAGCAAGAAACGATGGATGATTTGATTGTCCGACTTCGTATTGAGGAGGACAATAGAGCATCTGAAAAGAAACGTTATGTGCCTGTTGGACAAGCAAAGGCTAATGTGGCTGAGTTGAAAACCGTAAGAGAAAGAAGTCGGAGAAATTTTCTAAGAAGACGGGGAATCGTCCAGAAGCCGACACCATATAAATTCAATGGTGATTGCCGTAATCGTGGCAAGTTTGGACACCGTCTTCGCTGGATCGCCGGTCAAAGAAGCCTTACAAACCTACGGCTCATATGCATTTGGCCGAGGGAGATGATGACAATCTACGTGCCATGGTGATCGAGTGCAACACCGTGGGAATCCGAGGCGGTGGTTTGTGGACACAGTGCCACTAAACATGTATGTCTTGACCGTGAGATCTTCTCAACCTACAAGGTGGGCAATGGTGAGAAGTCGTGGATGGGAAACTCTTCCCAATCAACTATTCGAGGAACTGAAACGTGATTCAAGATGACTTCGGGAAGAAGTCGACACTCACGAATGTTCTCCATGTTCTTGACATACGTAGAAACTTGATTTCTGGTGGTATGCTGAATAAGAATGGTTTTAAACTTTCTTTTAGGTAATGACAAGGTCATTTTGACCAAAAATGAGATGTATGTTGGTAGAGGTTATTTTATCAAGGTTTATTTAAACTAAATGTAATGGCTATAATGCCTAAGACTGCTGTGCCCACTGAGGCTAATAAAATTGCTTCTACTTTTGCTTACTTGATTGAGTCTTGTACTTTATGGCATAATCGTTTAGGACACGTTAATAATAAATCAATTCAAAGAATGATGAATTTGGATTTATTACCTAAACTAAAATTTAATCAAACTGGAAAATGCCAAGTATGTGTTGAGGCTAAAATGACTAAAGCACCGTTTCCATCCGTGGAAAGATATACAGAACCACTGGAATTAATTCACACAGATTTGTGTGATTTAAAGTTTGTGCAATCAAGAGGCGGTAAAAAGTATTTTGTAACTTTTATCGATGATTGTACAAGATATCATTATGTTTATTTGCTAAGTAGCAAAGATGAGGCTATCGAGGCATTCAAAATTATAAAAATGAAGTAGAGAATCAACTTAGCGCATTTAATCAAGAAGGTTCGTAGTGATAGAGGTGGAGAGTATGAATCGCCATTTGAAGGATTATGTCTAGATTCGGGCATTATTCATCAAACTACGGCTCCATATGCTCCTCAATCTAGCTAACAGGATTGTTGAACGCAAAAACCGTACTCTGAAAGAGATGATGAATGCTATGTTGATCGATTCTGGTTTACCTCGAAACTTGTGGGGGAGGCCCTTCTCTCGCCAATGTAATTCTCAACAATTCCATCTAAAAAGATGGATAAGACCAGTATGAGTTGTGGAAAGGCCACAAACCAAGTTATAAATACTTGAAAGTGTGGGGTGTTTAGCAAAGGTGGAAGTGCCTAAACCTAAACAAATCAAGATTGGGCCTAAAACGATAGATTGCATATTCATTGGGTATGCACATAAAAATAGTGCATATAGATTTCTTGTGTACAAATCGACAACCACGATGTGCATGTAAACACAATCATGGAGTCAAGAAATGCGGTGTTTTTGAGGACGTCTTTCCAAACAAAGAAAGACATAATGAAGACTCAAATTCGACTAAGAGGGCACACGAAAATATGGAGGATGATGCTTCAGAACACGAGGATGTGGAACCTCGAAGAAGTAAACGGGCTAGGACTTCAACGTCTTTTGGGCCAGATTTTCTCACCTACATGGTAGAAAATACTCCAAGGACATATGCCGAGGCTATGTCTAATCCAGAAGCGCCTTTCTGGAAAGAGGCAATCAATAGTGAGATAGACTCCATTATGCAAAATCACACTTGGGAATTGGTTGATATTCCACCGGGACATAAAGCTCTCGGATGTAAGTGGATTTTCAAGAAGAAGCTTAAAGTCGATGGATCTATTGATAAGTATAAGGCCAGGTTGGTAGCTAAGGGTTATCGGCAAAAGAGGTCTTGATTTCTTTGATACTTACTCACCAAGAATTAGAATCACTTCTATAAGGGTTCTAATTTCTCTTCTTTGCAGTTGTATAACTTGGAAATCCATCGATGGATGTTAAAACTGCATTTCGAATGGTGAATTAGGCGAAGAAATTTATATGGAACAACCCGAGGGGTTTGTGGTTCCAGTCGAGAAACCAAAGTGTGTCGACTCGTTAAGTCGTTGTATGGACTGAAACAAGTACCCAAGCAATGGCATCAAAAGTTTGATCAAACTATGCTATCTAATGGGTTTAAGATCAACGAGTGCGACAAATGTGTCTACATCAAACATACACCTAATGCTTATGTGTTAGTGTGTTTATATGTTGATGATATGCTGATTATGGGGAGTACTCATGATATTATCATGAATACCAAGAAGATGTTGACACGTAACTTTGATATGAAAGATATGGGACTGGCAGATGTAATTTTGGGGATTAAAATCTCCAGAATATCTGAGGGACTAGTGTTATCACAGTCTCACTACATTGAGTCCGTCTGAGAGGAGATTCAAAGTGTTTATGATGAAAGTCCTGTGAAAAACACCTATTGACTTAAGTCTTCACTTAGTCAAAAATAAAGGTGCCCTGTGTCTCGGCTTAAAATATTCTCAGATTATCGGTTGTTTAATGTACATAACAAATTGTACTAGACCGGATATTGCATGTCTTTGTGAATAAACTAAGCGGTTTTACAAGTAATCCTAGTGAGGCTCATTGAAAGTTTCTTGTAGAGTACTAAAGTAATCGAGATATACAACGAACCTAGGATTGTGCTACACAAGATATCCAGCAGTATTAGAAGGATACTGTGATGCAAATTGGATTTATGATACAAAAGAATCAAAATCCACAACTGGATATATTTTCATGATTGGTGGTGCTGCGGTGTCCTGGAAGTCCACTAAGCAGACGTGCATATCTCGTTCCACAATGGAAGCTGAGTTTATTGCATTAGACAAAGCTGGTGAAGAAGCTGAGTGGCTTCAAAATTTCCTAGAAGACATTCCATGTTGGACAAAACCGATTGCTCCTATTAGCATACACAGTGATAGTCAATCGGCTATACACCGAGCACGAAATAGTATGTATAATGGTAAGTCTAGACATATACGTCGACGACACAATACCATTAAACAACTGATCTCTAGTGGTGTGTTTTCTATCGATTATGTAAAATCGAAGGAGAATCTTGCGGATCCGCTTACAAAAGGTTTACCTAGAGATCAAATGTCAGTTTTGACACTCGGAATGGGACTGAAGCCTATTGAAAGATAATCTTTGTAATGGTAACCCTACCATGTTGACTGGAGATCCCATGATCTTGGTTCAAAGGGACAACTGAGTTATGAAGATGTCGATGAACACTTACCCATTCTGTGATTAAAAGTGTTGTCTGCCAGAAGTGAAGGTTAAGTGAAAACTTTTAATGATTCATATAACTTGATTAAAGTCGAGTGGGGTATGACAGAATACTCTTGATAGGAGGTCACCTATGTAAGTGCGAAGTGGGGCCGCTTCAAAGAGAGTTCAGAGGCTAGAATTCTCTAACGCACTTTCTAAAACCAGGTGTGATTCAGGGCCAAAATGAATCCAGTCATGAGAACCGAGTACAGTGCTAAGGGAAATATTGTGTGAGTACTATTGTCTGGTTTTACACTAAAGGCTGAACAGTTCAAGACTTAAGTTCACTGTTTATCCGAGTAGATCCGATAGTATTTCACTAAGGCAGGTTCAAAGCCAGAAGCTACCTCTCCTGATGCAATATTTTCTGTCAGAATCTCTTCAGAGTCTGCATTTGCATTAATTTCCATTCATGTGGGGGATTGTTGGAGATATAGAGGAATTGAATTTAAAATGAATTAAAAATGATTTTATAATCATTTTATTCTGTGACTTTGTAAGCGTGTTTCGGATATATTCTTGTATAGAATATATGTAATGTTTTGATAATTCTGAAAACTACGTGAGCCGTAGATGAATTCAGGATTTAGAATCATTCAATTCGGATAACGAGTGAATGAGAAATTAACGCTTAAAGTCGGGTGGTTGAAAGAACTAATGTTTGAAGTGGAAGTTGGAAAGTTTCAACTTGTAAACCACATTGGGAGTTGAGAGAAACAGTTCCTAGTATTTATGTGGGAAGAATGTTGTATATGGTATAAGCTCCTAGAAGAAGGAGAGATATCGGGTTGGTTTTAGCGGTCAGACGTTCTGCTAAAATGGCCACACGCACGCGCGCGCGCCGCCGTTGCCCGCCCATGCCCGTGCCCGAGCCCGTTGACCGTTGACCGTTGACCGTTGACCTTGACCTTGGGCTTGGGCTTGGGCTTTGGGGAATGGGCCTTCTTGGGCCTGGGGGCCCTAGGCCCAGGACAATATTAAATTTTTATACAAAGTTTAATTGGCCCTATACACATTCTGATGGGCTCCGATCTGAGTATCAGCTCGATTCGATTCGTGCAACTCACAGCTCAGCTCGTCTTCACTTAATTCAGAATTCTAGAAGGCTGCTGAATTCAATGGGGTGAAGATGAAACAACTTCAACTGCTGCATTAACAGGATGCCTTAAATATCAATATCAAAAGGCTTCGCTTCAAATGCATGTCCTCTACTATATAAACGAGCTCCATGAATGGGAAGAAAATACTGAATTACAACACCAGAAATAGCATACATATCATTCTTCTGCATTTTTCTGTTCTTGCATCAAGTGAAGAGAAATCTCTGAAGCACTGTTCGAGTTCGCCGGTGTTCAGAATCTGTAGTACCACTATTCTGAAAGGTAATCTGAGAATTCCTGGGAGACAATTGCTGCAAACCGGGGTACATACCGGAGCAAATTTGTCTTAAGGAAAGAGTTCGTCTCGGCTCAGATCGTAGCATATCCTTTTATCTTTTCTATTGTATTATCTTTCTCTATTCTTGTTGTATCTGTTTCATCAAAATTAATAAGATTGTTGTTTAATTCGGTTTGATTATTTTAATTATACACGGGTGATAACACTTACCTCTAATGTTTTGGATTGGATGTGTTCCTATAAGATACGTGCAACAAATTTGTTTCGGGTCTTGTGCTTGCAAACCGTTTCACTGCCGGATCTTCCTTACGATTACGGTGCTTGGAGCCAGCTATAAGTGGAGTGATTATGCTATAGTTAAGGCCCCACCCAAAACATTATTGTTGCTAATTGTTCCATGCAACATTCTAATTGTTTTAAACCTGATTGTTTGAGAGCAATGATGCTATCTTAAGATCAATTGTTCTGTTAATGTTTGTGTATTCCATTAACTACAAAATGCCTTGCCTACAACAGTGAGCTCCTAACAATGAACTAGAACAGTTAAAAAAATGCAACGGGTCGTCGTTTGTGACGGAGGTGGAGGAGAAGGGCGGTGGTGGCGGAGAGTACACATGTTGGGTGATGATCGGAGAAGGAGCCGCTCTTAGTAGAATATTAGCTGGTTCTGTAATATTTTTTAGTTAAATAGTTTGATTGTATCAGAATATCTTGTAACAGTTGCTGTATTGATCTTTGATCATCTTATTATATTGGTTCGTTTTAATAACTTGCTTTATGACTGTTTGCCTTTCTTAAACCGTACTTATTATTAAGCCGAATTAGTTTTATCTGTCAATACGCTTTTTTGAAACCAAGTTAATCATTTTTTTGGAAATAAACTACAAAACACAAATAACTACAATCAGAACTCATGTAGAAGTGAATTCACTAAAATAAACTCAAAGAGTGAACTAACAATAGTAAACTTCCAATAATGAACTACAAACAGTGAATTACTAATAGTGAACTACAAAGTAAACTCACAAAAGAACTCAAAAAATGAACTAATAATAGTAAACTATCAATGGTTATCTACAATAGTGAACTGCACTCATAAACTTTTAAAAGTGAACTTTGGTTTGAAGTGAATTAGTAATGTGAAGCATGTCTGAAATAGTGAACCATAGTGTTTTGAACTCAAATAGTGAACTACAATTGTAAACTCCTAAAAGTGAATTAAAAAAGTGAATAACAATAATAAACGTCAAAAGTGGGCCACAAACATTGAACTACAATTGTAAACTTCTAAAAGTGAACTTTGGTTTGAAGTGAATTAGTAATGTGAATAACAGGTGTGGAATAGTGAACCAGAGTGTTTTAAACTCAAATAGTGAACCACAATTGTAAACTACTAAAAATGAACTCAAAAAGTGAACTAACAATAGTAAACTTCCAATAGTGTACCACAAACAATAAACTACAAATAGTGAACTCGCAAAAAAAACTCAAAAAGTGAACTAACAATCGTAAACTTCCGATGGTTAACTACAATAGTGAACTACAATTATAAACTACTAAAAGAGAACTTTGGGATGAAGTGAATTACTGGATTAGTAATGTGAAGTAGGTGCGAAACAGTGAACTAGAGTTTTTGAACTCAAATAGTGAACTACAAACAGTGAACTATAAATAGTGGACTCAAGAAAATGAACTCAAAAAGTGAACTAGCAATTGGTAAACTTCCAATAGTGAACTACAAACAGTGAACTACAATTGTAAACTCCTAAAAATAAACTCAAAAAGCGAACTAATAATAGTAAACTTACAATAGTAAACCACAAACAGTGAACTGCAAAAGTGAAGTCGCAAAAAAGAACTCAAAAAGTGAACTTCCAATAGTAAACTTACAATTGTTAACTACAATAGTGAACTACAATTATAAACTCCTAAAAGTGAACTTTGGTTGGAAGTGAATTAGTAATGTGAATTATATATGAAATAGTGAACCAGAGCGTTTTGAACTCAATTAAAAATAGTGAACCAGATTATTTTTGCTAGCTAATAGTGAATAAGTATATTTAATGATCAAAGTTACCCAATTACATTGTATTACTACATTGAA
The DNA here is from genome assembly GCA_026214975.1 of Gentiana macrophylla. Taxonomy (NCBI): domain Eukaryota; kingdom Viridiplantae; phylum Streptophyta; class Magnoliopsida; order Gentianales; family Gentianaceae; genus Gentiana; species Gentiana macrophylla. The sequence goes on from CM047815.1 coordinate 84,853,639, forward strand.
ATATTAGACCTAGTCATGAAAGGGCAGAAGAAAATGCTGTCATTTATGCTTATGTGCGAAACAGTGAACCAGAGTGTTTTGATAAAACGGTGAATCAGAGTATATTGTTATCTAATAGTGAACAAGTAGATTTAAGCATCAGATTTACCCAATAACAGTGAATTACAAGATCGCTTCCGTGTTTACGCATACTATAAAACACTCCATACATGTTATAATCGTATAGATTTGTTCAAATATTTTTTCTTACATATGCATAAGCATTAAGAGCTGAAGTAAAAACAATTCATTGGATGTTTTCAAAATTAAGCTCCCTGAACAAGTAAGCATGAGACCTTACTAACAGATTCAAAGGTTTTAACAAATGCCTACTCATATATACAAAACACAATAGTAAAATACACAGTTGATAACAATAGTAAACTACAAATAGTGACCTACAACAATGAAATACAATTGTAAACTGCTAAAAGTGAACTCACAGAAATGAACTCAAAAACTGAACAAACAAAATTAAGTTCCAATAGTGAACTATTGCAGCCATTATGGATGAAATCTTCTTATTACATTGTCTGAATCCCAAACCCCTTCCCTCCACCCTCAATTCAAACAAAAAAACAAAAAATCTGATGAAGGAAATGAAAATGATTTATTACATGATATTACTAGTTATGAATCCCTGTTTCTCCACCTTTGAAAGGCTGCACCTTTAGCCCATGTTTCATGTAAATTGTCAAAGCCATCGTAGGCAAAACAAGATGACCTTCAACAACTTTGACATGGTATCGGTATAAAATATTGGCTGCTACAAATTTCACATGGTAATATGTAAAAGTCTTTTCCTAAACACAGCCTAGGACCTCCATTGAATGTTGTAAACTTGTAAGAAGATTCACTTGTGTATATTCCATTTCTTAGCCAGATACAGATCCAATTTTTCAAAAAAAAAGTTACAGATCAAGAAACAGAGACGCAAAAGCTCAAACAGACAAAAAAGAAATTGACTCAAACATGGGTGGCTACACAACAGCTAATTGAGGCACACAATCAAGGGATAAACTTCCACATATTCCGATCAAAAGACCTCCTAGTGCATCTGCCACTAATCCAAGCAAATGAGGATGATTGAACTTCACTAAAAAAACACATGTTCACCGTGCAAGATCGATTTAGAATGAAACACCACCTCATTTCTTCTACCCCACAAAATCCATAAGACATTACGCTTGATATAGCTTCGCACAGCCACAATGATTTGTTATGTCAAAAAGTACCTGAAGTAATCATACAAAAGTATTGGTCTTAGAATGAAGGAGCTTGCACCATCTGAACTTAAGAGCATCGACATGGTTGTTATTTGAAGAGAGGTCAACTATAATTTCCGTAAGAGCAAAAACAAATAACTTATTGTTTGGACCAATCTTCCACAATGGTTATCAATTTTACTTGAAGCAGTAGAAACATTTAGAAGTAAAGAATTCAGCTCAAACAATTCCCCTTCTTCTGTACCCCTCACTCTTTCACAAATATAGCTATCTTTGTTCAAAGAAAGTTGATAAAGTCTTCGATATCTTTTCATCAAAGGCTCATCCTGGTGCATATAATCAATCCTTTTTTTGCAGGGTCTGGTTAGGGGTAAGTCATTTAGGCCTGTATGCAGTCACACTACTACACCGACCATTCTCATGAAAGCAACGAGACAAGAGAGACAAACTCCGAAGTCACCCGCCCCTTGACCTTGTGTTGATAACAAAGTGCTCATGATATTTCCTCAACAAGATAAGCAATCCAAACCAAGGTTTTGCCTTAGCTTCAGGAATGGGATAATCATCGGATGTCAAATATATCCCTACACGACTGCGGTTCAACACATCGCCATATTGTTCCATCAACTGCCAAGAAGATCAATGTTACTACCAATGGTTAACTGCAAAAGTGACCTCAAACATTATAAGCATCAACATCTATAAGATGATTATAAAACATAAAGTCACTAGCCTTAAAACCTGTGCATCATGAACGGGACGATGTGAATCATAAAATTAAACTATTTAATAAAAGTATGGTTTCAACAAAAAAAATTAAAAAAAAAATAAATCCCTCCCGGTTATTAAAGTAACTCCGGTAAGAGATTCTCCTTATTGACAAAGTTTCAACAATACACTGTTCTCGCCAGTAATTTTTATTATAACACCAAAAAAGAAGTTACCATAAGTTGATTTGTATTGCATAAAAGTTACCCAACAAAATGAATCATTACAATGTAGCTATGAATTGAAGGAAATAACCTTATCATGGATTGGGAACATAAGTTACATAATGAATTAATAAAACCTTCACATTTTATTTCTTGTGCATAAGAACCCCCCTCCTCCTTTTTTGGAAAAAAAAAACCAAATATTTATTACCATCTTATCATAACATCCACCACCATCTTTGTATACCTATTCTTTCATAGGTGGAGAATAATATATAAACCGAAGTCCGAATACATACAAAAGAAGTTTAATGACCAAAAAAAGCATTATTTTTCCAAAGTGTACACGTCTTTTGATGTAAAAAATCAGAAATATGAGTGAAGAACAAACACATAAGAATGTCAAACTCGTTATAAATTTGTTGCAATAACCACAGGACATGCGAACTCTTAGTTGTGAAACTTCAATCATTCCGTGCATGATGCACACATTTTTGTTTTGTTTTGGTATGACGTGTATTAAAAAAAAAATGATGTGCAAGGGCACCACCATTTGCAAGTACGTGTTGCCTTTTTATTTGCATGTTACCACCGTAACCTTTTTATTCTCATGTTTCCTTCGGATATTGAAACAAAAAAGAGTGGAAGTGTAGCATTGTGGCTATTTGATGATTCAAATGCTACACCTTTTTTTAATAATTCGGAAGAACTCGCCTTGAAATTTTCCTGTATTAGTAGTTATCAAGACATTACTAAAACAATCAGCTAGAAACCAAATTTTCAACAAAAAGTTCCTCATTCAATTTCAAAGCCATCGATATAGTTGCCATGCTAAAAAAACAATGGATATGTCAAATAAATAAATAAAAAACAATGAAAAACTCCAATACAGTATCTGTTACATATTTCCAAAGCATAAATTAAAATGGATTAGAGGAAAAGAATTCAAAAGCAAAAATAAAGTACATGAAAAAGAAAAAAGAAATACAAAATACAAATGGTAGGCTACAACCATAAAACTCACATAAGTATACCATTAGCATCGCGCAAAGCTTAGGAGCCGCCGTCGATCTTGCCTCTAATAGCAAAGGGAGGAAATGACTGCAAGTTTAATTGTGAAACAACTAAAATAAATAAATAACAATACACCGATTCCATTACTGTTTTATAAATTGAAAGAAAAAATCAATCAATCAAATCCATCGTCGACAAAACCTACAAATTGACCACTAAAAAGAATATCATCACCATGAATACGACTAAATCATGCTGAGGCAGCTAAAAAGAGACGACATACAAAAGAATGACAAGTTCACTTGGAAAATTTGTCATCGATCGGGCAAAACGTGCAAAAAATTACCCATTTCAAACCTAAACAACAACACATTCAAGTTATTCAATAAATTTCCACGCAAGCCAATGGACGGTGATTATGCTTTCTTCGAAAACTTGACCTACTCCACCGTTAATCAAACAACGACTTATTCCTCACACAAAATCATCAGTCTTCCTGATTTCACATTGACATATTGGCATTTCCTTAATTTGTTAAGGACATATGAGCAGTTCATGTATTAATAGCGATTTGTTTAGGCTAATTTTGTTTGAAGGGATGTTTAGGCTAAATTAAAGTGAGAGAATTTATGCGGGATTTAAGGAAGTAAAATTGTTGTTTGAAATATTTTGAATAGGAATTAATATAATTAATTATTTTCGGTTTCTTAGGGATATTTGAGATTAATGGTGTAATGATTATTTCATGCCAATAAAAAATGGCACTGCAATTTGGTAAATTTCAGTTTAAATTTTATGTTTTTTTAGGAAGTAAAATGATTGCTCGACATATTTTGAATTGGAATTAATATAATCTATTTATATATTTTCGGTTTCTTAAGGATATTTGATATTAATGGTGTAATGCTTAGTCCAAAGTGTTATAACAAGTCCCTGCTTCATATAGACACAAATTTCTCTACCCTCAGTGTTGAATTTATATGTATCATGTATGTATACTAGCCCAATTGTCGTATGTTGAAACTACAGAAATCATCACCTACTCCAAGTGCTTTTACATCAAAACGACTCACTCTCACGGTTTCGCAAACTAAGAATTTAGAGATAAGGTTGCTAATGGTGGTTCTCCACCAGAAAATTTAGGTAAATTAATTGAGAATGACATTTAAGGAGATGGAGAGGTTGTTGTGGGAGAACGGTTGAATTTGAGTGCCGATTTCAGAAAGAACGATTCACATCCAAGCGTCGCCCGAGAGATGTGATATTTCCGCGCCATAGATCGAAGGGGTAAGGGCTGCGGAGGTGCTTCGCCAGAAAATCAAGGGAGACGGAAAAGAAGGGTAATACTGTCCATTCAGTTTACTTTTTAGGGGGAATGAGGGAGAAGGACATAAATATTTCATCAATCGATTGAGTAGGCGACAGCTTTTTTGAAATTTTTGCATAAAGGACAAAACTATTTATTCATCATCGAATTCACTTGTGTTCAAATTCACTGCTTAAATTCATCGATTTAAATTCATCGTCGAAATTCACTAATTTTCCGGAAAATAAGACATTCGATACGTATTAAATGAAAACTCATTCAACACGCCAGCCTCTTGATCAAAATTTAAAAGAAAAATATGCTTTGATAAAAAAGGAAACACAGTAGAAGCTAAAAATAATAGTTACTAAAACATGCTCGGTAACAAACACCGTTACTAAATTCCACCACAAACTTAGGAGATCAAACCACACAAGCTGATAAAGCTCTGAAAGTTTGATTAAAAACAAGATAAAAAAAACTACCGAATGCAAAGAGAATCTAGCTCTATATGCTGCTGCTACTGCAGTACTATGCTAACGGAAAAATGCAAATGCAGAATGTAAAATATAATGCCAGCTACAGGGAAATTCTTACCTAGGGTATTAGTGCCTTAAACCAATCGGGTCAGATTACTTAGCCGCAGGGGCGGCTGCAGGAATTGTGTGACACGAGTCAGGGATCAATAACGACACATCGTATTACAAGTTTATAATGTATTATATAAAATAGGGGGAATGAGAAAGAAGGACAAAAATATTTCATCAATTGAGTAGAAGGACAGTTTTTTGAAACTTTTGCATAAAAGACAAAACTATTTATTCACTGTCGAAATTCACTTGTGTTCAAATTCACTATTTAAATTCATCGCCGAAATTCACCGTTTAAATTCACTAATTTTCAAAATTCATTGTCGAAATTCACTAATTTTCGATTCACCGCCGAAATTCATCGTCAAAATTCACCGATTTCGATTCACCGGGAGATTCACCGATTTTCTGATTCACTGTCATTCTTCTCGCTATAAAAATTATGCAGTTGTCCTTCTCCCTATAAAAAATATGTAGTTGTCCTGTTACTTAAAAATATTCCAGATTTTGTCCTTATCCCTAATTTTCCATATAAAATATATATGTATAATTATGGGTCAAGAGCCTATATTTTACAAACACCCCTGGAATTATTTATTTGTATATCTAAACAACATGTACAATAATAATTATCGTGGCAAAGTAAGATCACAAGAATATGATCCTGAATTATAACTTGTTGCGTCGACAACGATCTTGTCCTCTTGACTTGAATCTCCAGCAGGTCTTGATGAAGAAGATAACAATGTGTTCGCTGCCGAAGAGGTTGTGATTAGAGAAGCTCTTACAAATGCCGGTAGACCGTGAAATTCGGGCTTCGGGGGTACTTCTAACCCCTCAATGCTACCTTCCAACATTTCAATAACCTTTTTGATAGTTGGTCTATGTAATGGATTAATCTGTATACACCAAAGACCTACTAATATCATCTTCCTTTCAATTGCATTGATATCATTGGTTTCCAGATCTTGGTTCGTGTGACGGGTGACACGTTTATACACCCAATCAGGGAAATACGCCGCTATTATTGCCCGTTGTTGTTGTCGCTGCCGCTGTGGGATTGTTTCTTGCTCCAACCATCTCTAAGACCATCATACCGAAACTATATACATCCGTGCTAAGAGATACAGTGCCGATACTAGCATTGAAAAGTTCAGGAGCGATGTAACCGATTGTTCCCCTAGCTTGAAGCTTTGAGAGAATAGTTTCTCTTTATTGCAAAATATCGCCATCCCGAAATCCGATATCTTAGGACAAAAATCCTCATTAAGAAGAATATTTTGAGGTTTTATGTCAAAATGCACCATGCTGTCGTGCTTGTTGTGCAAGTAATGAAGCCCTCGAGCAATGCCGATAGCTATTTTGTATCGCTGATCCATTCTCGAAGTGAATTTGATTCTTGATATCGGATGTGTTTTTCAAGAGAACCATTCGGCATGTACTGTAAAATCAAAGCACATTTATTACTACCATCATGGCAAAACCCTAAAAGAGAGACAACATTGACATGGGAAGTTGTACTAATGCTCGCGATTTCAGTGAGAAATTGATCGCCACTAAATTTCTTGTTCTTTAGAAGCTTTACTGCCATAGGATGTCCATTAAAAAGGTATCCTTTGTACACATCCCCATGGCCTCCTTGACCGATTTTTTCGCTGAATGAATTTGTCATTTTCGTGAGGTCGGAATAAGTGTACCTTGTTGGAATGTTGGATCCACATTGCTTAATGACCACTTCAAGTTTTTCATCATCATTACTTATTCTAGCAGGTTGTTCAGGTTGAGGTTGAGCATTTGAATGTTTCATATATACACAGTATAATATGATTAAACTGCAGGTTAACAACGTCACGATAGGTACAACAATTTCTGCAACAAGAGAAATTAAACCTTTTTATTAGTGAATCAATTTCATGTTATTAATAGCATGCATGTATATAATAAATGGAAAATTAGGGATAAGGACACAATCTGGAATATTTTTAAGAATATGACAACTACATATTTTTTATAGGAGAAGGACAACCGCATAATTTTTATAAATGAGAAGACAAACAAATAATCCCGAAAATCGGTGAATCTTCCTAGTGAATCCCAAAATCAATGAATTTCGATAAATGAATTTTGACAAAAGAATCCCAAAATCAATGAATCTCGACAATGAATTTTGAAAATTAGTGAATTTCGATGTTGAATTTCGGCAGCAATGAATTTAAACGATGAATTTCGAACGCGCAAGTGAATTTCGACAATGAATAAATAGCTTTTCTTTATGCAAAAGTTTCAAAAACTGCCCTTCTACTCAATCATGAAATATTTCTGTCGCCCTTCTCCTCATTCCCCCTATAATAAATACAGAGTTACGGCGGCGCTACATCGACACTTTTGTAGTTTGTATGATGTTACGGTGTTTTGTTTCCCGAGTTTTATGTTAATTACCAATCATATTATACAGAGAATTGACATACCGATTCTCAGCTTCTTCAAATGATGATCCTTTCTTGCACCTGCGCAGAAACTAATGCACGCATTAGTAAGAACCAAGACGACGTGAAAATTATTCAAACGGCTTCATGTTCTTAATTTCTTCTGTGTGTTTGGGAGAAAATTTGTAGCTAGCCTACAAAAAGAAAGATTTTTTTTTATTTTAAAAGCAACAAATGAATCGAGCTGTTTTTTTTTTTTTGGTTTGTTAGAATACAACCGTTGAATCTTCCACTTTTTCATAAAAGCCTCCAGTATTTGGAACACACTGATCCGACTAATCTGACTGTCGATTTGGATTATGTCTGCAGAAATCGACTTTATTCGCGCAGTAAGACTTGCCAAAACGAAAAAAATATAATTTCGCGTCGCTTTAACACCTTTTATTTCACGTCGATCGGATCGACTCGACATTTTTTTGGGGAATGAGGAGAAGGACAAAATATTTTATCAATTAAGTAGGCGACGATCTTTTGAAACTTTTGCATAAAGGACAAAACTATTTATCCACTATCGAAATTCACTTGTGTTCGAAATTCACTGCTTAAATTCACTGCCGAAATTCACTGTCGAAATTCACTAATTTTCAAAATTCATTGTCGGGATTCACTGATTTTCGATTCACTGTCGAAATTCACGATTTCGGGATTCACTAGGAGATTCACCGATTTTCGGATTCACCGCTTGTCCTTCTCGCTATAAAATTATGCAGTTGTCCTTCTCCCTATAAAAATATGTAGTTGTCTCCGTTGCTTAATAATATTTCGATTGTGTCCTTATCCCTAATTTCCCATTTTTTTTAAGTCCCCCGTGGAATTTTTCCCTCTCGCCTCGTGGAATTTTCCCTAGCTAGTCCGTGGAAATTTCCACATGCTGGAGGAAATTTCAACCGCACTAGGGGAAAATTTCCACGGTGTTAAGAAGAATTGATGATGTGGCATGATCTATGGTGTACACATCACCTATGATCTAATGGTCCAAGTTTAATCTTATCTAGTTGTTATTAGATTCTCTGCAATTCTGTTAGATTTCCTTTTCTACAAGAATGCTTTTCATATATATGTATTCGGTGGAGCTACTGAGATAATTAATAAGACATTCTTCTATCTCTTTTCTGTTTTCTTAAGTTGGTATCAGAGCCGGTTTCAATGGCGTCTTCAGCTCTGTCCACGGCTGAGATGACCACTACCACCGAAAGCTCCACCATAACAACCACCAATGTTTCAGCTCTAGCTGCGTCCATGGCTAATATCTCTACTTCAGTTGTTTCCATGGCTATTCCTCCCCTTTCATGGGGATCTACCCCCTTTTCTCCCTTTTCTGCTATTCCAACGCCGCTTTTCACCACCGGCGTACCTGTCTCTGGCTATTTTTCTGCAGGAGCTCCACCACACACTCCGATTTCACCCCTGACTGGTTCCTTCACCTCTCGTCCTTTACCCACACTCATTCCTGGCATGCATGCTACAGATTCAACTTCATTACTTCGATCTACTTGTACTGTGAAGCTAAATTGGGAAAACTATTTGCTATGGAAGTATACCATTCTTCCTATTGTTAAAGGGTACAAGTTAGAAGTTTTTCTCTTTGGTACTATACCTTGGCCGTCTTCCCTCTCGTCTGGAGTGAATCTGCATCTAGCATCAGCAATTGAACAATGGGACTCTACTGATCAGCTTCTTATGGGGTGGTTACTCTGTTCAATGACTGAACAGGCCTTATCTGAGGTAATTGGTTGTAACACCTCTTCTGAGGTTTGGAGTACTTTGGAAAGCCTTTTAATTCTCATTCGTAAGCAAGAATGCTTGAATATAAAATCGCACTTACTAAAAAATCAAAAGGCAAGAGATCTATGAGTGATTATTTAGCCCTTATGAAATCTTACTCGATAAGTTGCTAGCAAGGGGTATCCTATCTCTAAGTCCGAACTAATCTTGGCGTGCTTGGGGCTTGGATAGAGATTATGAATCTGCCATAGTAAACATTACAGCTAGAGTTGGTTCAATGAGTTGGCAAGAGGTTCAGTCTCAACTCCTCACCCATGAAAGACTAGTTGCACGTTTCAATCCATCTTCTACAGGGTCAAATCCCTCTCTGAATCTGGCACAGATGTATCCTAGAGGTTCCCATGCTTCTGACCATAGGGCACAATTCTAGTCTAATAGAGGACGAGGTGGCAACAGGGGTGGAAGATCTAGAGGTGGTGGTAGGGGTGGCAGGTCTAATTCCAATAATAGGAGTGTCTGTCAATTGTGTGGAAAAAATGGTCATACGGTTCTTGAATGCTGGCACAGATTTGATGAGAGTTTTACAGGGCCAAGTCAAAACAGTAACAATTCTAGATCTCCTGGTAATCAAAATGCTTCTAGACCTGCTGCCTACATTGCATCTCCACAATCAGTTTCTGATTCTGCTTGGTATATGGACAGTGGAGCCACAAACCACATCACAGGGGACCTCAACAATCTATATTTGAGTGCTGGATATGCTGGTCCTGACACTCTTGGAGTAGGTAATGGTGAGCAACTCCTTATTCATCATGTTGGTCAGTCCAAAATCCCAACTACACACTCATCACAACCTCTAAAACTTAACTCTATGCTACATGTTCCAGAAATTACTAAGAATTTGCTTAGTGTCTCAAAACTTACCTGTGATAATAATGTTATTATTGAGTTTACTAACTCTTATTGTGTTGTGAAGGACAAGAAAACAGGGATGCCTCTTCTAACAGGAACACTGGAGCATGGTCTGTACAAGATGGGCAGTCAACCTGAGAGTGTTATGAGCTCCCCTCAATCCAATGTCAAGACTTCTTTTCTGGTTGAGTCTAGTAGGGTTCAGTCTCTTAATGTCAATAAAGATCCAAATGTCTGGCATAGGAGATTAGGTCATCCTTCTCCAAGGATTTTGAGTCAAGTTCTACAAAATTGTAATGTCTCTCTTAATGGAAAACTTATGTTTTGTGAATCTTACCAGTATGGTAAATCACATGCTTTACCTTATGCTCTGTCTGATTCTCATGCTGCTCATATTTTTGACCTTGTTCATACTGATGTGTGGGGACCTTCCCCTGTAAAATCCACTGGTGGTTATACATATTATGTCCATTTTGTTGATGACCACACTAGGTATACATGGCTTTTTCCTTTAAAACAAAAATCAAAAGTGCGTAATGTGATCAAACAGTTCCAAAAAATGGTTGAGAATCAGTTTTCTACATCCCTTAAGTGTCTTCAATCAGATTGGGGAGGTGAGTATAGGAGTATTGAGTCATATTTGAAAGATCAAGGTATCAGTTTTAGACATCCTTGCCCTCATGCTCATGGACAGCATGGTAGGGCTGAAAGGAAGCATAGACGACACATTGTTGAACTAGGATTGACTCTTCTTGCTCAAGCCTCAATGCCATTAACTTTCTGGTGGCATAGCTTTCAGCAGGCAACCATGATCATTAACAATCTTCCTACCCCGCCTTGAAAAACTGCTCTCCATGAATCTCTATTTGGAACTAAGCCAAACTATAAACAGCTTTAAGGTCTTTGGTTGTGCTCATATCCTCATCTTAGACCATTCCAAACAACAAAGTTTCAGTTTCACTCTAGCAAGTGTGTCAATCTAGGAATCAGCCCTATACATAAAGGCTACCAATGCCTAGACATGAGTGGAAGGATTTACATCACTAGGGATGTCATATTTGATGAGACCACCTTTCCTTTTGCCACTAATTTTTTTCAGGGTCCTAACAGAGCCATTTATGTGCTTGAAGATTCTGATAGTTGGTTTTTCTTGCCTTCCCAGTACAAGGATACTCATAACACTGCTCATGCTACAGACTGCAGTACAGCCACTCCAGATGCTTCAACAGGTATCCCTGGTGCTAGTCCTACTTATATTCATAGTCCTAATGTCTCTTCTTTATGTTCACCAAGAACACCCTTGCACACACCTTTGTCCACTGAATCCACTTTTAGCATTACTCCAACACCTGCTTCACCCTTGTTACAACAAATGCACACCGAGTCAAGTCCTTCACTCTCTTCCACTTCTACACCTCCACTCTCACCACAAATGCATTTCCACCTCCTCCAGATCCTAACCTTCTTAATATCCATCCTATGATCACTGTGAGCTAAGAAGGGTATCTTTAAACCCAAAGCCCTTTCAAGCAGCTTGCTTCCAATATTGAACCTCGCAAGTGTGTGTCGGCAAGCACTATCCAAAGATCGAATGGAGAGATGCTATGGAGGAAGAATACAAGGCCCTACTGAAGAATGAAACATGGACCTTAGTTCCCCTTCCTCTAATCACACAGTAGTTGGAAGTAGATGGGTATATAAACTCAAACTTAAAGCTGATGGGTCTGTTTTGAAGCATAAAGCAAGGTTGGTGGCAAAAGGGATTCAGTCAGACTTATGGAGTGGATTTTACTGAGACTTTTAGTCCAGTGGCCAAGGCTCCTACAATCAGGGTTGTTCTGTCTTTAGCTGTAACCTTCAATTGGCCTATAAACCAGGTGGATATTAATAATGCCTTTCTTAATGGTCCTCTCAAGGAACCAGTTTATATGACTCAACCTGAAGGGTATGTTGACCTTGCAAGACCCCACTATGTTTGCAAATTACAGAAGGCACTCTATGGCTTAAAGCAGGCTCCAAGGGCTTGGTTTGAAGCCCTAAAATCTCAGTTGATATGCTGGTCTTTTACACAGTCTGTCTGTGATAGTTCCTTATTTATACTTAAAGCTGCTGGACATATCTTGATTGTTTTAGTTTATGTGGATGATATTCTGGTCACAGGCAGCTCAACTACCTTGATTAACAAGTTCATACAAATGCTGGACTCTAAATTTGCTCTCAAAAATCTAGGTCCTGTCTCACACTTTCTGGGGATGCAGGTTTCTAGGGACTCATCTGGTTTATATTTAAATCAAAGTCAGTATGCTACACAGCTTCTTACCAGGTTAGGTTGTGATTCTCTTAAAAGCTGTCATACTCCTATTGTACCTGGAAAAAAACTTGAAGAAGATCCAGGGGAGTCTTTTCAGAATGTAACATTAATGTACATGAGTGCTATTGGAGGTCTTCAGTACTTAACCTGTACCAGACCTGATCTTACCTATGCTGTAAATTATCTGAGTCAGTTTATGCAAAGTCCTCACTTGGAACATTGGAAGGCTGTTAAAAGATTGCTCAGATATGTTATTGGAACCCTTAAGCATGGACTACATTTTAGGCCAGCATCTACTCTTGATCTTGTTGGTTTTTCAGATGCAGATTGGGGTGTTTCCACTATTGATAGGAAATTTGTTGGGGGCTACTGTGTGTATCTTGGAGGATAACTTGTTTCATGGAGTTCAAAAAAACAGGATGTAGTCTCAAGATCTAGTACAGAGTCAGAATATAGAGCACTTGCCAGTGCCACAGCTGAGATAAAATGGATCACATACTTACTTGCAGAACTTCAAGTCAGACTTGCAGCTATACCTAAAATCTGGTGTGACAATACTAGTGCCTCCTTTCTTGCACAGAACCCTGCTCTACCATGCCGTAACTAAGCACATAGAAATAGATGTGCATTTTGTTCAAATGAAGTCCTCAATAAGAAGTCGGGCGATTGCTACACAAACCCTCATCCGATCAGATTGCAGATTGCTTGACTAAGCCCTGTCGGTGCCTCGCCAGATGTTTAGAGACAAACTCAATGTGTTTGCACCACCATTGAGTTTGAGGAGGGTGTTAAGAAGAATTGATGATGTGGCATGATCTATGATGTACACATCACCTATGATCTAATGGTCCAAGTTTAATCTTATCTAGTTGTTATTAGATTCTCTGAAATTCTGTTAGATTTCCTTTTCTACAAGAATGCTTTTCATATATATGTATTCGGTGGAGCTACTGAGTTAATTAATAAGACAAATACTATTATGAAGATTTCTTCTATCTCTTTTCTGTTTTCTTAAGTCACGGGCTGGGAGAAAATTCCATGCTCGAGGGAAAAATTCCACGGACTCAAAAAAAAATGCCGATCCGACACGATCTAAAACGAAATAAAAGGTTATATAATACCGCAAATTATATTTTCTCGCCAAAAACCCTTTTTACATGCCTCAGAGTGGTATCTTCTACTTTGATTTGTCGTCATTCTCTTTGTTTTGAGTTGTTAGGCCAGCTATGTAATTTCTAGTTACAAAGAGGAAAAATGTTGCAAAACACGGTGAAAGCCAAGTGGACAGACATTTTCCAAATAATGAATTGAAGCCTAGCAGATGTTTCACGACTTTTCCTCTCTTTATTTTCTTTGCTAAAAATGATAGGTTGTCAATTTTTCCGGCCCTTTTATAATCATTACCCCTTTACATATACTTAAAAAACACAATTAACGAATGTTTTACACTATTTGGTTCAGTGACGGGGCTACAAATTGATGTTTAGATGATCTACTGGACTAATTACATTGAAATGAATTATATGGAATTTTCTATGTATCGAAAATAAAACGAGATGAGCTTAGCACCCCGAGCCACCCGTAAACGTGTCTTTGATTTGGTTTATTTAAAAATACATTACTAACAATTAATGGACGATGTGTTTATGTTTGATGGGTTTTAATTTTCATAGGTTATATATATATATATATATATATATATATATATATATATATATATATATATATATTTTTTACTGTTTGTGACGTAGACATATTATTCTCGATTTCTAAATGGTTTATGAATTTTAATTAAAGTCCAGTGATGGAACATGCAACATGAAAGTCCATGTTGTACAAATCCAATATGTAACATGTTACGACTAAGGTTAATTTACATTTGCTGGAATAAGCTACCAAGGTTTACTAGTCTCCCAAAGGAACAAGCACTACCATTAATGTTTTATGTATTTTTTTTACTGCAATTGTTTAAGGTTACAACATATGCGTGTTTATAGTCATAAAACCACACCTAGCCGCCATAAAGATATATTAGCAAATTGACTAAAATACCCCAGACGTGAACTCAGCTCAACGACTCCACTAGACGGAACATGCTGACTTGGACTGTGGACTTTTGCTCTGCCGACTCACCTCTGCTTAGTCACCTCTGCCTACTTAGCTCCGCTTAGTCAGCTTGCTTAGTACTCAGCTCCGCTTACTTTTCTCAGCTTTTCTTAGTCAGCTTTGCTTAGTACTCACCTCTGTTTAGTACTCAACTCTGATGTAGAGGTCAAGTCACCTATACTAACAAATCTCCATCTTGACTTGAACTCTCGTTCAAACAGATGTATAACCAGATGTATTATATCAGATGCATTCGTTAATGCCAGATGTACTGTACCAGATAACTCCTCTTTCTTCAGACTTAACAGCTTCAGATGTGATTCCTCCAGATGAGAGTTAACTCCAGACGAGAAACCAATTTCAGATGAGAACCTCTCGAATTCAAATGAGATCCTATGTTGTTAACAGATCAGACTTGATTGAGCTGAGGACATATGTGATTACTAGATTTAGATGTAATCAGTTTTGCCGAGCACACTCAGCTGAGTTCTTTGGATTCAACTTCAACCAAACAAATTGTAGATTCGGATTCAGATTCAGATTATGAGCTGACCATACGTGAACACAACATACTTCAAGTGAGACTTCTTCAGACGAGACTTAACTCCAGATGAGAACTCCTACTCAGACGAGAATCTCTTAGACTAGATGAGACTCTAATTCAGACATGTTCACCAGAAACTCAGCTGACTTCACTAAGTTGAGGCTTCCAAACACATATGCAGAACCATCGTAGACACGTTCAACATATTCTGCAGACGCCACTCCGTTGACAGATGGACTCGGATGACTCGTCACCCAGCCGGCTTCCCTCACTTGAACACGCCACTCTATTGAGCTGACCATCACTCAGGTGGTACCAGATCAGCTGACCCTCACTCAGCCGATCCCATATTTGGTTCCATCAAATTCAGCTCTTGATTCTTTAGGTTCAGATGCACAACCAAATGACAGATTAGTGTTGACTGTTCACAGTTGTGTTCTGCAAACTCAACTGAGTGGACTAGAAGCTCCACCTGCTTGTCAACACTCCAGATTCAGATTCAGACATGATTTTCATTAGGTACTTTGGAATCACTCTTCTTGAGTGTCTTCTTTCCACGATTTCCATTCCCATTGAAACAACTACTATCAACCAAACCAGCAACTTGATTGTATGTACCTGTGCCAGCTGCAATATACCTTAGCTCTCGATTATGGTGAGATGCCCTAACATCATCCAATGACACTGTGTCTCTTCCAACATTAAAAGACTGTACAAAATTCTCATACGATGCTGGCATTGATACCAACAAAATTAGAGTTGCATCCTCATCTTCGATCTCAACACCAATACTCATTAAATCAAGCAATATTGTGTTCAACTTGTCCAAATGATCTCTAAGAGGCATTGCTTCATGCATCTTTAAACTGAACAAAAGTTTCTTCAATATCAACTTGTTGGTCAACGACTTTGTTATATACAGACTCTAAAGCACAACAAAATCATTGAATGTGCTTTCTCATCCAAATTGACCATCTCAGCGTTTCCGGCATCCACCATCTTTGTCAGTAGAGCCCAGAGCCCTAGTTTCTTCAACAGAGCACGCATTTTGATTTGCCATAGAATAGTATTGCTCTTTTCTATAAATTTATCAATCTCTACATCTAACCCAGACATCTTTATCTCGCCGGAAAGCTAGCGTTGATCCCAAAACCTAGTGTCAATTACGACCTTGGTGCCAATCAACCTAACTTGAACAGATTTCGGATTCCCCGATGATGACCTGGACGCTCTGATACCACTTGTTATAACGGACCGTCAGGGATCGAAAAACGGATTGCAATAATAAAAAATAAATGAGAAATTAAGCATAATCACACAAGAAACAAGAACATGGAATTTAACGTGGTTTCCGAAAATGTGCCGACTAGTCCACAGGCAGAAACGAGGAGATTATATTATCATTGGAGATTTTACGGACTTCTGCAATTGCTCCTGCTACTGCACTTGTTCTAGGTTACAAAAGATGTGTATTTATAGTCACAAAACTCTAGACCTAGCCGCCATAACGACATGCTAGCAAATTGACTAAATTACCCCGGACATGAACTCAGCTCAACTGAGACGTAACCTGCTGACTTTTGGTTTGCTGACTCAGCTCTGCTTACTTTGCTCTTCTTACTCAACTCCGCTTAGTCAGCTCCGTTTAGTACTTAGCTCCGCTTACTTTGCTCAGCTTGCTCAGCTCTGCTTAGTCAGCTTTTCTTAGTACTGAGTTCTACTTAGGTGTCAGCTCTGACGTAGAGGTCAAGTCACATTTACTAACAAATTATCTTTGTGATTGAATTAGCTTTTTCATTATGGAATTATATGAGAGACTCAATTTGAATCGGCCCATGTCCTTAAGATCGAATCCTATATAATCACCGTATGATGATGTCACACATTGACGGTTCGGATAAAACATCACAACTTGTTCCACGTGCATTAATGGTGTTTTGATTGAAAGGTCTCAAACTTCAATTAGTTTCATCATGAACTTATTTATTTAAAGTTTACTTCAATGATCTCAATCCTCTTGTATAATACTACATCCGTCCCAAATTATAAGTCATCCTACGCTTTTAGATTTGTCCCACAATATAAGTCATTCTACATTACTAATGCAACATTTATTACCATTTTCTCTATCTTACCCCTAATTTATTATCAATCCAACCACTTTTCATTACTTAACAACTATAGAATTAACCCTGAAAAAAAAAAAAAAAATATTGTCACATTCATCGTTAAGAGGCATTTTAGCTATTAACTTTCAAAATATATGACATTCAACCATTTTCTTAATTTGTATGAAAATCTTTAGGATGACTTATATTTTGGGATGGAGATAATAGATTATACCAAGAGTTATGGTCACATATGATAATCTTAAGGATTTTTATGATTCACATTTAACGAATTCTAAATTAGCATAAAGCAACTTGACTAAATAATGAATCTTTTTTCTATTTAAATAATCTAATATTTCTTTTAGACACTGTTACTTACAATCCCCTATTTTCTCTCAAATGTTATAGCATTGTCTTAAAGCACTTTAACTAACTGCTTCCACAATTTTCCAATTACCCTAAAGAAGATGTGGCACGTCTCTTAAACACATGATCTTTAAGTGTCGGTCAAACACATTTGATGGCAAGTTGCCTCCAAATCCTTACGAGTTGGCGCTATCCCTTCGATCCCTGCGAAGGAGCGCTGTCACCTCGACTCACCGTGACCTAACGACACTTGTAAGCAAACAATTATAATATTTAAGAAACAATATCTAATATCTAACAGTTTATGAAGCCCTTATCTCTTTTACATGTGCAAGATAGTTTTGGTGATTGTGTTTACCGTGTTCTCAGACCCGTCCCTGGGCATAGGCCAACAAGGCCATGACCTAGGGCCCTTCGACAAAATTCAAAATTTAGGGCCTATAATTTTCTTTAGGTTCAATGAATCTATTATTGTAAACATGTATTATATCCATTAAAACCGTTTGTTTTGTTTCAAAAGGTCCATCTTAATAAATTGTCTTAGGGCCTTAAAATACTCAAGGACGGCCCTGCGTGTTCTTCTACTTGAAAGTGGAAAATTTCCCTTCAGGATTCTCGGAGGTCTTACCCTTCTTATTTTAAGCTTTAGAATGTTTCATAATTTCTTGTTGCCAACTTTCAATTTGTTTGAATTTGATGGCATTGCCTCATTAACGTTTGTCTTAGATTTTTCTATGAATATTGTAATTAACGTCCCCAGACCCCGGGCCTGGTTGCGCTAAATGAGTCATAAATGGTCCGGTCAACTGCTTAGACCTCAGTCATCGCTTGATCTAAAAGGGCTAACCCGAGTTGACAAGACATTTATGTCTCACACTTATATGGGGGTGATCATTCTACTATTTTTCCTATGTGGGACATTACATTCGCCCCCTTATAAGGGACTGGCGTCCTCGCCAGGACGGCCAAGACCGTTCTTGGATCGTCCTTACTAGAGGTAACTAGTGTCATCCTTACACTTTCTTCTTGTACGGTACAACGCATAGTTCCGTCTGATAGTCGGCTCTGAATACCATTCTGTAACGCCTCCAGACCCCGGGCCTGGTTGCGCTAAATGAGTCATAAATGGTCCGGTCAACTACTTAGACCGTCGTCATCGCTTGGTCTAAAATGGCTAACCCGAATTGATAAGACCTTTATGTCTCACACTTGGGGTGATCATTCTGTTATTTTCCTACTTGCGACATTACAAATATACCCTCAAACTTAATTATGTTGTTCATTGAGAAATTCAATCAAAGAATATATGTGTTTGTTCGTAATATATTGTTATGACGGATCGATCAAGAAGTTATGGTGATTGTGAGTAAAGATAAATGAATGACAAGTAAACAAAACACAGAAACAAGAAGAACACAGATTTAACGTGGTTTCCGGCAATGTGCCGACTACTCCACGGACAAACGAGGATATTTTATTATCACGAGAAAGTTACATTCTGAGTTACAATTAATACAGATGGAATTTATAGCCTTGGGAATCCAACCCTAACCGACTAAACAGCCAACCCAGTAAATGACTGAAATACCCCAGTAGTAACTTACACAAAACCCGAAAACATGCAGCAGACGTGTTCCACAAATCTGCTGACCCTCAGCAGACTTGTCTTCAGTAGACTTGCTATCAGCAGGTTGATCAACCCTGCTGATCTGCCGCAGCTGAACACCAAACTCCAACAGATGCTTCATGCTTCATTCATTGCTGACCAGAACATGCTTCCATACCAGACTCAGTAGCATAGTTTAAGTCACCATTACAAATCTCCACCTTGACTTCAACTTCATGCAACCGACCGGATGCACAACCAAGTGCCAGAAATCCCATTTGTCTTTAGATTTGAATATCTCAGCAGACCTCCACCATCACCGAGAGTATTCCCGATCTCAATTCAACAGCTTTGGAATATTTAGCAAGTCCAGACACAACTGAAACTTGCCTCTAAGAACTGGTTTAGTGAACATATCAGCAGGATTAACATCAGTGCTGATCTTCCCCACTTTAACCCTCCTCTCATTCCTTAGAAAATGGTACCTAACATCAATGTGCTTGGTTCTCTCATGATGAACCTGATCCTTAGCCAAACATATTGCCCTAAGACTGTCACAATACAACCTGGATTGATCTTGATGCAGACTCAGATCATTGACTAGCCCTTTCAACCAGATTGCCTAATTTGCTGCTTCTGCCAGTGCCATATACTCAGCTTCAGTAGTAGATAATGTCACTGTACCCTGTAAAGTTTCCTTCCAACTTACCACAGAACCACCCAAAATAAACACATACCCAGTCATAGATCTCCTGTTGTCCATATAAGTAGCATAATCAGAATCATAGTGCCATGTGACAAACATTGAGTACCACCTCCATAAATGAGTCCAATATCTGATGTACCCCTAAGGTACCTGAATATCCTCTTCACTACTTTCCAGTGTTCTTTTCCAGGTTGAGCCATAAACCTGCTGACAACACTGACTGCATGAGCCAAATTAGGCCTAGTACAAACCATGACATACATTAAACTGCCCACTGCACTAGCATATGGAACTCTTGACATGTATTCTTCTTCTCCAGCTGACCGTGGAGCAAACACAGCAGACAGATGTAGATTTGGTGCCTTTGGAGTATCTATAGGTTTGGCTGCTGACATGCCAAATTTGGATAATACATTTTCAATATACCCCTGCTGAGACAAGAACAACTTCCCCTGCTTCCTATCTCTATAGATCTCCATCCCCAAAATTTTCTTTGCATTCCCCAAACCCTTCATCTCAAATTCAGCATTGAGCAGATTTTTAAGATCTTGAATGTCAGACTTGTTCACAGCAGCTATCAGCATATCATCCACATACAGAACTAGATAGATGATTGAACTATCCTTCAACTTGTTATGATAAACACAACAATCATATGGACTCCTGCTATAACTCTGATGAATCATATAGCTGTCAAACTTCTTATACCACTGTCTTGGGGCCTGCTTAAGTCCATACAAGGACTTCTTCAACTTGCATACATATCCTTCCTTGCCAGGAACTTGGAAACCTCTAGCTGAGTCATATAAATCTACTTATCTACATCCCCATGTAGAAAAGCAGTCTTCACATCCAATTGCTCAAGTTCAAGATTCCGATGTGCCACTATTGCTAACAGTACCCTGATAGAAGTATGTCTGACCACTGGAGAAAAATATTTCTTTATAGTCTACCCCCTATTTCTGACTGAACCCCCTAGCAGCCAAATGTGCCTTATATCTGAAACCCTCAGCAGATGGCATTCCTTTCTTTTTCTTGAATATCCATTTGCAAGTTACTACCATCCTATCCTATGGTTGTTTGACTAGATCCCAAGTCTCATTCTTCTGAAGTGACTCAATTTCTTCTCCCATAGCAACAAGCCATTGGGATGCCTCAGAACATGTCACAGCTTCCCTGTAAGTGTTAGGTTCAAAACCACCCACTTCTTCAGCTACCTGTAGTGCATATCCAACCATATCCTCATCAAACCCATATCTTCTTGGAGGTAAGATATTGGTCCTCCTAGCTCTGCTGAGAGCTACACCCTACTGACCAACATCAGCTGTTTGAGTCTCTGCGACCACTTGTTCAAAGAGATCGCTTGATCCTGCTCGATCTCGCGATTGTTGACTGTCCTCTGTTGAATCTTTTAATCCAGCAGGCTCTGCTTGGAGCTCCACCTGTTTGTCAACCTTCTCAGTCTCATATCCAATTTCAGATTTAGATGTGGCTCTCACAAATAAGTTAAGCATAGATTTTTCATCAAAGACTACACTCCTGCTGAGTATAACCCTATTTTCAGCTGATGACCAGATTCTATACCCCTTAACTCCATCTCCATATCCAACAAACACACCCTTCTTGGCCTTAGGTTCCAATTTACCCTCACTGACATGATAGTAGGTAGTGCTTCCAAAAACCCTAAGTCCAAAAAGTAGTCTGCTGACTTTTCTGACCAAACTTCAAGTGGTGTTTTAAGTTTGATCCTAGTGTGAGGCCACCTATTGATTAAGTAGTATGCTGTACTGACAGCCTCTACCCAAAATCTCCTTGCTAGACCAGAATTAGAGAGCATGCACCTTTCCTTTTCTAGAAGAATTTGATTCATTCTTTCTGCAACACCATTCTGTTGTGGAGTATCTCTGACAGTCTAGTGCCTAGCGATGCCTTAATTCTTTCATAATTCATCAAACTCATACCAACAGAATTCCAGTCCATTATCAGTTCTAAGTCACTTGATATATTCCCTGTCTGATTTTCAACCAAAGTCTTCCACTGCTTGAAGTTCTTGAATGCTTCACTCTTGTGCTTCATCATGACTACCCAAACCATCCTTGAATAATCATCTATAAAGGACACAAAATACCTATGACCACCTAATGACTCCACCCTTGAAAGTCACCAACAATCAGAATGAACATAATCAAGTGCCCCTTTCGTGATGTGAATTGCTTTTGGGAACTTGTTCCTATGTTGCTTCCCAAACACACAGTGTTCACAAAATTCCAACTCCTTGACCTTATGCCCCCCAAGTAGATCAGACTTAGACAGAATTTGCATCCCTCTTTCACCCATATGACCCAATCTCATATGCCACAACTTAGTCAATTGTGACAGGTGTACCTCTGATGATGCAACAACATCAGAACCTGATACAATAGTCCCTTGTAGTATGTATAATGTCCTCTGGCTGATACCCTTCAGAATCACACTTGAACCCTTATAGACATTCACCACTCCACCTTCACCCTAGAACTTGAACCCTTTGTTGTCCAGTAGCCTAAGTGGTACCATATTCTTAGTCATTTGTGGAACATGCCTATCTTCTTTCATTGTGCATAATTTACCATCATGTGTCCTAAGTTGGATTGATCCAATCCCAACTACTTTGCAGACCATGCTGTTAGCCATAGCAATATGACCTTCAACCACCTGCTGATAAGTTGAAAACCACTCCCTGTTTGGACACACAGGATAAGATGCCCCAGCGTCCAGAATCTATACATCTCTGTGCCCTACCGACTCTAAAACTGCTAAGGCCAGGTCTTCTCCAGAGTTCGTGTCTTGTTCTGCCAAAGCAGTTGTACCCTACTGAGTACCCTGCTGCTTCTTCCTCTTTGGATATTCATTTTTCCAATGCCCCTACTCCTTGCAGTAATTACAGATATCCTTAGCTTTAGGACCCTTGGAATTCTTCTTGAATTTCTTCTTTCCAGAATTGCCTGGCCCCCTGCTGACTCCACTGGCCACCAACCCAACAGATTGACTATTTGTACCAGAACCAGATGCCTTATGACGTAACTCTCGAGCATGGAGTGATGACCTTACATCCTTCAATGATACTGAGTCCTTCCCAACAATAAAGGACTGTAAAAAGTTCTCATATGATGCAGGCAATTATACAAGTAGAATCAGTGCAGCATCCTCATCTTCAATCTTCACATCAATATTCCTTAAATCAAGCAATATTGTGTTCAGCTGGTCCAGATGATCCCTCAGCTGAGTGCCCTCATGCATCCTTAAACTGAACATACGTTGTTTCAAAAACAACTTGTTGGTTAGAGACTTAGTCATATACAGACTCTCAAGTTTGGACCACAACTTCTCAACAATGTCCTCTTCAGCAACCTCTGTGATAATATCATCTGACAAGCACAACATAATTGTTGAATGTGCTTTCTCCTCCAGACTGGCTCTCTCAGCAGCACTTTCTTCTGTTGATTTAGACAAGGGACCCCATAATCCCTGCTGCTTCAACAAAGAACGCATCTTGATCCGCCACATACTAACTGTTCCTTCCTGTAAACTTGTCAATCCTAACATTTAAAGCAGACATCTTTCTCACCATAAAAGCTTATGTAGATCCTAAATCCTAGCGTCAATTATGACCTTGGTACCAATCTACCTTGCTTAAAACAGATGAACATATTTCTTGATGAACCTGAATGCTCTGATACCAGTTTGTTATGACGGATCGATCAGGAAGTGATGGTGATTATGAGTAAAGATAAATGAATGACAAGTAAACACAACACAGAGACAAGAAGAACACAGATTTAACGTGGTTTCCGGCAATGTGCCGACTACTCCACGGACAAACGAGGATATTTTATTATCACGAGAAAGTTTCATTCTGAGTTACAATTAATACATATGGTATTTATAGCCTTGGGAATCCAACCCTAACAGACCAAAATAGCCAACCCAGTAAATGACTGAAATACCCCAGAAGTAACTTAGACAAAACCCGAAAACATGCAGCAGACGTGTTCCACAAGTCTGCTGACCCTTAACAGACTTGTCTTCAGTAGACTTGCTATTAGCAGGTTGATCAACCATGCTGATCTGCCCCAGCTGAACACCAGACTCCAGCAGATGCTTCATGCTTCATTCATTGCTGACCATAACATGTTTCCATACTAGACTCAGTAGCATAGTTTAAGTCACCATTACAATAATTTCTTTTGAAACCTCGAAAGTAAGGTGACAACGATTCTAGAATTATGCTCACATGTGTAAAGTCGTATATCCGGAACTCATGAGTAGGGAAACTTGAAAATATATGCTCAAAAAGTAAAAAAAATTGGCAAAATATGCCTTGTATGATGCGTCGCGCACGCGTCGCTCATGCGTCATTCAGTCGTCATGCGTGGCTCGTGCGTCACTCATGCGTCGGACGTAGGCATAGTTTTCCAACATCTTCTTGCGACGCATATTTTTCCAATTATTTGCTTTTCAAGTATAGAATGTCAAGTTTCCCATGAGGTAATTGATCATGTTGACAACATTATCGGCAACCAACTAACCATTCTTTTTCTTTATCTTTGTGTTCATTGGCATTTAGCAACTTGACTTCTTCTATCGTGTCAATCTTCTATAAGAATAACACTGAATGATAATTTTGACCATGTTTTATTAGTAAAATGTAATTTGCAACCATTTATTAGTGGCAACTTTTTGACAAGCTTGCCATCGTAAAGATAACACTTATTATGATCGCAAGAGTTATCTTCTACTAATCAAATCTCGGTCGACATTTAGGAATAGATTTTTTTTTTTTATATAATACAACCTTTGTTGTAGAAATCTAGGCCCAAATCCATATCAGAGGAGGGACATCATCCCCAAAACCTAGGTTGTGAGGTGAGAGAAGTCTATCTCTTAATATGGTGGGTTACACTATCACAAGTTCCCAATGGGGATACTTTAACACGCCCCCTCAAGTGTGGGCCTGGGCACACTCAAGGCCAACAAAGAGGTCCAACACTTGCACAATAATGGGGTGACTCTGATACCATGTGAAGAGTGGATTTGATCCACTCGAACTGAATCTGAAAACTAGGGTTTTCTGCAAGAACACGTAAATAAAGGGGAAACTTTATTGATATTTTTGTTTTTCTTATCTATTACATTTCTGATCTTATTTTCCTTTTATACTAGTTTCCAGAAATAAATAAATGCATAAAAAAGAAATAGAAAACATTTTTACTATTGACTACTTTGACTATTACTCTAATAATTTAATGTAGAAATCTAGGCCCAAACCTATATAAGAGGAGGGATTTCATCCCCAAAACCTAGGTTGTAAGGTAAGAGAAGTGAATATCTTAATATGGTGTGTTACACTATCACAAGTTCCCAATGTGTGATACTTTAACATTTCTAACATATAATATCAAAAGACATACTTTATAATCATATATTTATACTTTTACACGTAATAGACGTGTGTATGAAAAATAATATAACTGAGAAGTACCTTTGCAGTCATCATTTGTTATGGTTCCATCTTCACAAAAGCACAAGAAGATCAAATCACTTGTATCGGTGTACCCACAACGCCCATAAGACATCTCACACTTAGAACACTCCTTGGAAGCACCCCAAACAAGCAAAAACTCATCTTTCATCCCTCTTCCAACTCCACTAGCATTTAGTGTGGCCGTATAGTTGGAGTAATCTATTGATTTTACGAGGAAATACTGCTTGGAGACAGAAATAAGGATGGATGTGTTTGATGACGTGCATACGATACCGAGCCCGGGATAGCCACAGTAGGGTTCTTGAACGGTGGCGGCGGTGGTGTTTTGCAGCCAAAATGGGTAGCGGATTTCGGTGTCACCGCACATGGATGTTGTACAATAGGCTGATAAAGGAGTACAATTGGTTTTGATGGTAAGGGAGATGAAGAAGAGACAAAGGAAAGGGAGGAAGATGAAGGTTTTAGGCATCTTTGAGAATTTGGGCTTTTGGAATTTTCTTGTTCAAAAGGGTGACTAATGTATATATATATACATACACATAAGAGAATTAGTCATGTGGAATGAATACTAATCTACTAGTCACATAAAATGAGTTTGCCCATTAAAATATATATCTACCGGGAAAAACCAAACTCGAACAATAGACTTTAACATTAATAACAAAATAAACAACAGAAAAAAAAATGACAAAACAATAAATTTACGTTGTTCGGTCGATGTGACCTACGTCCACAAGCGAAATAGAATGTATTACCAAACCTGAGTGGTTCGGTCAATATGACTTACGTCCACAGGCGGTATAGAATATATTATTCTCCTGTCCCAAAATATAAATCATTTTTGTGTTCTCACACATATTAAGAAATTAGTTGTATGCCATAAATTTGAAGGATAAATTATTAAAATATCATTTGACTATCATAGAAAATAGTAATAAATTTTATTGGTAATAAAAAATGATTTATATTCTAGGACAAACAAAAAGATGCAAAGTGACTTATATTTTGAGATATGAAGAGTAATATAATGGAGAAATACAAAAAATCAATTACCGTGAAGCTTAAAGACAAAAATCAAAATAAGCTAATGCAATTAGGAGATTAACTTAATTGATAACATAAAATAACAGGTTAAAAACCTTTTTAATACTAATCAAATCCGGCTAACTAAAGCTACGTTGTCGATGTGGGAAAAGAAAGGGAACGTGGGCTTTGGCCCATTAAACTAACAATATCCTTCACGTACGGCTACCTTGCTACATCTTCACTCAGTCACCGCCTTCGGCAACCCCCCTTGAGCTTGAGGTGAAGGTAACGACTTCAGGCATGGCCAGCTCCCATAGTGTAACGGACGGTGTGTACAAGGCCCGGGAACGGTGTAACGCCCCCAGACCCCGGGCCTAATAGCGCTAAATAAGTCATAAATGGTCCGTTCAACTGCTTAGACCGCCGTCATCGCTTGGTCTAAAAGGGCTAATCTGAGTTGAGAAGACCTTTATGTCTCACACTTATATGGGTGTAAGCATTCTAGTATTTTTCCTATATGAGACATTACATTCTCCCCCCTTATAGGGGGCCGACGTCCTCGCCAGGACGGCCAAGACTGTTCCTAGATCGTCGCATTCTACTATTTTTCCTATGTAGGACATTACATTCACCCCCCTTTTATAAGGATCGACGCTCCCACTGACGGTAAGATCGTTCTCGATCGTCCCTCATTAGGTGTAGAATTAGATGTACAATTATCTAATTGTTTTTATGACAGAATTAATAATTCATCTTATTATATGTATGTATGTTTATAATTAAGACATCTACTCAAAATCCTAAGACTCGCCGTTTATGTAATCACATAACTCAGTGTATGGCTATACACAAGAGGATTGAGTTAGTAAGATGTATTTAAAATTAACTTAGTCCGTAGCGTTTATTAATCTGAATACGGGTCTCAAGA
Source organism: Gentiana macrophylla (assembly GCA_026214975.1). NCBI lineage: Eukaryota > Viridiplantae > Streptophyta > Magnoliopsida > Gentianales > Gentianaceae > Gentiana > Gentiana macrophylla. The sequence continues at coordinate 84,881,097 of CM047815.1, forward strand.
TTTTTTATTGAAAAGTGGACTTTTGACTCTTCCTTAAAAGAAAACGGGATATTGACACAATTTTATAGTTAGAAACCCACATTTATTTTTGAAGTAATACGTTAAGAGTGAAACACATGGTTTTTATAAGAAACAAATTGTCAATTCCCACTCCACTCTTTTCCCAGACTTATTCCAAGTTGTTGTTGTTGTGGGGTTGTTGTTTTTTTTTCAAGGGGTTCCAAGTCAGTCAATGATGCGGATTTGAAAAGCCATAGAATACAGCCACACAATTCGTAATTGCAGGTCCGTGCTTTGAATATGAGTGAAACGTTCTAGAACAAAAAAAAAACAAAAAAAAAAAAAAAAACAGTGGAGAACATAATAATAATTTAGAAAATTTACGGTACACAACAAAAGTCAATTCCTTTTAAGGGAAATAAGTTTATTTAAATTAACTGGAATATTTTTCACACATCAAACACTATTTTGACTCAATATAAGTCAGAACATGATTGATTATTCTGACTTAATTTGAGTTCGAAACTAAGCGTTTTCTAGACCCAGTACATGGTAGAAAGCCTATTTAAGACATTCTGATTCAAATTCAGGCATAAAAAATTTACAATTCTGACTAAATTTAGGTTTGAATAAATATGTGCGAAAATTTAAAATATAAAATTTGAAAAAAAAATATGTATATTAAAACATTTGTCATGTAAAATAGCATTCACTTAACTAATAGTATGGTTGCGAGTACAAAGGACTTGTAATGCGATTAGTCATAGCCTTGTCCCCTGTATGCTTATTAGGGGTATAAAGAGGAATTGGAAAACCGAACTAGCTGATTGAACTGGATCAAACCGGACTGAAAATCAGCAAACTGCAGTTTTACAATCAGTTTTTTTACTGTGGAATCAAACCGTACAATCAGTTCGGTTTTCACTTTTAATGAAAAAATCGGCATTTAACCGAACCAAATCGGAATATTTAATATTTAATAAAAATAAAAATAAAATATAACAAAGAAAAGGCAATGCAGAGTTGTCAGGAAACGGAGAAGGGAATCTTCAATCGTGCGGCTAATCTGTCAGGATTTTGTGCAGACGGCAGTGGAAGAAATCTATCACTGGGAGAAGATGATCGTTTTCATACTCTTCTTTTGCTAAACAATAAGTTTTCGTTTTAGCACTAAAATCGTAATCTTGATCGTTCTTGATAAAAGTTTGAGCTTTAATTATGTAAATGGTTGTATTAATCGTAGAATATCGTTTAATTATAGTAGGTTGGTCGTAGGAGTTGTGAATCGAAGGATTCAAGCTATGCTTTCGGTGTTGCTTTTGGATTCGCTTTTAGATTGCTAACAGGTAAGAGATCTTCCTATTGTATGATTCAAGCTTATAAGGTTTTAGTTAAGTTTTGGTGTGGTTGTATTAGTAGAAATCATGCCTAATTGTTATACTTGGGATACGATATGCTATGATTAGTAAGAGGGTTTTCATTTTGAACTATTTATGTTTTATGATGTTTAGGTTAGGTAAATTTGGTGTTAATTGTTGTAGAATTCATGATATTGATTGTTGCTTGAAACTTGACATGCTATGGTAGGATTAAGACCTGTTTTGCTGCTGTCAAATCTGATGTAAATGTGTTGGAATTATGTTAGGAATCGTAAAATGCAGAAAAATGGCAGTTTTGGGGAAATTCGACCCTTTTGGCATGCCAAAGGGCTATAGCGCACGCCGAGGTGAAACAGAATGGGTACAGGTTGGACAGAGAGTTTTAGCGCGCGCCAAAATGAAACAGAAAGCAAGCAGAACGCTGGTTCAGTTGTAGCGTGCGCCGAGAAGGCTTACGCGTGCCAAAACAGAAGCAGAAAACCATGAAGGTTCTGCTTGAGTTGCAACGCGTACCAAAGGTGCTCAGTACGCGCCAAGGCCCTAATTTTGCTGATTTAAGTGTTTTAAGCCATATTTTGTGTTTTGAATGATAATTCTTGATACAATAAGCCTAAATAAACTTAACAAAGCCATGACTAAACTTCTGATGCGTTTAGTTCCGGCACCGAATGGATTTTTACTAAGAGTTGAAGTTTGGGGCCATCTTAAGATCATGATTGACCTTGTGCTTTGATGGATAAATCCATCAATATCTATGTATGTGTTAGGCTTTGTTAATGTCTTGTTGTCTAAGTGAGGGAGTAGAAGTGTAAGTGAGCTTTTGTTGTGGCTAGTTAATAATTAATATACATACATGTGTAGTTAAAAGCCTAAACATCAATGTTCTTGGTAAGGCACAAGACAATATCGCGATGTGTTGTGTGGTCAGGGCAAAGTGAATAACTTTGTTGGCTCTTTAGGGGCACGAGGGGTAGAGGGATTTCGCTGAACACAGACACTATCGGGACTAGCATGTGGTTTTATTAGTGTAGCACCATTAATAGGTTTCAACTAGATGCTTCGTGGTGAGTAGCACTATGCGTAGTGTCCTTGAATTCTTGATGTAACAAAAATAAGTTAAGCTAGAAACAAAGTAGGATCTTACTTCATGTTGGTGAGTATGAAAATCCTAGAGTTTTAGTCGCGTTAATGAAGATAACTTAATAATCTCTACTATTCTAAAAGTGTGAGTGTGTTTCTCCCAAAAAGTGTTTCTCCCTAACTTTAATAATAATTAAATTAAAGTATTGAAATTTAAATTTAAAATAATAATTAACCAAATCAGAATTAAAATATATTAAATGATTCCGTAAATCAGAATTGAAATATATAATTTAAATAATTATTACCAGAAAGGATCCAAGATGCTGTAAATCAAAGATTTCGTAGATTAAATAGATCTAGGATTTCTGCAAATTAAACAATCAAAATATAATCATAAAATATTGTCATATAACCATAAACTAATTTAAATATTGCCATAAATAAACTATGGTAAATAACAAAGGCAATACATAATGGCACAATAATAAACACAATAACACTGACGCCAAATTACCAATGAGTTTATTGTTAAAAAGGACAATTTGAACATAGAAATATGCAAAAATGACATTAGAATATTTTTCTGGGCAAAAAGGACATATCATTGTTCCACTGTGATAGTGAAACATTATATTTTGGGTCAGTTCCACTGCAGCAAACAGTGGATTTGGGGTTATGAACAGTGGATTTGTCCTTATCACCAAATTTATATTTTCACTGTCCTGATTCCCATTTTTTCACTCTTTTTTGTCCTTTTAAACCACTTCCCCATTACCAATTAACCAAATACACCTAAAAACAATTAAAAATTAGCAAATTTAAGAACAATAACAAAGACGGGTTAACCAAAGGCAATCCGGAAACAAAACAACAATATGGTGAAAGAAACATCAATCACCAAGCACAAAGGTAACACATTATATGTGCTTTCCACCAATATCCGTAAATAATAATATTTTTTGTTACCAATTTGATGAATATCAATTTTATCGGTATACTATGACATTTTTTTTTGGGTGAATGTGAAGAAGATGATATGCACAAACTAGAAGTTAAAAGAAGAAAATGTGCTCAATTGACCAACGAGGAACGATGCTAGAAGATCAAAAGTGTCATGGAAACTAGAAGAAAAAGAAAAGCTGAATTGACAAATGCAATAGATCGCAATGGTATGTGGTGATTTGTTCTACATATGGCTAAACATTTTTCGTTCTTATAGAAACACAAACATATATCAGAAATTAGAACATATAAACGTTTTCGTCACCCCATATAAATATATTCAAATCTTTTACCTTGAACGGATGATTTGTTATTCAACATATTGTTGTTGGCTATCTTTATGTGTGATTTGCCATTATTATCGATCCAAGCTAATTTGTTTGCAATTATGTATAAAAGATCATTCAATAGTATTTACGAAGTAGAAAGCTACACGTGAAACAACCAAAAGATTAACCGCTTTCTCCCACGACAGTTAGGATCATAACATACGCCTAAAAGACACACATAGATGTCCTTTGGTCTAAGAACAACGACGAACCCGTACTTTGGCTCACAAACAAGACATGGGTGTTTCGCCCAAAACAAGGAAACAGAAAAGGGTGCTTTAGTGTCACCATGATAAATCTACTAAGGTTCGACTTTTCAATGGTCGAATGAGAAAACTGTTTTCTGGAAAGTTGAATCTCACATGTGAGGTTTGATATTCCAGAAGTCAAATGTGACAATCGACATCAAGAAAACAAAACCCCCGGATTTCTTTTTGTTGTGGTCTTAATAGGTAAAGGCCACCATCAAACAAAAAAAATTAAAAATTAGGTAAAGGCATATACCATTTCATAAGTAAGTGAATTCAGCCGCTTTCGCCTGTTCAAAATCCAAATTCTTGTAGATGACTTTTCTTCGACCAAAATCTGCCAAAATTATTTTCCAACAACACCCCCAAATTACTAAGTAAGGCCAACTAAAATGAGAAATTATAATGCAGTACACATTAAATAGAGATTACAGCAAATTAAAAAAATATATATATCTACATGGAAAAGAAGGAAGAACCTCTTTCGATTATCGCATGGTGAACACCAAGTGAAATTGAAGCAGAGTTGCTAATTATTATTTGCTTTAATTCTTCTGGTGAGCTTGTTGAATAGATCAGAAGAAAGTGCCTCATTTCATTATGAAAAATCGATTAGACAAGTACATTATGTTATGGTAAACCCCAAGCTATAAATTCATAGAGCTTGGAAGAGAATGTTTTCTTAGTGTTGTCGGCTTCTTTCCACAAAAGGAGTCCAAAAAACTTTCTACTTTTTGAAAGCAACATCCATAATACTTTTATGTACAAAACAAAATGTGCTAATACTTTGCATCGCTTTTTTCTTCTGAAAAATGTGTAGGAGAATAAAAGAAATCAAAATATGCAAAAATGACAGGTGAACAGCAACAACATAAGATTTAGAAAGTCGGAGATTCAAGGAAAATACAAAGATTAAATGTAGGTAATCAATACAAATGTATCCCAGAGTTTAGTTATTTATCATATTGTATATTCGAATTTAAATTTTTAGCAACTAGCAAGGTATGTCATAGAATCTGAACATCATTACATTTCTCCAAAATTGTAGGGAAAACAAAAAGAAGTGATGAAAAGTATTTCATCAACGCCGAAATGACTATGATTAATTGTGAAGGTAATTTCTATGATGATTTTGTTTTAAAAATTATGTTTTTACCAACCAAAGGCATTTTGTTGGTGAATAGGCAGTCATGGAGTAGGTTTCTTTTGGCATTTTGTTTTGTCCCCGTCGATTCATACCAGCATGTTTAAAGATCCTATTCACGCACAATTGTTAATTATTAAATTTTCAGTTCAAACTATTCATCCATACTTGATTATTATATTGAATTGTTAATTCAATTATGTGGTTTTTTTTCTAATTTTCACACAGATACAATTGCCACATAAACGTTGAAATTTGTTCGGGAATCCAAGCGGTAAAGTACTTATACAAGTACATTTATAAATGTCATGACCGCGTCACACTGTACATTTCACCCGAGGGTGACGATCAAGTAATTGATGAAATAAATCAATTTCATAATGCAAGATGGGTATCTACCCGGGAGGCACTGTGGAGAATATTTGAGTTCCCACTGAATGACATGAAACCAGTAGTTATTTGTCTCCACTTTCATCTTCCTGGGAAAAATTGTGTTTCATATTGGAAGAATCAAAATCTTGAAGATCTCATTCGAAATGAATCTGCCTCTAAAACGATGCTGACGGAAATTTTCACTCTTAATCGTTCGAATGAAAAGGCCAAAACTTGTTTGTATAATGAAATTCCGGAATATTTCGTATGGAATAGAGCACAGAAAATTTGGACAGAGAGGAAACAAAAAGATGTGATTGGCCGTATGTATGGTGCGAATCCGGCGGAAGGCGAAAGATATTATCTCAGGTTGCTACTTAATCATGTTAGAGGACCAACATCCTTTGATGATTTACTAACGGTGAATAGCCATAAATATAACAATTTTAAAGAAGCTGCAGAAAAAAGAGGGTTATTAGACTCGGATAAGAGTATTTCGGAATGCTTGAATGAAGCCATCACATTTCAGATGCCGTATGCATTAAGAAGACTATTTGCAACTCTTTTAGTTTACTGTGAGCCAACAAATATCCGCGAATTGTGGGATACATATTGAGAACCAATGTCAGAAGATTTCATGCATGACTCTACAACCTCAACTTTAATTATGGACAAAACTTTACGGTGTATAAGTACTTTTCTTGAAAGCATGGGTAAAGACTTGACATGTTATGACTTGCCAAGTATGGGTAAAAATTTGTCATGTTATGATATGCCAAGTGTGAATGGAGACGGAAACAATGTTACAGAAACTCTACCTAGAGAAATTTCTGATGAATTATCTATAGTGATTCCTCAAGAGGATTATAATGCAGAGCTATCACTAAATTTGGACCAACAAAGTATTTTCCAAAAAATACTTGATAAAGTAGATAATGAACAAAGTGCTATGTTTTTTATTGATGGACCTGATGGAACAGGAAATATATATTTATATAGAGCTTTGCTAGCAAATCTAAGAAGCAGACATAAGATAGCTATAGCGACAGCTACATCAGGAGTTGCAACTGGAATATTGTCTGGTGGGCGAACAGCTCACTCGCGTTTTAAAATTCCAATTAATGCAAACGAGACAAGCATGTGCAATATATCACAACAAAGTGGAAATGCAGAATTACTAAGGAGAGCATGCCTAATCATATGGGATGAAGCACCAATGGCCAAAAAATGGCAAATGAAACACTAGACAGAAGCTTAAAAGACATAATGAAAAATTCCGTCGTATTCAGTGGTAAGGTGATTGTATTCAGAGGTGATTTTAGGCATGTACTTCATGTTGTACTGATAGGTTCATATTTGACTACATATATGGTGCAATTTTAGGGCGTTTTCTACGAAAAGATCTCGCTTGGGTGGTTGTTTTTGGTGTATTTTAGGTTTAATATGATGGAGACATGATTTTGGATGTTTTGAGGCATTTTGGAGTCATTTGGAGCTATTTAGACAAAGTGGAAGTGAAGCGATCGAATCGGAAAAGAAAATAAAGGTTTGAAAAGCTAAAGTTTGAATGACAGATCCTACCATTAGCAAATGAGTGGCGAAACGAATCGAGCTGGCTGCGAATTTATGGCTCATTGCAGCATTAATAAACACTCTTTTTTACATATTTGACTTTATGGATGGACCCTACTTTATTATTTTTTTAGTTTATTATTAGGATTATTGATATTATTGAATTATTAGAAAATCCCCAGGAAAAAAAGGACGCAACATAAAAAAGAAAAACTGGGGAACGATACATTCAGTTTTTTTTGGGAGTCGACGTATTTTTCTGGAGCTAATGCGACTTGGAGCTGCCCGACTTTCATCCTTTGTTTTGTTCTAGGTTTTATTTATCAACAATTGAATTTGTCTCTCTTTTCTGCAAGTGGTTAAGGTACTCTTTATTATTTATTGTGTTTTTGATGATTATGATGAGTAACATGCAAGGTATCATTGTCACCCAGAAATGCATACTTCAGATGTTCTGGCAACTGTTTGAGTTCCAACTTGGGTGCCTGCACAGATGACGGCAAAATCCTTTCGGACGAACCAGTTAGTGGCAATACCGACGGTGTAAACTTGGAACTATATGAGGATGTAGAGTATAGAGCCATAATGGCTTCATTGAGCGCTTCATCTAATTCTTCGTTTACATCCCGGTCGGTTAAACTATTAGATATAACATAGTCCGTCTCATCCTCACAGCATAATCTCTCACACACCTCTTCCACACAAGAATCAATAACACTCACATGATAGACAGACTCTTCATCACTAGGATACTTCATAGCCTCATAGATATTAAAAGTGACAATTTTTCCATCAAATTCAAATGTCAAAGTGCCCTTATCTACATCGATTTTAGTTTTAGCTGTCTTCATAAATGGCCGACCTAACAATATAAGTGACGGATGTGGTGAATATGCATCATCCATATCAATAATATAAAAGTCCACGGGGAAGATTAGGTCATGAACTTTTACTAGAACATCTTCCACCATGCCCTCTGGATAAGAATTGGACCTATCTGCCAACTGGATTACCACTCGGGTATCCTTTAATGGTCCCAAATTCAAATCATTGTACACCGAGAGAGGCATGACGTTAATAGATGCGCCTAGGTCAAGCATGGCTTTATCAACCCTCTTGTTCCCTATGATGCAAGGAATTGTATACATACCTGGGTCTTTGCATTTTGGTGGCACCTTACGTTGTATGACCGCAGACACGTTCTCATCCGCCATCACTCTTGCATTGGGCCTTAACTTCATCTTCTTGGTGCACAGTTCTTTCAGAAATTTTGCATATCTAGGCACTTGTTTGATGGCCTCCAACAAAGGAAGATTGATTTCCACTTTCTTGAAAATATCCAACATAGCCTTTTCTTCCTCTTCTTTCTTCGCCTTTGCTAACCTGCCTGGAAAAGGTGGAGGGATAATAATCTTTGATTCTTTTTCCTTAGGCCTAGACTCAGTCGGTTCATCAGAATTTGCTTCCTTGGAATTATCCTCCACTTGCACCTTTTCAGCAACTTTCTCTCGGGTTAGGCTCAGACAATTCTTTACCACTTCGTAAAACCACTGCATTAACATTCTCTCTTGGATTCACCACTTGGGAAGGAAGCTTCCCTCGATTGTCCTTCAATTGGTTCATATCAGCTGCCAACTGAGACATTTGAATCTCGAGATTCCTTACTCCCGCTCTCGACTCACTCTGAACCTGTTGAATTTCTTGACGAAAATCTTGACGAAGCTTCTGATTTTCCTGCTGAATAGTTTGTTGGAGGTTACTCGTCATAGTTTTCATCATATCCTCCATTGAGAAATTGGTAGGAGCTGGGGCTTGGGCCTTTTGCAAAATCTGTGGTTGGGTACCCTGTGTTCTATAGTTGTTCGGGTATGGATCATACCTTCTTTGTTGGTACTGCCCTTGATAACCACCTACAATATTACCATGTTCAGTTCCATCCTCTTGTAACGTTGGACACATGTCAGTAGGGTGTCCAATCGTGTTGCAGATTCCACATGCCTGGACTTGTTGAACTTGCCCAGTCGCCATCTTTTCCACTATAGAGGTCAATGTATCCAACCTATGATCAATGGTAGACAAGCTAGCTTCATTCACTCGCCTAGACGTATCCTACCTAGTGCCATATTGTTGGGCGTTGGACGCCATATTCTCAATTAAAACGCGAGCCTGTTCAACCGTATGATTCACAAACGCTCCCCCACTTGCAGCATCAATAATGGTTCTTTCATTGTTCAATAATCCTCAAAGAAATCTTCAAGCGATGAGTTGTTCGGGAATCGATCTGCAGGACAACCGCACATAATTGCTTAAATCTTTCCCATAATCAAAAAGTGTCTCGCCTGCACTGCCTAATCCTACAAATGTCTTTCCTTATGTTGGCAGCTCGGGATGCCGGAAAAAATCTTTCTAGAAATTTTGATCTCATGGCATTCCATGTGGTGATTGAACCCGAAGGTAATGAGTAGAACCAATCTCTAGCTCTGTCTTCTAGTGTCAATGCAAAGGTTCGTAGCTTCATTTCGTCTTCTGTCATACCTTGCATTCTTTGAGTGGTGCAAGACAACTGATGATCTCTCAGATGTTTATAAGGGTCCTCACCCATCTTTCCATAAAGCTTAGGTAAGGAATGGATCACTGAAGACTTCAGATCAAAAGGTTGATTGTTCTCTGGGAAAGCAATGCATAACGGATTCTGGTCTACATCAGGGGCAGCCATTTCTCGCAGTGTTCTTTCAGGCCCTGGTGCAAGAGGTGCCTGAGCATTATTCTGAACATTATTTTGATTTTGATTCTGATTTTGCCTTGGATTTTCCGCCATTTCTTCTGATTCTGTTTCAGAAAATGCCTCTTCTTCCAATGAACTTGCTAAATAATCAGCTCGAGCTAAATCTGGGGAAGATGTTGAAGCCTGAAGTTGCCTTTTAGCTTCTTTTGTCTGCTTAGTGAGCTTTTTTGCTGTCTTTTCTATCTCTGGATCAAATATCAGTTCACCTGTTCTTGAGGACCTTGGCATAAACTGAAACAGTCAGTGCAATAAATTCTAAAAAGAAATAAATTCACTTTCCCCGGCAACGGCGCCATGTACCAAAAGGCACAATACTACAGACAATAGAGGCAAGCTTGGTGAGGTCATACTTATGGCCAATAATGAAGAATCTCTCATTGACTAAAAAAATGAGAGCAAGAGGAGATAAACAATTCAGTGAATTCTTATTAAAGGTTGGGGTGGAGAAGAAGTAAAAAACTCTAAAGGAAAGATACAATTACCTAAAGAAATGGTCATGTAATATGATGAGAATGACGATGAGCAATCCGAAAATCGTTTTATCAATTGTATATTCCCTTCTTTGAAAGAGAATGCATGTTCAGCAGAATATATAACAAGTCAGGCAATACTAGCAGCGACAAACGAACATGTTGATAAACTAAATGACAAATTGATATCGATCTTTCCAGAGGAAGAGCATTGTTTCACTAGCTTTGACAAAGCTACTGATGACACTAACGACTATTATTAAGAAGAATTCCTCAATTCTTTGACACCAAACAGCTTGCCTTCACACAAATTAGTTTTGAAAAAGAATTCACCTATAATGTTGTTGAGAAACTTAGATCCAGCAGGAGGATTATGCAATGGCACAAGGATGGTATGTAAAGAATTGGGACAAAACGTGATTCATGCAGAAATCACTGTTGGGCAACATTACGGAAAGCAAGTTTTAACCCCACGCATTCCAATTTCTTCCGCAGAAAATGAAGGACACCTTTTCATTTTCCAAGGAAAAAAATATCCTATTCGTCTTTGTTTTGCAATGACGATCAATAAAGCACAAGGACAAACTATTCCATTCATAGGAGTTTATTTGCCGCAACCGGTGTTCTCTCATGGACAATTATATGTGGCACTATCAAGGGGAACTTCAATGTCAACAATTAAGGTATTGATTAATCAAAAAGATGATATAGACAAGACTTACATATGGACAACAAATATAGTCTATAAACAAGTTTTACAATCCGATACGTAAATGATATTTTTTATTTCGTTATCATTACAAAGTATTTGCTACATACACTTACCAAGTTTTAACCTGCATAATGAACCAGAGAATACGATGAAAAAGGATGACAAGAATAGAGCAGAACGATTTGATGAAGAGTGAAAATGGTATACACAAACTTTGCATACATCAATGGACCAGTCTCCAAGTGATATTTGTAATTTATGTATATTGCTTATTTGTACAGCTTAATATTCTTGAGCTACAACTATCATGTGCAACTTTTATGTAACTCTAATCCTATTTCTATTCTTTTTTAGCAAGCTTGTGCTAACTTCAGTTTTCAAAATACAAAAGTTTCCTACATTTATTTAACTCAACATTATGATCCCAAGTTGTTGATGTTGTTGTTGATCTGGCGAAAACAACACATTTTACTATCATGTAGTCCTTCGTTTACAACTTTTAGGGCAATGATGCTTTTAAAGAGGAGGAAGAAATGGAGGATGCTTTGATTTTGTCTATTAGGTATCGACTGAATTTGATAGCGAAATCTGAAGGTCAACTTGTTGAAATCACTTTGTTCGGAGAGACGGCAAACGAGTATGTTGGATGTGACATAGCGGAGTACATGATTTCAAATTCCAAGGTAAACATATCCAAAGATATATATATATATATATATATATATATATATATATATATATATATATACATACATATAAATATAACTAAACAAAGATAACTTATTTATTGCTTATGCACGTTACTAATATATGATGAACACACACACACACACACACATAGGGAAACGGCAGCTCCGACTACTACGATAAGCTGAGTAGTCCCAATAGAGAAGAATACAAGTTCTTATTCAAATTGAATGGGCGGATGTATTATACCGATGATACACCAAAGCTAATTGCAGAGGCTGTGCAAAAATCTACCATCCAAGCCTCAACTGATCAAAAATTGCTTAAAGACACCGACAAGAAAACTTTGGTAGAACTTGAAAAAGCTACAAGCACATCCACGGCGAAAACAAACAAAACGAAGAAGAGTCAGGTTAATACAAGCAATGACAAGAGTCCAATTTACATTGACGACAACGAGGTGATTGGAACAATAAGGAAGAAAATCAGGTTGTCGAAAATAAAACAAAAAAATGATTGAGTTACTTCAGTTAAATACAAGCTGGTCTTTATTTGAGTTTCATTTACACTATTTTAGATGTAACGTTTATGGTTGATGATATTTTGACGCTCACTATATTATATCATTTATTATTTATAGTATTCTTTTTAAGGGGATTATATTAATGTTTTTGAGCTTTTTTTTTTATTTATTTTCCTTCATGCATACTATATATTCAAGTATAGTGCATCTATATCATAAACCGACGCTCGTGATGAAAATACTTTATCAAGACCGGCCAATTTAAGTCAACATCAAGACATGTATTACAAATTTGAAAATTAACCCCAACAATATATAAAAATTAAGTAATGATACAATAATAATAAACACATCAAAGCCACGACACGTGCAACGTACGTGCCTTTTACTAGTAATAATAAAACGTTGTCTTTCGTGATAAAGTATAATTGTTCAATAGCTTCTACCTATTACTAAGTGCTTTTGTACTTAACCCTTTGCATATTTGTGAATTTGCTTTGGGGAAGAAGATGTACAGGTTGAGCCGGATTATGAAGTCTTTGAGGATGACGTATGATATGCTATGTTATGCTATGCTTTGGAGTTATCATGCCTTCTTTTCATGTTGACTATGGAACTTATTTTTTATTTTAAGACATGTTGTATTTCTATTTGAACTCTGTTACACTGTTATAAGTTGTTTTATGTTGTAAGACATCGTACTATGTAAGTTTTTCATTGTTGTAAGTTTCATTTTCTACCTTTTAAGTTGGATGACATTGTAATATAGTAGTAGTATTTATGGTTTCACCCGAGTCTTTTTAGCTTCTGTTTTGCTTAAATCGATACGACGACGTAAAGACTTACATATAATATTGAATTTATTTAATGTTATATATATGCCGAACTCGGTATTCGAAAACGAAGCGTTACATACCATTAATAGAGTTGTCTATTTTTGAAGCCATTTTTAAACTTTAAAATCGTAATCTGGCATCAGTATTTCGGACCAGAAGGACTTCTCTATGTGTATATATAATTATATATATATATATATGTGATGCATAAGATACTTGAACAATTTCCATGTGTAAAAGAACACCGCGCAGGCCAATGGCAATGGAAATGGAAGTTGCTGCAATGACTGCAGCCCTGTTAAGAACCGAACTACCATAGAGAAGGTTGCGACAGATTTCCCACAGGCTATGAGTTTTGTCTGTAAGGCCATGAATAGACCTGTTCACCAAGAAAACAACTTAGATGGCTCTCATTTAGCAAATAAAATATACTTTTTGATTTGACTCAAGTGATAAATGACTTGAGAATACCTATGAAGGTCATCGGTTTGATTCTTCTTTGAAACGCCATTTTGAAAGAGCTATTTGCCAGACTTTACATCTGAGAATTAGGTATAATGATACCTTTTAGAATATTTTTAAATAAAAGAGCCAGACCTTACCCTTGAGAATTACGTATAATGACACATTTTGGAATATTTTAAGTAACATGACACCTAAATATTTTCTTGGTCAGGCCTTACCTCTGAGAATTAGGTATAATGACACCTTTTTGAATATTTTTAAGTAACATAACACCCAAATTTTTAGAATATTTTTAAGTAACATGACACTCAAATATTTTCCATAGGAAGAGGGACAACTTGTATAATTTTTATAGCCTACACATATTTTTTTAGCCAGGCCTTACCCCTGAGAATTAGGTATAAAGACACATATTTGAATATTTTTAAGTAATCGGACACCCAAATTTTTGGAATATTGTTAAGTAACAGGACACCCAAATATTTTCTATAGGGGGAATGATAACTTCTATAATTTTTATAGCCTAAAGGACAAAAAAAATAAAAATAAAATAAAAAATCAGCGTTGTTGTTCATTCGCCTGTTTCAAACCTTTTTATTGCTGTGGATTTTCGGAAATTATGTCGGAATATGATAAATTTGGTCTAAAAATAAAGAGCATGAAAAAATAGAAATAAAAATTTGGTGAAAGAATTTTCAAATTTGGAGTTCTAAATCGGGCTAATATAATTTAAAAAATGGGGAGTGGTTTAAAAGGACAAAAACGAGGGGAAAATAAGAATCATGACAGTGGAAATATAAATTGGGTGATAAGGACAAATCCACTATTCATAACCCCAAATCCACTGTTTGCTGCAGTGGAACTGACCTCAAATCTAATGTTTCACTATCACAGTGGAATAAGGATATGTTTTTTTTACCAAAAAAAGTATTACACTGTTCTCTTTGCATAATTCTATGTTTTTTTTTTACAATAAACCTCTTTAAAAAATATGGATGAGAAAAAATATGCAATGAAAGTTTTATCACGTTTGGAAATATAGATCAAAAGATACGATTGTTTGAAAACGGATGAGGAAAGAAGAAAAAAAAAATTCCTCACTTCAGCAATAAAAAACCAATAAATTTTTTATTGGAAAAAGGACACGGAATATACGAGTATTTAAAAAAAATTCCTCACTTCAGTTGAGAACAATCTGGTTCCACGCTAGAATATTATGGTTTAATTGAGAACACACAAATTAGTGCTCGTGTGCATATTTACTAACAAGTAGGCACATTAGTCACCTATGTTAAGCAAATTAGATTAATATAACCTGTAATATCCCGATTTTTGAAAAAGGGCAATTCGGTCTTTTAGCAAAAATCAGAATATTATGTTATTTAATTAAAAGATTTAAGAAAAGAAAAAAAAAAGGGATAAACAAGGATTTTTCTTTTTAAAGAAAATAATTAGATAATTGGGATTATAAAAGGAAAACTAATCCTAATTTTAACCTAGTGTTTTTGACAAAAAAAAAAAGAGGACGGAGAATAGAGGGAGGCGCAAGTTTTTTTAAAAAAAAGGGAGAAGAGGCTTTCGATTTTCGAGGCTAATCCGTCGCTCTTTTCAACAGACGTCTCAAGAGAGAAAGATCACCGCGAGACGAGGATCGTTTTGATACCAACAATCCCTAGATCTGTTGACGTTGGAGGTTAAAGGTTTAACCTTTTTCAAAGCTTTGGTAGTTTGGATCGTTGTACCACGCAAATTAAGGTAACGTGGTTTTCTAATCGTATGATTAAGGTTTCGTAAAGTGGTAGAGCAATTTGTATGATTGTTTTTCATAGTTTTAAATTGTTTAAGTCGAGTTTGGGTTGAATTTGAGTAGAAAACGCAGAGTGCGTAAAACCGCCTCTCGTGGTGCAAGAAAAAGCGTAACAGTGCAGAGAGGCTCGGTCGACCGAGCCTATCCATTCGGTCGACCGAGTGGTAGTCCATCCGTGCGGATGAGTTGCTTATCCGTGACGGCTATTTCTCGATGATCGGATCGAGGCGCGAAGGAGAGTTGTCCGTGACGGACATAAAGTTTATCCGTCCGGACGAGGATTTGCTTTGATCTTTGTTTTTCTTTGTTATGTGTTTCAAGCTCCATAATAGCGTATTTACTGCATAACCTTACGTGACAAAGCTCTGAATTAGCTTTTGATGCGTTTAGTTCCGGCACCACATGGATTTCCCTAAAAAGATGAAGTGTGGGACCGTCGAAAGCTTTGGATTTGCCTTGTGCTTCGATAAGCTAGAGTTTATCGATGTCTGTGTATTTGCTAGGCCTTGTCCGTGTCTAGTGGTCTAGGAAATAGAGTAGGAGATGTGAGGGAGCCTACTTGAAAACACTTAGGTGGCTAGTTAAACATCTAATCAAACATATGTGCTAGATTAATAATCTTAAACATCATGCAATGCTTGGTAAGGCATAGTACAATATCACGATGTGTTCTCTCGACTGCACAAAGTAGATCGTACTCCACGCCGGTCAATCGATTGGCTAGATAAAGCGTCTGGTGCATTCTGCCGGTTATCACACTATCGGGACTCAGATATTCCCGGGGCTACTAGAGCGTGTCTCTAAATAGGTTGCACCCAGTTGTCCTAGTACATCCTATTACTAGGCGTAGTGCCCTTGTTATTCATGATGTAACAAACTTGAGCTAATCTAGATAACTTTGGAACCTCATGTTGTGCTATGAACATAATGTGATAGTTAGTTAGGGCTAATAACGGAATGAATTAATAAAAGACGGCGTTGCTTTTATTTCTTTATGAGACCGACGTTGTACGATCTTCTACGCGTTACTAAGTACGTATGTACTTACCCCGTTACTTTTTGTTTGTCTTTCTCTTTCCCCAAAGAAGATGAACAGGTTGCTAATATTGATGAGTTCTTTGACGAGGACGTATGAGACGGAGCTCTTGAAGACTTAGTTCTTTTACTTTTGGTTTCTTTCAATAATGTTGTTGACTTAGTTTCAAACAATGTTGTCTTTCTTTTGGATTAGTTCCGTTTAAGTTCTTTCGGATTTGAATGTTGGTTGGTTTAGTATTCTTTATTGGATTTAGTTTTACAGCATTGAAAACCGTGTGTTCGATCTTTTGTCTTCCCGAGTCGTTTTATCTTCCGCGTCGTTTTAGTTCTGATGTGTGACGTAAGGCTTACATATATTATTGAATTTTATTTGATAATATTTGTGCCGAGCGCTTCTTTCCGATAAGGACTCGTATCCAGGAACGGGCGTTATGGTTGGTATCGAGAGAAAGGTTTTCCTTGTTTGTGTAGGACTTGATTTCTTCTTTAAGATAAGTGTTAGAGCTTTAGTAACCCTCTCTTTTCTTGGTTACTGAGAATGGTTCTTACTAGAGGAGGAGCTAATACGAATAACACCGAGGCGGTTAACACCTGCACGGGTAGCACTGAGGCGGATTTACCGAGGTTGTGATTCCGAGAAGGAGAAGAAGTGGACTAGCTACCCAGGGCCCTACAGCTTTCCCAAGTTAACACCCGTCCTGTGAGCAACATCCTGCGTGGGGTGAATCGTGACCGACATTGTCACCAGAGGTAGAGTGGAACAAGGGGGTCCTTCACGGTTTAACACCCGCGTGCATCGGTTACTACTTCACTCAAGGACCCACGAGTTGGACCGGGTTGGGACTTTCTCATCCACCGGCTAGTCGGTTTTCGATTATCCACAGTATCGACGTTTCCTCGTACGCATCGCCGAGTTTTACACCGCAAACCGACGGTTCTACCTCCACCACCGCCTAGGTCGGATTCGTTCAGTAGCACTGGCTACACCCATCCCCAATAGAACTATCGAGATCGAAATGCCCCACCAGTCGGCGGCCGATCAAGACATCATCATCGTTTGGGGTTATGGCGGACTAGTGGATTGGTATGAGAAGATGAAGAAACATAGGTGCCGAGTTCTTTGGCAATGTCGAACCAACAAATGCGCACTCTCTATGGATTCGTGGGTTCGAGAAGGCGTCTTGAAATATGAAAGCTCCGAAATCTGAATGGGCTCGATTAGCGTATCCTTGTTGGCGTGAAATGCGAAAAAGTTGGATGGAAGCATATGAGCAAGTTAATCCAAGGATCACGGATTGGGCGGTGTTCAAGGATCTGTTCTACAAGGAATACTTTCCTAGGACAGCACGGAATGAGAAAGCTAATGAGTTCCTGAGTTTGAAACAAGGGAGATATACTACAGTAACTCAGTACTCCCGGAAGTTCCATGAGTTGGGCAGATTCTACCCTGAGATCATGAAAAGTGAAGAGAAAAAGATTGATAAATTCATGGAAGGATTGTCACATGAGGTGGCGAAGGGCATGCTAGGAGATGGACCTACGAGCATGGCAAGTGTCATGGATAGAGCTTTGATTGCGGAGAGATTTGCCAAGAGCGATGCATTTGTTGTAGTTGGAGATAAGAGGTCTTTCTCAAATTTTCAAGGAAGTAATAGAGGAGCACCGCAGCAGAATGTTAAGAGGACAGGAAATCCGGCTACGAAGAGTTCATCAAGTGGAACGCCATCGGTTTGTGCTAAGTGTAACAAGACACACACAGGAGAGTGCATGGCAGGTAGCGTGAGTTGTTTCCACTGTGGGGAAGTGGGACATTACTCGAGAGCGTGTCCTAAGAAGCTCTCTCAAGGTAATCAGGTAGGAGGACGAGGTAACCAGCAGGGTAATCGTACCACAGGTAGCAGACCAGTTCGTGTCTTCGCAGCAGATGCAGAACCGGAAGAGTTAGATGACCTTGTGGTGACAGTTACTTTTCAGTGTTTGTGTTTATTATAGATATTTAATATGATATAGAGCGCATATGATATTACATATTTATACTTAAATTGATTCACTTGTTAGGTACCGTAATCATAGATAATCTAGCGATTTAAATTCTGCTTGATACTGGAGCTTGAGGACTTTGTTTCCTCTAAGATAGCTAAGAAGTTGAACCTACCTCTTAAGGAATTGGAGAGACCTTTGAGTATAACCACACCTTTGGGCAGAGTCACTAGATGTGCTCAAGTCACACCCCAAGTTGATATTAGAGTTGGGACTTACAAGTGCCAGCATGCTTTGACGGTGTTGGATTTCTCGGATTTCGATGTTATCCTGGGTATGGACTGGTTGTCCAAGAATTACGTCTACTTGGATTGTAGAGGTAAGAGGGTGATCTTTAAGGCCCCAGAAAATCAGCTAAGACGTTTGAGTAACGTATGCAAGCCTAGCAAGGGTCGTTATCCGATTATCTCAGCAGTTAAAGCCTTAAAAGCTTTGAAGAGGAGTTGCCAGGGTTTCGTTGTTTATGCATTAGATAAGGAAAAGCATAGGCCCGAGTTAGGAGAGACTCGTGTAGTTAAGGACTTTCCTGAAGTTTTCCCGGAAGATTTGCCAGGACATATGCCTGATAGGGCCATAGAGTTCGAGATCGAATCGATTGCCGGAGCATCACCAGTGGCTAAAGCACCTTATAGGATGGCACCAAATGAGTTGAAAGAGTTGAAAACTTCGGCTTAAGGAGATGTTAGAGAAAACATCATCCAAATGTACATCACCATGGGAGCACCGGTCTTGTTTGTGAAGAAGAAAGATGGGAGTATGTGTTTGTGCATCGACTACAGAGAGTGAATAAACCGACAATCAAGAATAAGTATCCTTTACCATGGATTGATGATCTGCTCACGATCGATTTGCAAGGTAAGAAGGTGTTCTCTAAGATTGATCTTAGGTCCGGTTATCATCGATTGAAGATCAAGGTGTCGATATATACTAAGACGACCTTGATTTGAGATATAGACATTATGAGTTTTTGGTTATGCCATTTGGACTCACTAATGCTCCATCGAAGTTCATGGACTTGATGCAAAGATTTTTCATGCCTTATCTCGATAAGTTTGTTATAGTTTTCATAGACGATATCTTGGTGTACTCTAAGGATGAGGAAGAGCATGAAGGACACCTAGGGATAGTTCTACGACACTTAAAAAGAACAAAATTGTATGCCAAGTTTTCTAAGTGCGAATTTTGGTTGGACCAGGTTAGTTTTCTTGGGCATATAATTTCTGGAGAAGGTATTAAGGTGGATCCAGCGAAGATAGAAGCCGTTTCTAAGTTGCCTAGACCGACATCAGTAACGGAGATAAGAAGTTTCTTGGGTTTAGCTGGGTACTACCGGAAGTTTGTAAAGATTTCTCTAAGATAGCTACACCTCTCACGAGGCTTATGTTAAGGGTGAATTTATACGTTTTATAACGTTGTATTTTATGATGTTCTCCCCCATAATTCATATGATTTGCATAGGAAATGTGGTTTTAAATGATTTATTAAGCAAGTGAGATTTTAATTAGTTTATTCGCAAAATGAGGTTGTGTACGTGTTTTGATTATGGTTTTATGAGTATTTGGATTGTGTTACGTTTTGCGATGTCTTAATGTGATGTAGATACATGTTGGAGGCTAAATTGATGATCAAATGTTGATATAATTCGAGCTAAATCGAGATAGAGATGAGAAAAGAAGGATAAAGATGGAAGAGTTGAAAGATGTTTAGGTGAAGAATCATTGAAGAAACCGAACCAGGCACTTCATGGGGATTTTGTCCACACTTGTAGGCACTTTCAGGAAAGTTGTCTTGATGAAAGTTGTAGAGGATTGAAATAGCTTTCCAACGCATGTTGAATCACCTCATTTGGAGCCCTAGAAGTGAAGTTATGAGCAAAATACTAGAGCAAGGTAGTGGACGGGCGTCCATAAAAGTGAACTGGCGTCCATAATCGTATTTTACATTCGAGAGTTCAGACGCGTTAACGAGCAGCGTTCATTCTCCGTTCATAGAGGCTGGACGAAGTCCAAGATAGTGGACGGGCGTCCACGGCACCGACTCAAATGAAACCGACCTAAAAATCTATAAATAGGCGCGATTTCCTAAACCCTAATCATACAATTTTCAACCCTAAACCCTAGGGCAGCTTGGCTGCGTTTTCCTTCGATTTTCTCTAGTTTTATGCACTTAAACTCTAGATTAGATTAGATAATTTCATGTACTTTTATTCATCAATTCGAGTTGTCAAGAAGATGCTAAGAGGCTAAACCCTCTTTGAACAAGCGTTGTGAAGCCTTCCTTCAACAATTCGATTTTGATTCGTGAT
Organism: Gentiana macrophylla; assembly: GCA_026214975.1. NCBI lineage: Eukaryota > Viridiplantae > Streptophyta > Magnoliopsida > Gentianales > Gentianaceae > Gentiana > Gentiana macrophylla. Next base: position 84,901,894 of record CM047815.1, read on the forward strand.
TAATCTGTGAGTATCTATTTCAAGTTCGTTTCTTTTATCATGTTTTGTATGTCTTATTGCATGTTTAATCGAAAGATGCTTGCTTTGATGATTGTTTATATGATGAGAGTCATGTCAACCCTAGATCACCATGATAAAAGAATAGATCTTTGATCTAACTAAAACGAGAGTTGTTAGATTGATTTTCTAGATTAGAAATTGAAAGATTTCACGCCTAGGTTAGAAAGACGTAATCTTTAACATCGAAAGATAAAAGATTAGAAAACGAACTCGTCTACGAGAGTAGGAGTTTATGCCTTTGATTAGGTGAATCACGACTTGAGTAGAGATCACGAATTAATCCGAGTTAGAATTGAATGTTGATAGGATAGGTGGATCAATTGCTTGTTCGTTCGTTATAATTTGATTTAATCCTTAAAACTTGAATTGTTTAGCTTTAGTTTACTTTTAATTGCACTTTAGTTTTTATCGCTTTCAATCTTGCCTAGCATTGGATTAATTTCCTCTGTCTAGTTACTTTTATGCATATTTGTTTAGGTTAGTTCTTCGTTTAGGTTAGATTCGTGACAATAGTTAGTTAAAAACAAAAGCTAGGATTCACATTCGTCTAGTTCCCCGTAAGATCGACCCGGCATTAGCCTCCATACTACGATCCTTGCACTTGAGGTTAACCGGTTTATTACTTGTTGTTTTATATTGATAAAATCCGGGACAAGTTTTTGGCGCCGTTGCCGGGGCACCGGACGGTTGCCTAGTTTTTGTTTTTGTTTGTAGTTTGTCTTCAATTCTTGTTTTTAGGTTAGATCTTTTCAGTTTCTGTTTGTAGTTAGTAGTTTAGTAGTTTTTGTTCGTTTATCTGTCGTTTTAATTGTGTCTCTGTGAGTAGTCAATATAAAAATCTATGCTCTAATCTATACTCTGTTTTCTGTTTGTAACTCTCTGTTTTTCTAATCATTCGGCCCAGTTGGACGAGCGTCCGTTTTACCAGACGCCCGTCCAGTTCTTGTTTCAGTCGGACGAGCGTTTATTTCACTGGACGCCCGTCCACTGTAAATATTTCAACTCTGTTCTGTTTCTGATCCCTCAGACGAGCGTTCGGTTTTCTGAACGCCCGTCCAGTCACAACCCTAGGCAGACGCCCGTCCAGGACCTTGGACGCCCGTCTGTCCTCTTGCTTCAGTGTTAAAAAAAAAAAAAAAAAAAAAAAAAAAAAAAAAAAGAGTAAATTGGCGGGAAAATTAGGCAATAATTTTTTTTTGTGTTTTCGTAACTAGTACGGTGTCAGGAGTCCTGAAAAAAAATTTGATTTTACCAGGAAAATTTTTGCTTCTTTTTCCCCGAAATTTGGCGGGAAACTGATTTTTCCAGAAAAAAAAAATTCTTCATTTTGAGGCTTCAACCACTTGATTTTGTAATAATGGCAGCGGAAGATAGACGTACGTTGGCAGACTACGCCATGCCTGGCGCGGTCACAGTCAACCCGGCTATTGTTATCCCAAATGATTCTCGCATTGCAGACTTCGAGAGTTACGACCGGGACTCATTCGGATGATGCAAAGATGCATCAATGTTTCACGGGTCCCTTTCGAAAATCCTCACACACGCACACACATTTCGGAGATATGTGGTACGACACGCATTCAAGGTGTGAGTGAGGATGCGATTAAACTTACACTCTTGTTCCGTTCTCTTTGAAGGAGAAGCTAAAGAGTGGTATAGCTCTCTCCTGCGAGAATCCATTACCACTTGGGCTGCATTGGAAAAAGAATTTTTAAGCCAATACTTTCCACCTGCCAAGACACCCAGTGTTTAAAGGGAAATATACAATTTTATCAAACGGAAATGAATCATTCTTTGAGGCATGGAAGAGATTTAAGGCTCTTCTTCGTAAATGCCCCACCATGGGTTAGACTTGCAGAGGCAAGTCAATATTTTTTTCAGTGGGTTGACCGAGCTCACCAAGGGCATGGTCAATAGTTCATCAGGTGGAGCATTCCTGAGGAAAACGCCTCAAGAGGGGTGGGCATTGTTCGAAGACATTGCCAAATATAATTACGCCCCCTCCTTTCAAGTCATTCAGTGCACCACCTCCTCCTCCTAGGATCGAGGAGGTGAAAATGCAAATGAAATCGCCATCTGTCAAACAAAGAAATGGCTACTCTCACGACATCTCCAAATCCGAGTTATCGACTCCTTCATTTCTACGAGAACTCTCAAGTTACATCTCGCGAATTTGCTCTCGGGCCCATATGGTTGGCGGTGTCAATTTAATTCCCTGTTCCTTATCAAGTCAATGCCGCCCGAATCATGGGCGAGATAATCAAGTCGCATGCCAAGTATGTGACGATATGGGCACATCGCTTGCTCGTTTCGTCCTATGATTGGACGTAACGCAGAGATCAATGCCTTCAATGGCCACCGAATCGAGGTTTGGAAATCAATTCTCGGCCAGGGCAATTTTCAAAATCGTGGTTTCCGTCAAAGCTTCAATCAAAACTCGAATCTCAATCGAAACCCTAATCAGAACCCGAGCTTGAATTCCTCCAATCTAAATCAAGGGTTAAATCAAAGTTGGCCTAACAATCCAAATCCCGCATTTCAAAGTCGGTCTAGCCAACCTTTCTCTCAAAACATTCGAACTCTCAAGGCCCTCTCTCGCGTCGATGATCTTGAAGCTAGATTGGACTCCTATCAGAAGGAACCAAGGAGCGAACAATAACTTCCGGAGGAGCAAAATAATAATATCCAAATGTTGATGAGCACAATCAAGAACCTTGAGAAGCGGATGGTCGACCAAAGAAGCTTAGACCATCGAGGCGATTGCCCGGCTTTATAGAGAAAAATCCGAAGGGTGGCCTAAGTAGCTCCAAATCGATTTCAATTGTGGCCAAAGCACTGACCTAGTTCCTTCGATTCCTTATGGCATGCCAGAGGCCAGTGCAATGAATCTTAGAAGCGGTACTCAACTGAGTGGTCCCTCTCACCAGGGAAACCACTAGCCCCTCCTGCCAGTGATAAGGCAGGAGGGGAAGTTGAGCATCTACGTTCCCCCGTTCTGCAAGAAAAGACTCAGGTGGCTGATCCCCTGAGAGGTGAAGAAGTTGGAAGTCCTCAGGTGGCTGTTCCCCTGAGAAGTGAAGTATTTGAGGATCCTCAGGTGGCTGATCCCCTGAGGAGTGATGAGTTAAATGATAGTCAGGTGGCTGATCCCCTGACTAGCAAAAAGAATGAAAAGACGGTTCGATGGAAAGATTTGGAAGACAAGGCCGTTAGTTCGTCCTCGAAGAAAGTATTTTCCGAGGATGATTTGAAAAAGCTTCCCTTTCCACCTAGAAAGAGCAACATCCCGTTAAGCGAAGATAAGAAGTACGAAAAGGTGCTTAAATTGTTGAAAAATACTCAGGTAAATCTGCCATTATCCGAGGTCTTGGTTGAGATGCCTAAGTATACAAAGTTCATCAAGGATGTTGTATCTTCCAAGAAGAAGTTAGCAGGAATGGATCAAGCAGTTGGTAAGGAGTGTTCTCTCGTTAATTATGAAAGCTTACCAATCAAGAGAAGCGACCGGAAAATTTGTGCTCACATTGCGGATGGGGATTTAGTCTTCCCAAATTCCTTATGTGACTGGGTGCATCTATCGACTTGATGCCATTATCTCAGTGCAAGCAAATTGGTTTACAAAGTCTTCTAGAACCCACTACCATGAACTTACAATTCACGATAGATCTTCAAAGAAAGCCTCGGGATCCTAAAGGACGTATTGGTTCAAGTTGGTAGGTTTACCTTTCCGTTGGTGGTATGTCTTAGATATGGAGAAAATGAAAATGTCCTCTCGATTCTTGGAAGACCTTTCCTATCTACAAACTAGAGCCCTCATCGATTGTGATGGTGGGAAAGTAACTATCCGAGTTGGTGACCAAGAGGTGAGCTATAGTGTTTCTAAATCTATTCAAGTACCCTCCGGTTCTCCAACCGGTTTGTTCCATTGAGGAGACGTCTGATGACTTCAATGACTTCATGGATAAGCAAGTCTTGGCCGTGGAAGCGGAATATGAGCGATTGATCGATAATCAAATAGCCATGGTGTGGTTAATCTAGATCGCTTAGCGGTGAATTCGATGATGAGCTAAGAGAAGAAGCTTTGGCGGTAGGGCCACTAAGTAAGCTCAACGATGTTGAGTTGAAGAGTGAGATCTTAAATCAAGTCTAGAGGATCCTCCTGTAGATTTGATGCTGAAGCCGTTGCTAAACATCTTAAGTATGTGTTTTTAAGAGAAGGTGACAAGCTTCCTTTGATCATCTCTACCAAGCTATCTCGTATAGAAGAGCTTAAATTGTTAAGCGTCTTGCGCAAAAAGCGAAAAAGCCTTTGGATGGCAAGTGGGAGATATCAAAGGAATATCTCCCCGACATCCTGCATGCACAAGATCAAGACTAGTGAGGGTGCTAAATGTGTAAGACAAACCCAAAGGAGGCTTAACCTCACATGCAAGAAGTTGTTAAAAAGGAAATCATCAAACTTCGGACATAGGAATCATTTATGCCATCGCGGATAGTGAATGGGTTTCCCCGACTCAAGTAGTTCCCAAAAAAGGTGGAATTACTATTGAAAAGAATGAGAAGGGCGAAGAGATAGCATTGAGGCTCGTTATGGGATACAGAGTATGTATCGATTATCGAAAGCTCAATGAGGTCACACTGAAAGATCATTTCCTTCCATTCATTGATCAAATGCTTGAGCGTCTAGCGAGGCACGATTCTACTGCTTCTGGATGGATATTCGGGATACTTCCGAGATACCCATCGATCCTGTTGACCAAGAGAAGACCACTTTCACTTGCCCTTATGGTACATTCGCCTCTGAGCGGATGCCATTTGGTCTATGCAATGCCCCTGCTACCTTTCAGAGGTGTATGATGGCAATCTTTGACGGGCTAGTTGAAAAGTGCATGGAGATTTTTATGGATGATTTCTCGGTCTTTGGTCAATCCTTCGATGATTGCCTCGATAATCTTGATCAGGTGTTGTCTAGATGTGTGGAAAAGGACTTAGTGCTCAATTGGGAAAAATGCCATTTCATGGTAGATGAAGGCATAGTTCTTGGCCACAAAGTGTCAGCCAAAGGTATAGAAGTAGATAGGGCCAAGGTTGAAGCTATTGAGAAGATGAGTTATCCTAAGAATGTTCGGGAGGTCCGAGGTTTTCTCGACATGTCGGCTTCTATAGGAGGTTCATCCAGGACTTTTCAAAGATTGCCAAGCCCCTGTCTACTTTACTCAAAGAAGACGTTACTTTTGATTTTGATGAGAATTGCAAGCGCGCGTTGAGAGAGCTTAAGAGTAGATCGATCTCGCTCAATTCTTATATCGCCAGATCGAACCTACCTTTGAGCTTATGTGTGATGCATCCAACTATGTTTGTTGGTGCGATCTTAGGGCAAAAGCTTAATGGAAAGTTCCACCTATCTATTATGCCATCACACACAATCGAATCCTTCTCAAGTTAACTACACGACAACCGAAAAGGAACTATTAGCCGTAGTCTTTGCTATGGATAAGTTTCGTAGTTACTTGCCGGGTGCTCAAGTGATTGTGTGGGTGACCACGCCGCTTTGCGATATCTCATGACCAAAAGGAAGCTAAACCGCGCCATCTTGCGTTGGATCATCGACCCTCCAAGAGTTTGACGTTCAAATCAAAGATAAGAAGGCGTTGAGAACGTAGTGGCGGATCATGTTTCTAGGATGTTAAGTGAGGAAAAGGGTGATCCTGATGATATAGATCTTTACTTTCCTCTAGAAAACATCATGTTGATCGATGGCCGCTCTCCAGATGTTCCTTGGTATTCGTCCATTGTGAATTACCTTCATGCCCGTTACCTTGACCCCGAAATGTCTTATCAAGAGAAGAAGAAGTTCTTCTCTGATATGAAATATTTCGTTTGGGATGAACCTTATCTTTTCAAGATCTGTAAAGATGGTTTGCTTAGGAGATGTGTTCCGTAATCCGAGCAACGCGATATAATCGAGCAATGCCATAGTGGACCCACAGTGGTCACTTTGGTCCTTGGAAAACGGTTGCGAAGATCTTCCAGATCCGGTTTCTATTGGCCCACGATCTTTAAGGGCGCAGAAGCTTTCGCAAAGCTTGTGATCGTTGCCAAAGAACCGGAGCTTTGACAAGCGGTTTGACATGCCGTTGAAACCCATCCTTGAATGCGAAGTCTTTGATGTTTGGGGCATCGATTTTATGGGACCATTCCCATCATCTTGCGGCAACAAATACATCTTAGTCTGCGTTGACTATGTTTCAAAATGGGTGGAGGCAATTGCCACTCCTCACAATGATCATAAAAGCGGTCATGAGATTTCGAAGAAGAACATCTTTGTGAGGTTTGGATGTCCACGTGCCTTGATCGGTGATGAAGGGACGCATTTACGCAACCGACCCCTGTAGAAAAGTACTTGAGAAGTATGGTGTTCGTCATAAAACTGGCACACCATATCATCCGATGACTAGTGGTCAGGTTGAAAGGAGCAACCAGAGCATTAAGAAAATCCTGGAGAAGACGGTGAATAGTCATAGAAAAGACTGGAGTCTGAAGTTGGACGATGTACTTTGGGCATATAGGACTGCCTATAAGACCCCTATGGGTACATCGCCATATCAAATGGTTTACGGTAAGCCGTGCCACCTGCCAGTTGAGCTAGAGCACAGAGCTTATTGGGCTACAAAGTTTCTTAACTTCGATTCCCAATCCTGTGGCAAACACCGGCTGCAGCAGTTGCATGAGCTTGATGAATTTAGACTCCAGGCTTATGAAAGCGCCAGGATTAGTAAGGAAAAGATGAAGCTACTCCATGACGCCAAGATAAAGAAGAGAGAATTCCAGGTCGGCGAGCAAGTTCTCTTATACAATTCTAGGTTACATTTGTTTCTGGGGAAGTTGAGAACACGTTGGTCCGTCCATTTGAGATTCTCCAAATCATTCCTGAGGCGTTTCTAGAGTCTGCGCTGATTACGGCGATCAACCGTTCGAGTGAATGGTCGAGATGCAAGCATTACATTGGTGAACCCAAGGTAAAGCCTTTGACTGTTCGATTTCTCGATATCCTCGGGTGTAGCACCCCTAAAGTCGACGAGTCTGACGAGTTTTTGCCCGACTTGTTTTCTGAGAATGACGGTTGTGATCAATCTGAGGAGGTTCTAGCTGGTAGTTGGGATATGGAAGAGTATTGGAAGGAGCGTCAACGCAGATGTCATCAAAAGCTTCAGAAGACGAAGAGGTCAACCATGGGGAAGTTTAAACGTATTTGGAAAGCTATAAAGGATTTAACCCCATGTGTTAAGTGCTGTTTCTGCGGCCACACTACTGACCAAAGCTTAAACGAGGTAGTGGCTGGCAGGAAGGTTAAATGGCCTGATCCAGGCTGAGCTTACAATGTGTCGAGCTAACGACAATAACCATTAGCGCTACTAGGAGGCATCCTAGATATCCCTTATTATATTAGTTTCTTTCTTTAGTTATTTTTCCTTGTTCTAGTTGTTTTAATCTTATTAGGATTGTGTTGTTTTTGTCAGTCACCGTCCTAACCTTATACAGGGGTCGAAGTGTTGTTTTGCTTACGATTTCCTCTTATCTTTATCTCTATCACTTTTGCGCGATATGGTTTAATCCCTTGTATCCCCGAGGTACGTTTTGTGTTGTTTTTCATGTATGCAGGATATTTGCTATAGCACTTGTGAGCTTTCAGATGATGTCAGTTTTCCGGTGGATGGTCCGCAGTTTACTGCTTTCATCAAGCCTTTCTGGAGTTGATACGTAGCACTTCCGGAATTGCCACTTTAGAACTACAATCAGCTAAGTTTCTCTTATTCTGCACAACATGAGGACATGTTGTTATTTAAGTGTGGGGGAGGGGAATGATCGCTATGTATCTACCATTTGCTTATATGATGTTATTTCTATGCTAAAATGGGCTAAATTTTCAAAATTTGTGTTTTGTCTCGAGTGAGCAGTGCATGTTTTGTTCGGTTTGTTATATTCATCGATGCTTTATGTCATATGTTTGATAAGTTAGTTGTTTCACCTGATTTATTTTTCACGTGCCATAGTGAATGAAGAGCTATTTTTATAAGGTTATACCCCGTTTTGGATTAGTAGTTTTTGATTTTCTTATAAGTCATGTACTTAGTGCTACGTATATATCGTGAGATTTATGGTAGTTTGTATTTAGTTCCGTAGTATGAGGTACTGTGAATATCTAGAAGTTTGAATGTGATAAGTAACACGTAACTATTGTCAAATGAGAAGTTGAATAATTAAATGAATCTATCGGGTGTGTGAAAGTCGGTCGATGATTTGAGTGAGGTAGGTGTACCACGTATGTCCTATACCACTATGATGACCAAAAGCTCACGACGCTTAGGAAAAGCGCCTTTATGATTGGAGTAAGGTAGGGTATTATCTTGAAATGTCCTATTCTCGCTATGACGGGCAATAGCTCACCCTAATGTGTGTTTAAAGTGAATGAATTCAATCACTTAAGATATGTTATGGAATGAATAAGGCTTAGTTTTAGTTAATCTTATCCCCAAGTATAAACTGATAGATATCTTTGTAGGGATTATCCTCTGAGTATTTCAGAAAGGCCCTAGATATATTCGATCATTCTTCTCGGGATATGTCACGTTTGTAGGGTACACCTTATGAGTGTCATTTATTACTAGTCTACGATGGGGTATTAGCTAGTTTTGCTTTGAGTTTTTCAAGTTTGGATTTAGTGGAAGTTTTCTATGGCTATGCACACACACGATGGTGAGCTTCTAATTTATTGACTATGTGGTGTATGTGTTGAGGTGTCTATATTCTTTCCGAGCCTTGATTTTGTTTTGTTTTGCTCGGACGAGCAGAGTTTAAGTGTGGGGAGTTGTTAAGGGTGAATTTATACGTTTTATAACGTTTGTATTTTATGATGTTCTCCCATAATTCATATGATTTGCATAGGAAATGTGGTTTTAAATGATTTATTAAGCAAGTGAGATTTTAATTAGTTTATTCAAAAAATGAGGTTGTGTACGTGTTTTGATTATGGTTTTATGAGTATTTGGATTGTGTTACGTTTTGCGATGTCTTAATGTGATGTAGATACATGTTGGAGACTAAATTGATGATCAAATGTTGATATAATTCGAGCTAAATCGAGATAGAGATGAGAAAAGAAGGATAAAGATGGAAGAGTTGAAAGATGTTTAGGTGAAGAATCATTGAAGAAACCGGAACCAGGCACTTCATGGGGATTTTGTCCACACTTGTAGGCACTTTCAGGGAAAGTTGTCTTGATGAAAGTTGTAGAGGATTGAAATAGCTTTCCAACGCATGTTGAATCACCTCATTTGGAGCCCTAGAAGTGAAGTTATGAGCAAAATACTAGAGCAAGGTAGTGGACGGGCGTCCATAAAAGTGAACTGGCGTCCAGAATCGTATTTTACATTCAGAGAGTTCAGACGCGTTTGGACGAGCGTTCATTCTCCGTTCATAGAGGCTGGACGAGCGTCCAAGATAGTGGACGGGCGTCCACGGCACCGACTCAGCGAAACCGACCTAAAAATCTATAAATAGGCGCGATTTCCCAAACCCTAATCATACAATTTTCGAACCCTAAACCACAGGGCGGCTTTGGCTGCGTTTTCCTTCGATTTTTCTCTAGTTTTATGCACTTAAACTCTAGATTAGATTAGATAATTTCATGTACTTTTATTCATCAATTCGAGTTGTCAAGAAGATGCTAAGAGGCTAAACCCTCTTTGAACAAGCGTTGTGAAGCCTTCCTTCAACAATTCAGTTTTGATTCGTGATTAATCTGTGAGTATCTATTTCAAGTTCGTTTCTTTTATCATGTTTTGTATGTCTTATTGCATGTTTAATCGAAAGATGCTGGCTTTGATGATTGTTTATATGATGAGAGTCATGTCAACCTGAATCACCATGATAAAAGAATAGATCTTTGATCTAACTAAAACGAGAGTTGTTAGATTGATTTTCTAGATTAGAAATTGAAAGATTTCACGCCTAGGTTAGAAAGACGTAATCTTTAACATCGAAAGATAAAAGATTAGAAAACGAACTCGCTTCACGAGTAGTAGAGTTTATGCCTTTGATTAGGTGAATCACGACTTGAGTAGAGATCACGAATTAATCCGAGTTAGAATTGAATGTTGATAGGATAGGTGGATCAATTGCTTGTTCGTTCGTTATAATTTGATTTAATCCTTAAAACTTGAATTGTTTAGCTTTAGTTTACTTTTAATTGCACTTTAGTTTTTATCGCTTTCAATCTTGCCTAGCATTGGATTAATTTCCTCTGTCTAGTTACTTTTATGCATATTTGTTTAGGTTAGTTCTTCGTTTAGGTTAGATTCGTGACAATAGTTAGTTAAAAACAAAAGCTAGGATTCACATTCGTCTAGTTCCCCGTAAGATCGACCCGGCATTAGCCTCCATACTACGATCCTTGACCCGGTTTATTACTTGTTGTTTTATATTGATAAAATCCTCCATACTTACTCAAAAGAACGTTATCCTGGACACTGAATGGAAGCTTTTCAGACTTTGAAAGAAAAGTTGACCACACAGCCCCGTGTTAGCATTACCGGAAGTTTTTGATAACTATGATGTATACACGGATGCATCGGGTCAAGGTTTGGGTTGTGTTTTGATGCAATCAGGGAAGGTAATTGCTTATGCATCTAGGCAGTTAAAGGCGCATGAGAAGAATTACCCTACACACGACTTAGAGTTGGCAGCAGTGGTGTTTGCTCTGAAGCTTTGGAGACACTACTTGTATGGTGTCAAGGCGAGGATCTTCACGGATCATAAGAGTCTTAAGTTCTTCTTTACTCAGGAGAATTTGAACATGAGACAAAGAAGATGGTTGGAGTTCGTGAAGGATTACGATTTGGACATTCAATACCATCCGGGTAAAGCGAATGTTGTAGCAGATGCACTTAGACGGAGAGCGGTTAATGCTATCACTACCTTGCAAGAAGTTGTGGATCAGTTGGATAGGATGCAGATTCAAGTGATTGAAAGGAAGGGTGAAGCTTAGACTTTGGCGCCATTGATGGCAAGGTCAGATTTGCTAGATGAGATTCGGGCTAAGCAAGATAAAGACCCGGTGTTGTTTAATTTGAAGCGAGTGGCTCGAGAGAAGCCTACAGTGGGTTATCAGTTGGACAAGAGTGGTCATCTTTGGTACGGAGACCGTTTGTGTGTGCCCGATGTGGATGGCCTAAGAGAGAAGGTTATGGATGAAGCCCATAAGATTGCTTTTGCGGTACATCCAGGAGCCACTAAGATGTATAGAGATCTCAAGGAAAGGTATTGGTGGCCTGGTATGAAGTTAGGAATCGCAGAGTTTGTGGCAAGATGTGATACATGCTAGAGAGTGAAAGCAGAACACAGAAGACCAGGAGGTTTGTTGAAACCCTTAGAGGTACCGGAATGGAAATGGGAGAATATCACGATGGATTTCATCACCGGTTTGCCTAAGACTAAGGGCGGTCATGACATGATTTGGGTGATTGTGGATAGACTCACAAAATCAGCCCATTTCTTGCCGTGTAAAGTGGACATGCCTATAAAGAAGTTCGCTACTATGTATATCGACAATATAGTGAAGCTTCATGGTGTGCCTCTATCCATTGTATCTGACAGGGATAGTAGATTTATCAGTCGCTTCTGGAAGGGCTTACAGAAAGCTTTTGGGACGAAGACTGATTTGAGTACAGCGTTTCATCCACAGACGGATGGGCAGTCAGAGAGAACAATTCAGACTCTCGAGGATATGCTTAGAGCTTGTGTTTTGGATGCCGGAGGATCATGGATAGATTACCTCAACTTGGCTGAGTTTGCTTACAACAATAGTTACCATGCAAGTTTGGGAATGCCACCTTTTGAGGCCTTGTACGGTAGGAAGTGTAGAACTCCATTTCTTGGGATGAAGTGGGAGAGAAACATATCACGAGGCTGGAGATGGTTCAAAGAAGCCAAGGAGAAAATCGAGTTGATAAGGAAAAATCAAAGTTTGCTCAAGATCGTCAGAAGAGTTGGGCCGATGTTAGAAGAAGACCGCTAGAGTTTGAGGTCGGGGATAGAGTTTACCTTCGAGCGTCTCCAATGAAGGGTATCAAGAGGTTCGGACAGAAAGGAAAGCTAAGTCCAAGGTATGTAGGACCTTTTGATGTCATCGAAAGGGTTGGGAAGTTGGCTTATAGACTTCGGTTACCAGAGTCGATGTCTAGAGTCCACAATGTTTTCCATGTATCGATGCTTAGGAAGTGTCTATCTAAAGTGGACATGGAATCTGAGATTGACCCGGAAGTGTTGCAAGACAATCTCTCCTACGTGGAGAAGCCGATAAGGATTCTGGATAGGAAAGAGAAGATGATAAAGAGACGAGTGATCCCGTTAGTATTAGTGCAATGGAGCAATCATGCACCGACGGAAGCCACTTGGGAAGTGGAAGCGGACATGTTCGACGAGTTCCCAGAGTTCCCTCATCTACCAGGTACGATCTAGTTTCGAGGACGAAACTCCTCTTAAGGGGGGAGGAATGTAATATCCCGATTTTTGAAAAAGGGCAATTCGGTCTTTTAACAAAAATCAGAATATTATGTTATTTAATTAAAATATTTAATAAAAAGAAAAAAAGGGATAAACAAGGATTTTTCTTTTTAAAGAAAATAATTAGATAATTGGGATTATAAAAGGAAAACTAATCCTAATTTTAACCTAGTTGTTTTTGACAAAAAAAGAAGAAGAGGGACGCAGAATTGGAAGGGGGCGCAAGTTTTTTTTTTAAAAAAGGGAGAAGAGGCTTTCGATTTTCGAGGCTAATCCGTCGCTCTTTTCAACAGACGTCTCAAGAGAGAAAGATCACCGCGAGACGAGGATCGTTTTGATACCAACAATCCCTAGATCCGTTGACGTTGGAGGTTAAAGGTTTAACCTTTTTCAAAGCTTTGGTAGTTTGGATCGTTGTACCACGCAAATTAAGGTAACGTGGTTTTCTTATCGTATGATTAAGGTTTCGTAAAGTGGTAGAGCAATTTGTATGATTGTTTTTCATGGTTTTAATTTGAGTAGAAAACCCAGAGTGCAGAAAACTGTCCTCTGTGGTGCAAGAAAAACGTGTAACAGGTGCAAGAGAGAGGCTCGGTCGACCGAACCTATCCATTCGGTCGACCGAGTGTGGGTCCATCCGTACGGATGAGTTGCTTATCCGTACGGCTATTTCTCAGTATCGGACTGAGGGCAGAAAGGAGAGTTGTCCGTATGGACAGAAAGTTTATCCGTCCGGACAGGGACTGTTTCAGTGCTGTTTTTCTTTGTTATGTGTTTCAAGCTCCATAATAGCGTATTTACTGCATAACCTTACGTGACAAAGCTCTGAATTAGCTTTTGATGCGTTTAGTTCCGGCACCACATGGATTTCCCTGAAAAGATGAAGTGTGGGACCGTCAAAAAGCTTTGGATTTGCCTTGTGCTTCGATAAGCTAGAGTTTATCGATGTCTGTGTATTTGCTAGGCCTTGTCCGTGTCTAGTGGTCTAGGAAAGAGAGTAGGAGATGTGAGGGAGCCTACTTGAAAACACTTAGGTGGCTAGTTAAACATCTAATCAAACATATGTTCTAGATTAATAATCTTAAACATCATGCAATGCTTGGTAAGGCATAGTACAATATCGCGATGTGTTCTCTGACCAGACAAAGTAGACTGTACCCACGCCGGTCAATCGATTGGCTAGATAAAGCGTTTGGTGCATTCTGCCGGTTATCACACTATCGGGACTCAGATATTCCCGGGGCTACTAGAGCGTGTCTCTAAGTAGGTTGCACCCAGTTGTCCTAGTACATCATATTACTAGGCGTAGTGCCCTTGTTATTCATGATGTAACAAACTTGAGCTAATCTAGATAACTTTGGAACCTCATGTTGTGTTATGAACATAATGTGATAGTTAGCTAGGGCTAATAACGGAATGAATTAATAAAAGACGGCGTTGCTTTTATTTCTTTATGAGACCGACGTTGTACGATCTTCTACGCGTTACTAAGTACGTATGTACTTACTCCGTTACTTTTTGTTTGTCTTTCTCTTTCCCCAAAGAAGATGAACATGTTGCTAATGTTGATGAGTTCTTTGACGAGGACGTATGAGACGGAACTTTTGAAGACTTAGTTCTTTTACTTTTGGTTTCTTTCAATAATGTTGTTGACTTAGTTTCAAACAATGTTGTCTTTCTTTTGGATTAGTTCCGTTTAAGTTCTTTCGGATTTGAATGTTGGTTGGTTTAGTATTCTTTATTGGATTTAATTTTAAAGCATTGAAAACCGTGTGTTCGATCTTTTGTCTTCCCGAGTCGTTTTATCTTCCGCGTCGTTTTAGTTCTGATGTGTGACGTAAGACTTACATATATTATTGAATTTTATTTGATAATATTTGTGCCGAGCGCTCTTTCCGGATAAGGACTCGGTGTCTGGAAACGGGGCGTTACATAACCCAACTTAACTTCTTCCTACCATCTCAATTAAAACATTGACAACAATTAAAACAACATCACTGCTAGTTAACAACAATTAAAACCCAACTTAACTTCTTCCTATCTACCCAACTTAACTTCTTCCTATCTAATTAACAACAATTAAAACATTGACTGCTAGTTTAATGCCTTAAACCAATTGAGCCACATCACTTTGCCTGTATTGTTTACGTAACCTTATTATTATGAATAATAAAATCACTTTCTGTTATCACATATTTGTTTGTTTAGGAAATCAAGTTTTTGAAATATTTATATGTTTAGCAAATCAGTCATTATTTCCAGAGAATATATTTATGGCTTGATTGTCATTATCACTTATCGGAAAATATAATGTTCTTACTGCATTAACAAATCTGGAAGAGAGATTAATTATCTGACAAATTCAATAGTTTTTTTAGCCCCTTTCTTACTATATTACAAACACCCCTGGAATTATTTATTTGTATATCTAAACAACATGTACAATAATTATCGTGGCAAAGTAAGATCACAAGAATATGATCCTGAATTATAACCTGTTGCGTCGACAACGATCTTGTCCTCTTGACTTGAATCTCCTGCAGATCTTGATGAAGAAGATAACATTGTGTATACCGAAGAGGTTGTAATTAGAGAAGCTCTTACAAATGCCGGTAGACCGTGAAATTCGGGCTTCGGGGGTACTTCTAACTCCTCAATGCTACCTTCCAACATTTCTATAACCTTTTTGATAGTTGGTCTATGTAATGGATTAATCTGTATACACCAAAGACCTACTAATATCATCTTCCTTTCAATTGCATTGATATCATTGGTTTCCAGATCTTGGTTCGTGTGACGGGTGACACGTTTATACACCCAATCAGGGAAATACGCCTCGCTATTATTGCCTGTTGTTGTTGTGGTTGCGGGATTGTTTCTTGCTCCAACCATCTCTAAGACCATCATACCGAAACTATATACATCCGTGCTAAGAGATACAATGCCGATACCAGCATTGAAAAGTTCAGGAGCGATGTAACCGATTGTTCCCCTAGCTTGAAGCTTTGAGAGAATTGTTTCTCTTTTATTGCAAAATATCGCCATCCCGAAATCCGATATCTTAGGACAAAAATCCTCATCAAGAAGAATATTTTGAGGTTTTATGTCAAAATGCACCATGCTGTCGTGCTTGTTGTGCAAGTGATGTAGCCCTCGAGCAATGCCGATAGCTATTTTGTATCGCTGATCCATTCCCAGAAGTGAATTTGATTCTTGATATCGGATGTGTTTTTCAAGAGATCCATTCGGCATGTACTCGTAAATTAAAGCACATTTATTACCACCATCAAGGCAAAACCCTAAAAGAGAGACAACATTGACATGGGAAGTTGTACTAATGCTCGCAATTTCACTGAGAAATTGATCTCTCTAAATTTGTTGTTCTTTAGAAGCTTTACTGCCATAGGATGTCCATCAAAAGGTATCCTTTGTATACATCCCCATGGCCTCCTTGACCGATTTTTTCGCTGAATGAATTCGTCATTTTCGTGAGGTCGGAATAAGTGTACCTTGTTGGAATGTTGGATCCACATTGCTTAATGACCACTTCAAGTTTTCATCATCATTACTTATTCTAGCAGGTTGAGGTTGAGGTTGAGGTTGAGCATTTGAATGTTTCATATATACACAGTATAATATGATTAAACTGCAGGTTAACACCGTCACGATAGGTACAACAATTTCTGCCACAAGAGAAATTAAACTTTTTTATTAGTGAATCAATTTCATGTTAATAATAGCATGCATGTATATAATATGTGTTTTGTATCCCGAGTTTTATGTTAATTACCAATCGTCAGCTTCTTAAAATGATGATCCTTTTTTCTTGCACCTGCACAACAACTAATGCACGCATTAGTAACAAACCAAGACGACGTGAAAATTATTTAAACGGCTTCATGTTCTTAATTTCTTCTGTGTGTTTGTGGAGAAAAAATTTGTAGCCCACAAATTAAAGAGAAAGAAAAAAAATTCAAGACTTTTCCTCTCTTTATTTTCTTTGTTAAAAATGATAGTTTGACAATATTTTCATCCATTATTGTCCTTTTATAATCATTACCCCTTTACATATACTTAAAAAACACAATTAACGAATGTTTAGACTAATTATATTGAAATGGATTATAAGGAATTTTTTATATACTGAAAATATAAACGAGATGGGCTTAGCACCCGAGCCACCCGTAAACGTGTCTTTGAATTGGTTTATTTAAAAATACATTACTAACAATTAATGGACGATGTGTTTATGTTTGATGGGTTTTAATTCAACTATGTAAAATATAATTCATATATCATTTTACTGTTTATGACGTAGACATATTATTCTCGATTTCTAACTGGTTCATGAATTTTAATTAAAGTCCAGTGATGGAACAGCAACATGAAAGTCAATGTTCTACAAATCCAATACGTAACTTGTTATGACTAAAGGTTAATTTATACAATGAAGTCATTTGCTGGAATAAGCACTACCATTAATGTTTGTTTATGTTGTTGGTCTGGTGTTGGTGGTGGTTGTTTTTTTGTTTTGTTTCTTTTTTTTTCACAGTCTTTTCTTTTTCTTTCAGGGTGATGTTTGAAGACGACTCTTTTAAATTCAATCAGAGATTAAACCAATCCGTGGAAGACTTGTCGTATGTAGGAAGCATAATAGATACATGCCGTGCTTTATTTTATGCTTTTATTTTGTTATTTTTCTCTTTTATCAAAAGGCAGAACAATGTGTTACTCATTTGTTAGTTAGGGAAGGTTTCCGTCTTTCGCTATGTGTAGAATGTAGTTCATCCCCACTTCTCATGTAATTCGTGTGTATCGATAATGTTTCTACTTACTATAGGAATGAAAGAATTTCATATTTGTGAATTGCCCTAGCACGCGATTCCAAACGAATGTCAACGTGAAAGTGTATAGGATCGTGTTGCTTAGCAATCTTTAATGATCACATCAAACAATACTCCAAAATAAGCAAGAGTCTACAACCACTTAATTATTAAGTTCAGTCCATATGTGATTGTTGTTATAACGGACCGTCAGGGATCGAAAAATGGATTGCAATAATCAAGAATAAACCAGAAAGCATAATCACACAAGAAACAAGAACACAGAATTGCATGTGGTTTCCGGCAATGTGCCGACTAATCCACGGGTAGAAACGAGGAGATTATATTATCACTGGAGATTTTATAGACTTCTGCAATTGCTTCCGCAATTGCTCCTGCTACTGCAATTGTTATAGGTTACGACATATGCGTATTTATAGTCACAAAACCCTAGACCTAGCCACCACGACATACTAGAAAATTGACTAAAATACCCAGACGTGAACTCAGCTCAACTGACTCCACCAGGCGTAACATGCTAACTTTGCTCTGCTGACTCACCTCTGCTTAGTCAGCTCTGCTTACTTTGCTCTGATTAGTTAGCTCCGTTTAGTCAGCTTGCTTAGTACTCATCTCCGCTTACTTTTCTCAGCTTTGCTTAGTACTCAGCTCTCCTTAGTACTCAGCTCCGACGTAGAGGTCAAGTCACATTTACTAACAATTCTCCACCTTGACTTGAACTCTCGTTCAAATAGATGTATAACCAGATGTATTGTACCAGATGCATTCGTCAATGCCAGATGTACTGTACCAGATAACTCATTTTTCTTCAGACTCAACATCTTTAGATGTGATTCCTCCAGATAAGAGTTGACTCCATATGAGAAACCAATTTCAGATGAAAACCTCTCAAATTCAAATGAGATCCTCTGTTGTTAACATATCAGACTTGAATGAGCTTAGGACGGATGTGATCAACAGATTCGGACTTGATCACCCGAGAAGATGTGATTACTATATTCAGATGTAATCACCGTAGCTGAGTTCTTCAGATTCAACTTCAACCAAATAGATTGCAGATTCGATTCGATTACGGTGACCACACATGAACACAACAGACTTCAAGTGAGACTTCTCCAAACGAGACTTAACTCCAGATGAGAACTCCACCTCAGACAAGAATCTCTCAGACCAGATGATACTCTAATTCAGACGTGTTCACGAGATACTCATGCTGACTTCATTCGATTGAGGCTTCCAGACACTGAATGCGAGAACCATATCGCGAGACATGTTCAACAGATTCAACAGAGCGCAACTCTGTTGACGGATGGACTCAATGACTCTTCACTTAGCCGACTTACGGACTTGAACACTCCACTTTATTGGTGACCATCACTTAATTGGTATCGGATCACCGACCTCTCGCTCGAGATGACCCCATATTTGGTTCCACATGATTCAACTCTTGATTATTTAGGTTCATATGCACAACCAAATGCCATATTAGTGTTGACTGTTCTCAGCTGTGTTCTGCAAACTCAGCTGAGTGGATCAGAAGCTCCACCTGCTTGTCATCACTTTAGATTCATATTCAGACAGGATTTTCATTAGGGTATTTGGAATCACCCTTCTTGAATGTCCTCTTTCCAAGATTTCCATTCCCTTTACAACTGCTACTAGCAACCAAACCAGCAGCCTGATTGTCTATACCTGTGCCAGCTGCATTATACCTTAGCTCTCGATTATGGAGAGATGCCCTAACATCATCCAATGACACTGTGTCTCTTCCAACAATAAAAGACTGCACAAAATTCTTATATGATGCTGGCAGTGATTCTAACAAAATTAGAGTTGCATTCTCATCTTCGATCTTAACACCAATAGTCCTTAAATCAAGCAATTTTGTGTTCAACTTGTCCATATGACCTCTAAGAGGCATTCCTTCATGCATCTTTAAACTGAACAGACGTTTCTTCAATAGCAACTTGTTGGTCAACTACTTTGTCATATACAGACTCTCAAGCTTCAGCCACAACCTTGCTGCTGAATCCTCTTCAACAACCTCAGTGATAACGTCATCTGACAAGCACAACAAAATCATTGAATGTGCTTTCTCCTCCAAATTGACCATCTCAACGTTTTTGGCATCCACCGCCATTGTCAATGGAGCCCAGAGCCCTAGTTTCTTCAACAGAGCACGCATCTTGATTTGCCATAGATTGGAATTGCTCTTTTCTGTGAATTTATCAATCTCCACATCTAACCTATACATCTTGATCTCGCCGAAAAGCTACCGTTTATCTTAAAACCTAGCGTCAATTACGACATTGGTGCCAGTCAACCTAACTTGAATAGATTTTGGATTCCTTGATGATAACCTGGACGCTCTGATACCACTTGTTATAACGGACTGTCTGGGATCGAAAAACGGATTGCAAAAATAAAAAATAAACGAGAAGTTAAGCATAATCACACAAGAAACAAGAACACGGAATTTAACGTGGTTTCCGGCAATGTACGGACTGCAATTGTTCTAGGCTACAGCAGATGTGTATTTATAGTAAAAAAAAACCTAGGCCTAGCCGCCATAATGACATACTAGCAAATTGACTAAAATACCCTAGACATGAACACAGCTCAAGTGACTCCACCAGACGTAACCTGTTGACTTTTTGCTGTGCTGACTCAGCTCTGCTTAGTACTCAGCTTCGCTTACTCTGCTCTTCTTACTTAGCTCCGCTTAGTCAGCTCCGTTTAGTACTTAGCTCCACTTACTTTGCTCAGCTTACTCAGCTCCACTTAGTCAGCTTTGCTTAGCACTCAGTTCTGCTTAGTACTCAGCTCTGACGTAGATGTCAAGTCACATTTACTAACAAATAATCTTTGTGAATGAATTAGCTTTTTCATTATGGAAGTATTTGAGAGACTCAATTTGAATCGGCCCAAGTCCTTATGATCGAATCCTATATAATCGCCGTATGACAATGTCACACATTGACGGGTCGGATAAGACATCACAACTTGTTCGATGTGCATTAATGGTGTTTTGATTGAAAGGTCTCAAACTTCAATTAATTTCATCATGAACTTATTTATTTAAAGTTTACTTTAATGATCTCAATCCTCTTGTATAATACTACCTCCGTCCCAATATATAAATCATCATAAACTTTTAGATTTGTCTCACAACATAAGTCATTTTACATTACCAACACAACATTTATTACCATTTTCTCAATCTTACCCCTAATTTATTATCAATCCAACAAATTTTCATTACTTAACAACTATTGCATTAATGATAGTTAAGGGGCATTTTAGACATTAACTTTCAAATATATGACATTCAACTACCTTTTTAATCTGTGTGAAAACTTTTATGATGACTTATATTATGGGATGGAGATAGTAGATTAGACCAAGAGTTATATATGGTCATTGGTCACCTATGATAAACTTAAGGATTTTTATGATTCACAATTAACGCGTACTAAATTAGCATAGAGCAACTCAGCAACATGACTAAATAATGATTTTTTTTTTTCTATTTAAATATTCTAATATTTATTTTAGACCCTGTTATTTACAATCCCCCATTTGCTCTCAAATGTAATAACATTGTCTTAAAGCACTTTTTCTAACTGCTTCAACAATTTTCCACTTAGCCTAAAGAAGATGAGGCATGTCTCTAAAGCATATGATCTTCAAGTGTCACACAAACACATTTGATGGCAATTTGCCTTCGAGCCTTCATGAGTTGGCGCTGCTCCTCGAAACCCTGTGAAGGGACGCTGTGTGATATCCCACATTGGAAGTGGAGAAATGTATCACCACCATATAAATGTGAGACATAAATGTATTGTCAACTCGAGTTAGCCATTTTAGACCAAGCGAGAACGACGGTCTAAGCAGTTGACTGGACCATTTATGACTCTTTTACCGCTACCAGGCTCAGGGTCTAGCAGCATTACACGTTGTCCCCTCGACCCACCGCGACTTGACGGCACTCATAAGCAAACGATTATAAATATTTATAAAACAATATTTAAGAGTTTATGAAGCCCTTCTCTCTTCTTTCACATGTGCAAGATAGTTTGGGTGATTGTGTTTACGGTGTTCTTCTACTTGAAATTGGAAAATTTCCCCTTTTGGATTCTCGTAGGTCTCACCCTTCTTATTGTAAGCTTTAGAATGTTTCTTAATTTCTTGCTACCAACTTTCAATTTGTTTGTCCTAGAATTTAATGGCATTGCCTCATCAACGTTTGTCCCAGATTTTTCTATGAATATACCCTCAAACTTAATTATGTTGTTCATTGAGAAATTCAATCAAGGAATATATGAGTTTGTTCGTAATATAATTTCTTTTGAAACCTCGAAAGTAAGGTGACAACGATTCTAGAATTATGCGTGCAAGTGTAAAGTCATTGATGATAGCCGACCCGAACCACGCCACGTGTCGTCCCAGGAGGACGTATAATAAATGATTAGTCCTTAAACATAGGGCATTAAGGGCCAGGGGCCCCAGAAAAAAATCTAAGGGCAGGTCCCTTACCCCAGGTGGAAGATTGGTATAAATTCCTCCTCCAGCCACCACAGGTCGGTCAAGATCTGGCGAAGAGGAATTTTCCAGTTCGGCCATAGTGGCCTTGAAATTTGAGCATACGGCGCTTTCGAGATCTACCCGACTGTTATTCCTCGCGTGGGATAACCGAGTACAAGTGAGGAAAGAATCATTAGTCATAATGACTGTGATATTGACATTAAATATGTCCATAATTATCTCTAAATTATAGGGATTAATGCGTGTTTATCCTTAGGGAATAATAATAAATCAGGATACTTGCAAAGCAAGAAATATGGCGAGATGACCCCTATATAAACAACCCTGAGGAACTACGAAAGACTTGATTCCAATTCAACTATTGGATACGTAGGCAACTCAAGAGAAATAACTCGAGAGCTCAGTCTAAATACACAACAAAACACGTCCCTCTTTTACACGAATTAGGGTTCTAGGGGTTCAAGATCTTTATCACAAAGGGAATTGACCAGGATTGAATAATAGACGGTTTCCAGCATCGTCAATTGGTGCTAGAAGGAGGGTTCTCTTTCTGGTAAACGATCAAAAACAACCCCAGAATTCTTGTGAGCAGCCATGCCGCCAAAGAACACTGGCAAGAAAACTGCGGATCCAACTCAACAAGGCGGAACAACTATAACCGCCCAAGGAGAAGCCCAGGTTACGGCCGCGTAGAAAAAGGAAAATGCTACTGGTGAACAATCTCATCAGCCCAATCCGCCCTTCAAGATCCAGCCAACCAGGTGTTCGTCGAGACCATGAAAAATATAGACAATTTCACTCTTAAGGCCATACTAGATAAAGCCCTCAAAGGAAGGGACCCACCAGAGGTTTCGGAAACAAATCTCCATCAAATTAAAAGCTCGAGAAAAGCCGGAGATCGTGGAGTCAAGTTTTCTGCCCGAGTGCGAAACACGCATCAACCTAATGATACGGATGAGGCAGAACTGGACGCTTTGCTCGGAAGACAATCAAACGAACTGCCCTGTGCGTCACCTTTCACCGAGCACATCGACAACTACCCCCGACCAGCGGGGTTTAAGATCCCTAAGATTGATTCTTATGATGGGTCCAAGGATCCTTATGATCATATGCACCAGTACATCTTACATATGAATTTGTACAACGCCTCAGATGAGATGAAGTGCAAATCCTTCCCTGCACTATTAACAAGAAGAGCTAGAGAGTTGTTCAACAAGATTCCTCCCAGGTCGATCTCCGACTTTGGGACCCTAACTCGGAAGTTCGTCCATGCCTTCATCGCAGCTCGTCCGTTCCAGAGAAATCAGACTCACCTATTAACTTTGAAGCAAAAGCATGATGAGTCCATACTGAACTTTATAAAGCGCTTTAACGAAGAATCCGCACAGGTGCGGGATGCAGATGATCAACTGCTGGTCGACTCTTTCGTGGCGTGTCTGCAGAGACGGGGCGGTGCCTGCACAAATGAAAGCAACAAACTCCCTCGATAAATGGAAGAATGCTTAGATGTGGCCTATAAACATTGCCAGGGAGAAGAAGTCAATCGACTCAAAAGAGAGATGGAAATAGGTGAAGGAAAGAAAAACAAGCCTGAAGACAAATCAGAGAAGAAGAGAAAGTCGGTTTGAGATCGAGTAACTGCACCCATCTCAGATCGGCTAGGGAAGAAATGAGCTCTGCAAGACAGAGACTTTATTCCTTTGAACAGATCTCGCGAGCAGGTCCTTGCGATTATGGAAAGAAAAGGCATAGCCAGGGTCCCACCACCAATGAGGGGGCCTAGAGAAAAAAAGATCCTAACAAATACTGCAAATATCACAAAGACATTGGGCATGACTCAAAGCAGTGCAAAGATTTAATCCGATATATTGATGCGACAGTGATGGAGGGAAAGCATGATGAGGTCGTAGATCGGTCTCATCAGGCCGAACCGCGTGGACGACGTGAGTTCAAGCGTCGGAATAACAACGACAGAGATAACCGAGATGAATATCGAAGAAGAAGGGATCATTCGCCGGATCTTGATGGTCAATTTGTTGGAAAGGTGTCCTAAACCCAATCGGGTTGGACCGGATCCGACCGGGTCGGGTCGATTACAGTATATTTAGTTCATGTAATAACTTTATTATGATTAATAAAAGCTCTTATGTTATTATATATTGTTTATCTTCATGTTATTTGTTGTACATATATAGTAACGTCCCTAGTATCAAACTGTGATAGAGAAACCATGATAGTGATTATGGTTGATGAGATCTCTAATCACTATAACAAGTTTGGTACTTAAATGTCTCTAGTCCTATGTACTGTCAAATGGGACATTGCTAGTATAATCAGACTAGCACGTATTGGATGTCTTCTATCTTATAGAAGGTCTCTCGTCTATCGAAGTGTAGAGACACTTGGACTGTACGTGGACGTGTATTAGAGAATGCGTACGTTAGACTGACCCACTTACATTAAGTGTCACACTATGTGGCGGTTGTGTAATTATCCTTTAGACCGGAGTCTTCATGGCATCACGGTGTGGATTGTCATGCATTGACACTATTGAGATTTCCCCTAGCCACGGGGCGATCATGCGGTAGTGATTGGGTATGATATTGAAGCATGCGGAGTATACATGATTGGTCGTCCAGGAATCGCGTATCCTATGATTGAGATCGAATATCCGAAATGGCCTTCTTATAAAAAATGTCTAGCTCTCGAGAATCTTTGCAAAGTGGGAGTAAATGTGTTATCCCGAGAGAGCGTGATATCCAGATTATAAGATACGATCGTTAATGTATTGACACTCGAGATACGATCGTATGAATATTATTACAGCGATAGGATTGTAAGTTACACGGTAACTGCTTCACATGAAATGTAGTAGTCATTGCTTTTGACTCTTCCGATGATTGGGGTCACGGTGTGTTGCTGAGACTCATCCCATGATCGTTAGGAATGAAGGGCATTTTAGTAAATTGCACTTTGTGTCTACACCAACATATTCGAAGTCTATCGGGTCACACACATATGAACTTTGAGTCGATTAAAATGCGGTTATAGTTGATAACCAAATAAGGAAAGTTTATCTCAGACTATAAAGGTTATAGTGGTAAATTAATATGGTGGTATTTATTTATTATGAATAAATAAAATACAAGATATTAATTATATATAAAATATATTAATTAAAGAATATTCCGAAAGTCAATTTATTGAGGCGCCACCTATAAGTGTATAAGATACACTTGGATTGTGCACTTTAATTAATTAGATTACCATAATATTGATATAAGCTATTAATTGATTTTGGAAAATATATTTATGGTAATAAGATAATTATATTCAATATAAGATATTGGCAAGATTAATTATAATTAAAGAAATAAATCAATCTAATTGTTTTTCCTTATTTTATTGGGAAAATGTTTTCTTCTCCTCCACACCTCTTGGGGCGCCACCTCCTCTATATAAAGGAAGTGGGTGTCAAGCTCTTTTTACACATCACAATTGCAAGAGCTCATAGTTCTTGTGTAAAATAGAGAGCATCATAGTGAGTTTGTGAGAGAGAAAAAGGCCGGTCTAGCAACCGGAGTTTTCCAATAGCAATCCAAGGAGGATTCCGGCGAGGAGTTCGTGTGGATTAGCGATAGAGGCCGGACGCGTGGACGGCTTGCGAACTGTACTACTCTCCGTTGACGGTCAAAGCGAAGATCTTATAGATCATCAAGGTATAACCGTCAAACTACTTAACGTGTTTATTGCATTAAACGAAAAACGATCTAGAAAAGGAAATCAAATTTTAAATTCCGCTGCGTTAAACTAGTGATTTCCTAACACAATTGGACAACCGCCCTGTGAACACGATCAATACGATCTCGGGGGCGAGCGGCAAGAAGAATCGAAGATACGAGCGATGGCGGTCCTCGCGCCCCTCCTTCAAATAAAAGGCAAAGAATGTCGGGAGAAGTTGTTTATGGTCCAAGGCATTCACTAACATTCGTAATTAACAACGAAGGGTTAGTAATGGAAGCGGTGATCAACAAGAACCAGACAAAGCGAATATGCGTAGACACAGGCAATGCCATGAACGTCCTCTACTACAATGTGTTTAGAGCGATGAAATTGAAGGATGCAGATCTAACCCCGTTTCAGCTCCTCTGTTCGGCCGCCAGATCCCCAGTTCATCTGTTGGGCGTGGTCAAACTCCTTACTGCTTTTGGAGATGGAACTAAGGGCATGACCTTAATGCTGGACTATGTGGTGGTAAAGGCGCCATCAACTTACAACGTGATTATGGGAAGACCATCACTTATAGATCTCCGAGCTGTAATTTCACCCGCCCACGTCAGTATGAAAATCCCAACATGAGAGGGTTCGATAGAAATCAGTCATATATCCGGAATTCATGAGTATTGTCATCAGTGAGGTAATTGATCATGTTCACAACATGATCGACAACGAACTAACAATTTTTTTTTCTTTCACTTTGTGTTCATCGGCAACATGGACGGAACAAGGCCTGTGTTTGGGTGGGCGCAACCCGTCCAATTTTTATTTTCGATGTATCAAAAGCCTTATATAATTTAGTATAATACAGTTAATTAGTTTAATCCAGCTCACCCGACCAAAAATTCTTGATCTCGTCTCTAATGGGCAACTTGACTTCTTCTATCGTGTCAATCTTCTAAAAGAATAACGCCTGAATGATAATTTGACCATGTTTTATTAGTAAAAAGTAATTTACAACCATTTATTAGTGGCAACTTTTTGACAAACTTGCCATCATAAAGATAACACTTTTATCATCGCAAGAGTTCTCTTCAACTAATCAAATCTCAGTCGAACTTAAGCTCATCCTAGTGGCACTACAAAAAAAATACCTTTTTGCTACACTATAGCTTGCCACGCCACAAAATAAGCGCCGCAAAAAAGGAACCTGTAGCGTTACTTTTTATGAGCGTCGCAAAAAAATTGTTTTCGCGTCACTGTTTTATCAAAAAAAACAGTAAAGGTACCTTTTGCGTCGCTCGTAAAAAGTGACGCAAAAGGCACCTTTTTGCTGGAGCGTGGCAAGCAAAAATGTAGCAAAAAGGTAATTTTTTAGTAGTGTGGTAAGGCACTAAGGCTTACTCGGCCTCTCTGGAAGGTCAGGGTTTGAATCCCTCCTTTCCTTTCGTTTACAACAACAAAAAAAAAAAAAAAAAAAAAAAAGAAAAAAGAAATTTCTCAGTCGACATTTAAGAATTGATTTTTTTTATGACACAAAGTTTGTAACGTATAATATCAAAAGACATACTTTATAACCATATATATGTATCTTTTTTCACGTAATAGATGTGTGTATGAAAAATAATATAACTGAGAAGTACCTTTGCAATCATCATTTGTTATGGATCCATCTTCACAAAAGCACAAGAAGATCAACTCACTTGTATTATTGCACCCACAACGCCCATAAGACATCTCACACTTAGAACACTCCATTGAAGCACTCCAAACAAGCAAAAACTCATCTTTCATCCCTCTTCCAAATCCACTCGCATTTAGTGTGGCCGTATAGTTGGAGTAATCTATTGATTTTATGAGGAAATACTGTTTGGAGGCAGAAATAAGAATGGATGTGTTTGATGATGTGCATACGATACCGAGCCCGGGATAGCCACAGTAGGGTTCTTGAACGGTGGCGGCGGTGGTGTTTTGCAGCCAAAATGGGTAGCGGATTTCGGTGTCACCGCACATGGATGTTGTACAAATAGCTGATAAAGGAGTACAATTGGTTATCATGGTAAGGGAGGTGAAAAAGAGACAAAGGAAAGGGAGGAAGATGAAGGTTTTAGGCATCTTTGACAATTTGGGCTTTTCGAATTTTCTTGTTCAAAAGGGTGACTAATGTATATATATATATATATATATATATATATATATATATATATATATATATATATATACATACACACTTTAGGAGAATTAGTCATGTGGAATGAATCATTTGATTCTTTTTACAAGTCACATAGAATTTCATTGACTTGTTATTAGCCCATTAAAATTATATATCCGTTAGCAAGAACCAAACTCGACCACTTTAACGATGATAACATTTTTTGAGGATAATATAATTACCGAAGATTGATTTTGTATTTATTTTGTATTTATGTTATATTTATCCAATTCTTTGATATACTTGGTCACCAAGTTATGTGACCCTATGTAACGCCATGTTTCGGATACCGAGTCCTTACCGGAAATAGAGCGTTTGACACGTATAATATAAAATAAATTCTATATTATCGTAAACCTCTACTACGTCAGATATCGAGTTTCGCATTTACGTAAGATAAAAGACTCGGAAGAATAGAAACACAACATACTAAAGATAGAAAGATATCTTACATCAACGATACAAAAGTCTTACCACCATACGAATGTTTAAAGGAAAGAAGTACAACATCTCGTCTAACAAGTTTTCAAAAGAAAGTACAAAATGTCTTGAAAAGTAAAGAGCAACGTAGTACTTTACATAGTTTCATAATAATAAAGCATGATAAAAGCATAGCATGACAAGTCATCAAACATCATCCACGAAGTCCTCGTCGAACTCCTGTTCCACCTGTTCGTCTTCTCAACCCCAAACACAACAAACATGCATTTGAGGTAAGTGCAAAGGTACTTAGCAAGAAACAGAAGCTATTGCATTAACTAGGTTTTACAAAGAAGGATTTACATAGTTATTAAGTTATCTTTATTTGACCGACTCAATTCTAGGGTTCACTTCATGTTCATCAACACTTTGTGACTAAACGTTTCTAGCTTATTTCAATTTTGTTACACCGGCATTCAAGGGCACTACGCATGGTGCTACCCACCACGAGGTATCGTTTGCAACCTATTAGTGGATAACACCAATAGCCACGGTTTAAAACCCAATAGTATACACGTTCGGCGAAGTCCCCCTACCATTTAGCCGTTTATAGACCAGTAGAGTTATTCACTTTATCTGACCGCCCACACATCGCGATATAGACAAGTGTCTTACCAAGAATGTTACGATGTTTAGTCTTTACTACACACTTATGTAAATTATTATTCATTAACTAGCCACCTAAGTGTCTTCAAGGTAGGAGCTCACTTAACAACTCTACTCCTCGCTTAGACTCTGACATAACACCACTGAAGCACATACCACGACATTGATGAATACTAATCCATCAAAGCACAAGCCATTCATACCCTTCCGACGGTTCCGAACTTCAACGCTATGGAAGAGTACATCCGGTGCCGGAACTAAACGCATCGAAAGCTTAATCGAGGCTTTATTTAAGTTCATTTAATGTTATAAGATCAAGAAACAACACTTAAAACTAGACCCGGGCTCAAAACTGATCAAACTCAAAAGCAGACATGTCCAAAGCGCTTGCCTGCTGGTCTGTGCGAGTCTTGCGCCTTCGCTGCCCCAGCTTTGCGCTGCTGATTACGGTGCACTTGCCGCTGGATTCTGGTGCACTTGCACCAAGGCTCTGAATGTAAAAGTCGATTTCTGGAAGCCCGGTGCGCCCGTACTGAGTCCTGGTGCGCCCGCAATGAGTCCTGGTGCGCCCGCACCAAGACTCTGAATGTAAAACTGGAGCTCCTGCACCTCCAGTGCGCATGCACTGGCCTTGGTGCGCCCGCACCAACCGCAATATACCCCAAAAACACAGTTTTCTGCACTTTAACGGATCCCTAACACTTCCAAACATGTTCTTCAACCATGTAGACATCAAAACAGCAGAAAGGTACCAATTTAACAACATATAGCATCCTACACTATCAAGGTAACACTTATACAAGAAATTAACACCATATTACTTCCGTCACCAAGCCTTAACTTTACCAAACCATAATCAAAGCAATAGAGAAGGTTTTCTTACTTGATCAAAGCACAACTTCAAAGTAATACTTCAAAAGTCTCTGACAACTTCTCAAAGGCCAACACAAAACCTATTTGATCCACAACCAATTCAAGAACTAGTTAGGATCAAGGTTTATAACTACTCGAACTACGAATTACACAACTTCCGTCATCCAAACATGATCAAAACGTGAAGAATCCAAGATTAGGGCTGTTTTCATACCTTGATAAAACTCACAACTTTTAGTATCAGCACGATGCTTGTGCTTTCACGATTCTGTTGCTCTACTTGTATCTGAAAACGATCGAGGATTCACTTAGGGCATTGAAGTAGAAATCTTGCTCTTTTCTTTTGCTCTCAATTTGCAGGAATTGTATTCAAAATTCTGACAACTCCTTTACATGATGGGGGTTATTTCTCCAAAAATAACTCCCATCTTCTTAATTCCCTTTAACTCCCAATCGCAAATCAGTCCTTAACTTTATATATATATATATATATATATATATATATATATATATATATATATATATATATATATATATATATATATATATATATATATATATATATATATTATTATTTTTTTCAAAAATATATATACATTTATACTTATAATCATTTATAAACTTTAAATCCATAAAAGAAATAAATATAATATTTCGTTCTCACAAATTGACATGTCTGCCCTTTCCCGATAATCGGAATATTACATTCCTCCCCCCTTAAGAGGAGTTTCATCCTTGAAACTTGAACATACCTGGTAGATTCAAAAAGTCAGGAAACTCGGTGATCATATCATCTTCCACTTCCTAAGTTGCTTCGTTTGCTGTATGGTTGCTCCATTGTACTAACACCTAAGGAATCATCCGCCTCTTGATAATCTTTTCCTTTCTATCCAAGATCTTAACTGGTTTTTCATCATAGGCGAGGTTATCTTGAAGTATTTCTGGATCAACTGTAGCTTCAAACATCCGACTTCGTCAAACATTTCTTCAACATCAATACATGAAACACATTGTGGACTCTTGACATTGAATTTGGTAACTTAAGCTTGTATGCCAAAGGTCCAACCCCCTCAAGGATCTCAAAAGGTCCAACATACCTTGGACTTAACTTTCCCTTATGTCCAAAACGTTTTACTCCTTTCATCGGTGAAGCTCGAAGGTATACTCTTTCACTAACATCAAATTCCAAAGGTCTTCTACGAACATCATTGAACTTTTCTACGACGGTCTTGGCGCCGCCTTCAAGTTCTTCTTAACCAACAAAACTCTTTCCTTAGCTTGTTCAACCAATTCTGGCCCGGTAAGTTGCTTCTCCCCAACTTCGTCCCAAAACAACGGCGTTCTACATCTTCTACCATACAAAGCTTCAAACGGCGGCATCCCCAAACTTGCATGATAACTGTTGTTGCAAGCAAACTCCATGTGGTAGGTAATCATCCCATGATCCACCTACTTCTAAAAACATGCTCTTAACATATCCTCAAGTGTTTGGATTGTTCTTTCCGATTGTCCATCCGTTTGAGGGTGAAAAGTTGTACTAAGATCCAACGTTGTGCCTAGGGCTTTCTGCAAACTCTTCCAAAACCGACTAATAAACCGGTACATCACGTTCGATACAATTGAGATAGGCACTCCATGTAGCTGCACAATATTGTCCAAATAAAGTGTAGTCATCTTCTTTAAAGACATGTCAACTTTGGTTGGTAAGAAATGAGCCGACTTTGTTAGTCTATCCACAATGACCCAAATTATATCATGCCCACACTTTGTCCTTGGAAATCCGGTAATAAAATTCATTGTAATCTTATCCCATTTCCACTCGGGAATATCCAAAGGTTTAAGCATACCTTCTGGTTTCTTATGTTCAGCCTTGACTTTCTGACATGTATCACATTCAGCCACACACTTAGCTATTTTCAATTTCATTGAAGGCCACCAAAAACGTTCTTTCAAATCTCTATACATCTTTGTAGCTCCTGGATGCACTGCAAAGGCGATTCTGTGTGCCTCATCCATAACTCTTTGTCTTAGGTCACCTACATTAGGCACACATAACCGATCTTGGTACCAAAGGTTTCCATTCTTATCTAGCACATACCCCACTGTAGGCTTTTCATTTGTGACTCGTTTCAAGTCTACCAAAGCTGGATCTTCATCTTGTTTACCCCGGATATCATCCATCAACTCTGACCTAGCCAACAACGGTGCCACAAACTGCCGATTCCCAAACTGAGCAAAACTTCGGATTTTCAACCCATCTAACCGCTCTGCCACATCTTCAACCCCTGAAACCGCATACACTGGCTTCCTACTCAACGGATCTGCAACCACATTCGCTTTACCCGGATGGTACTGAATATCCAATTCATAATCCTTCATGAATTCTAACCATCTTCGCTGCCTCATATTCAAATTCTCTTGAGTGAAAAAGTATTTTAAACTTTTGTGCTCCGTGAAGATTCTTGCCTTGACTCCGTACAAGTAATGCCTCCAAGTCTTTAAGGCATACACTACCGCTGCCAACTCTAAGTCATGTGTTGAGTAGTTCTTCTCGTGTACTTTTAAATGTCTAGATGCACGGGCTATTACCTTGCCCCCTTGCATCAACACACAACCTAAACCTTGTCCCGAAGCATCGGTGTACACATCATAATTATAAAAGATCTCTGGAACTGCCAAAACTGCTGCCATAGTCAATCTATCCTTCAATGTCTGAAAAGCTGTCTCACATTCACTAGTCCATTTGAACTTCACATTCTTTTGTGTGAGTTTGGTGAGTGGTGTGGCTATCTTGGAAAATTCTTGTACTAACTTCTTGTAGTATCCGGCTAACTCTAGAAAACTTCTTATTTCTGACACTGTGTTAGGTTGGCCAATTCTCAACCGCTTCTATCTTTGCATTGGTACTTGTATACCATCCCCAGATATCACATGCCCCAGAAAACTAACTTGCTTCAACCAAAACTCACATTTCAAAAACTTAGCAAACAACTGTTTTCTTTCAAAGTCTTTAACACGGTTCTTAGGTGTTCTTCATGCTCTTTCTCATCCTTTGAGTAGATAAGGATATCATCTATGAATACTTTCACAAATTTGTCCAAATAAGGCATGAAAATACGTTGCATCAAGTCCATGAATGCTGAAGGAGCATTAGTGAGTCCAAAAGGCATAACCAAGAACTCATAATGTCAATACCTTATACTAAAACCTGTCTTAGGTATGTCTGCCACTTTAATCTTCAACTAATAATAACCGGACCTAAGATCAATCTTAGAAAACACTCTCTTTCCTTGCAACTGATTAAACAAGTCATCAATCCTTGGTAGTGGATACTTGTTCTTGATAGTGAGGTTGTTCAAAGCTCTATAATCTATACACATCCTCATGCTACCGTCTTTCTTCTTTACAAACAAGACAGGGGCTCCCCACGGTGAAGTACTTGGCTGAATTATGTTCCTTTCTCACCTATCCTTTAACTGGGCTTTCAATTCCTTTAATTCAGCCGGAGTCATCCTAGAAGGTGCTTTTGCTCTTTGGTCTTGCATATTTCCCGGTAACTCATAAGGGAAAACTTCGGGGTATTCCTTAGCTATAGGAGTTTCTTCCAACTTACGCTTAACTTGCTCTTCATCCATTGCATACAACAAGTAGCCTTCACAACCTTTTTGACATGCTCTTATAGCCTTAACTGTTGAGATTATCGGATGACGCTTCTTACTTGGCTTATACACGTTACCTTGAAAGGTCTTAGAATATTTTCCGAGCACCTTAAAGGTTACTCGTTTTCCCTACAGTCCAAGTGTACATAGTTCTTGGACAACCAATCTATTCCCAAGATTACGTCAAAGTCCGTAAATTCCAACACTGTAAGGTCACTCTTACAACGGTAAGATCCTACTCGAATGTCTACTTGAGGTATTGTCTTTGTCACTTTGGTAACTCTTCTTAACGGTGTAGTTATTTCCAATGTATTCTTTAAAGCTTCCATAGGTAAGTTTAGTTTCTTAGCAACCTTAGAAGACCCAAAAAGAGCTAGGCACGCCTGGTATCAAACAAAGCCTTAAGCGCTAGATTGTCTAATATTATCGTGACTTAGAAATGTAAATTTGTTCATTTAAATACAACTATAACATGATTTAACGTGCTATAATAGTACTTTAATAACATAGAATGAACAAATAAAAGTACCTGAGATAACATTGTCATCTGGCTCCACAAACTCTAACTCCATAGCAAAAACCCGAACCGGTCGGCTTGAACTTCCTTTTCCGCTTGCTTGACCCTGATTTTCTTTACCACCCTTGGTTGGAAAATTCCTTGCAAAGTGTCCAGGATCTCCACAGTAGTAATAACTGCCCGTGCTAGCCTTGCACTCACCCGAATGGTGCCTCTTGCATTTCTGACAAAGGGGTGCACTTGTTGAAGGTGTCGTTGACAAGGACGCTGAAATCTTCTCCATATTTTGGTGAGGTGCTGCCAGACTTCCTTGACTTGTCCCAAACGTTCTCTTAGCACCAACTATCACTGAAGGCCTATTCTTAAAAGTTTCCACTTATATGGCCTTGTTCAACAACTCTGCCATATTACACGGTGTAGCTCCCATCATACCGGCCTGAATCTCACGAGATAATCCATCCTTATAAAGGGCCTTTTTCTTCTCCTAAACTCTTATGATTTCTGGAAAAAAAAACCTTCCTAACTCATTGAAACGGTTAGTGTATTGTGACACAGTAGTATGCATACCTTGACTAAGCTTCAAAAAATGACTTGCTTGATTAGCTTGAACCGCTGGTGGAAAGTACTCATTATAGAAAAGTTCTTTAAACTCATTCCAATCAGAAATTTACCTCGGCTACTCTCTATAGAATCAAACCAAGCGTCCTCCGTATTCAACTGAAACTCATGGCTAATCGAGCCATCTCCGCTTGAGGCACATTCATATTTCTACATGCCTTTTCAAAGCTCCCAACCACATCTCGGCCTTGATTGGTTACACATTTCCATAAAAGTCTTTCATACGATTCATTTTCAACCTAGTGTGCCAATCCACGGGTGGTGCTGCTCATATACTTGAGGTCTAACTGAGGGTAAGCAGTTGGGTAAACCGGTGGATAAGCCGGTGGATACACCTGTGGATAACACAGGGTGCTTTTGGTGCTTGAGGTGGATACGGTGGTGGATATGGCTGTTGAGGTTGAGTCACAGGTGGTGCTTATTGATAAGGGTGGTATCTTGGATGATGTGGTGGAGTGTGGTATGGCTGATGTAGTCCATAGGGTGGGTACCCAAAGCCGTGGTGATGATCAAACCGTGGTGATGGAGGGATTGTAGGTTGAGATTGGGAACTTACGGGTGAAGGGTAGAAGGTTTGTTGGTGTGGAGGGTAAGCTGTGGTTGGAGGATAGCTTACGGGTGGTGGTGGAGGGTAAACTTCACTCACTGGTGGTACAAATCCTACTGGAACATCACTTACCATTGTAAATAGAACCGAACCTCCCACATGCCATTGTGGAGGTTGCTCATAATGAGGTTGCGATGTCTGATTTTGTTGAGGTGGAGCATTAGGTCACAACACTCCACTCCCTACCACTGAAGTAGGACTGTGTGCCTTCTGTCTAGCACCAGAACTATCGGCCCCATGAACATTCCTCCTTGTTCTACGGGTCTTTCGTTTAACGCCGGAACTCTCAACCCAATGAACATTCCTTCTCGTTGTCATCATTCTGAAAGATCAAGAAGATAAGAAGGTTACTAGGTGATCTAAAAAAACTTATCTCAAGAAAGGAAGCCTAAAGGATGCTTCTCTCTGATACCAACTGTAACGCCCCGTTCCCGGATACCGAGTCCTTACCCAGAAATAGAACGTTCGGCACGTAAAATATAAAATAAATTCTATATTAAACGTATGCCTCTCGTATCGAGTTTCGCATTTACGGAAGCTAAAAGACTTGGGTGTATTTTTTTTATACAAGATACAAGATAAGAATAGAAACACAACATACTAAAGATAGAAATATATCTTACATAAACGATACAAAAGTCTTACAGCCGTAAGAATGTTTAAAGGAAAGAAGTACAACATCTCGTCTAACAAGTTTTCAAAAGAAAGTACAACATGTCTTGAAAAGTAAAAAGCAACATAGTACTTTACACAGTTTAATAAAAATAAAGCATGATAAAAGCATAGCATGACAAGTCATCAAACATCATCCTCAAAGTCCTCGTCGAACTCCTATTCCACCTGTTCGTCTTCTCAACGCCAAACACAACATACATGCATTTGAGGTAAGTACAAAGATACTTAGCAAGAAACAGAAGTTATTGCATTAACTAGGTTTTACAAAGAAGGATTTACATAGTTATTAAGTTATCTTTATTTGACGGACTCAATTCTAGGGTTCACTTCATGATCATCAACACGTTGTGACTAAACGTTTCTAGCTTAACTCAAGTTTGTTACACTGACATTCAAGGGCACTACGCATGATGCTACCCACCACGAGGTATTGTTTGCAACCTATTAGTGGATCACACCAATAGCCACGGGTTAAAACCCGATAGTATACACGTTCGGCGAAGTCCCCCTACCATTTAACCGTTTATAGGCTGTAAAGTTATTCACTTTATCGACCGCCCACACATCGTGATATAGACAAGTGCCTTACCAAGAATGTTACGATGTTTAGTCTTTTACTACTAACTTATGTAAATTATTATTCATTAACTAGCCACCTAAGTGTCTTCAAGGTAGGAGCTCATTTAACAACTCTACTCCTCGCTTAGACTCTGACATAACACCCTGAAGCACATACGGACATTGATGAATACTAATTCATCAAAGCACAAGCCATTCATACCCTTCCAACGGTCCCGAACTTCAACTCTATGGAAGAGTACATCCAGTGCTGGAACTAAACGCATCGGAAGCTTAATCGAGGCTTATTTAAGTTCATTTAATGTTATAAGATCAAGAAACAACACTTAAAACTAGACTCAGGGATCAAAACTGATCAAACTCAAAAATAGCAAGTCAAGTGCGCTTGCACTGGGTCTAGTGCGCACACACTGGATTCTGGTGCGCTTGCACCAAGGCACTGAATGTAAAAGCCAATTTCTGGAAGCCCGGTGTGCCCGCACTGAGTCCTGGTGCACCCGTGCCAAGACTCGAATGAACTGGATAACGGTCATTTTGT